>CM035152.1:164817057-165198779 GCA_020205615.1 Panax quinquefolius
GGTCGTCTTTATTGATGACATCCTTATTTATTCCAAAGCCGTGAAGATCATGAAGCAACACTTGAGGTGACACTCCAAAACCGTGAATATAAGCTTTATGCTAAGTTGAAGAAATGCGAGTTCGGCTTGAAGAAGTAGCATTCCTTGGGCACGTGGTATCAAGTCGTGGAATATCTATTGACCCAAAGAAATTGAAGCTATTCAAAGTCGGGAACAACCTAAATCAAATGTGCGAAATGCGTAGCTTTCTGGTTTAAGCTGGTTATTATCGGAGATTCGTGGAAGGATTTTCTCGAATCGCTACTCCATCGACTTCGGTGACTCGGAAGATCAAAGTTCGGTTGGGCGAAGAATGTGAGAGGAGTTTTCAAGAACTTCGAGAGGAGACTTATTTCAAGACATTACGACAATACCATCCGGCTCGGAGGATTTGTCATCTCTGATGATCTTTGGGCAAAAGGTTGGGATGTGTTCTCATGCAACATGGAAAAGTTATAGCCTATGCCTCGCGATAACTCAAAGAATATGAGAGGAATTATCCTACTGGCATGATCTAGAGTTAGCAATTATTGTCTTTTGCACTTAAAATTTGGAGGCATTACTTGTATGGGGAGAAAGTGGAGATCTTTACGGATCATAAAAGCCTCAAATATTTCTTCACTCAAAAGGAACTCAACATGCGACAACGACGTTGGCTTAGCTGTTGAAGATTATGATCGTACCATCCAATACCATCACGGAAAAGTGAGCGTGGTAGTACGATGCATTGAAGCGGAAGATCGTATGCAAGTCTGAAGTCGCGTTATTGTCAACACAAAAGCCCATTTTGTGTGACTTGCAAAGGATGGAGATAGAGTTAAAGACTCGAGGGGACGCGTGTGATGATAAAGCGAATATCTGAAAGTAGAAGCAGAGCTTTAATCGATAAAGTTAAAGTCGCTCCAATTCTGAGACTAGAGGCTGATGCGTATGAGGAGGAAAGTCTGAAGAAGGTCTTTATCTGGAAGCAAGAATCGATGAAGAAGGAATACTTAGTCAACTCGGACTTTGTATTCCTAACGACATTGATTTAAAGTATAATATCATGATGGGCGCACGACACACCATTTCTGATCCATCACAGGAGTACCAAAATGTATCGTGATATTCGCCATACATTTTGGTGGAAGCGATATGAAGAGAGAGATATATTGTTTATCTCAAGGTGTCTAACTTGTCAACGAGTTAAAGCGAGCATCAAGTACCAAAAGGTCCATTGCAACCACTTGAAATTCTAGAATGGAAGTGGGAGCACATTACCATGGATTTCGTTAGATGTCTTCCTAAGGTTTCTCAAAGCATTGATGCGATTTGGGTCATTGTTGATAGATTGACCTAAGTCTGCTCATTTCTTACCGATACGAGAAACTTATACACTTGAGCGTCTTGCTCAGTATGTACATAAAAGAGATTGTGAATCTTGCATGGTATGCGGTATCCATAGTTTACGATCGAGACCCAAGATTCACTTCACGATTTTGGGTTAGTTTGCAAAAGCTATGAGCACAGACTTACGATTTAGCTTCTTTAAGATATCATCCTCGAACAGATGACCGGACGATCGGAGAGGACTATTCAAACTCTTGAAGATCTATTAAGACTCGTGTGTCCTTGATTTCAAGGAAGTTGGGACAAGTTCTTACCATTGGTGGAGTTTTCCTACAACAATGATTATCAGCAGAAGTATTGGCATGGCTCAAATTCGAGCGTTGTATGGAAAAGTGTCGTTTCTCGATTATCTTTGGGATGAGGTGGGGTGAAACAACGTTGTTGGGACCGAAGTTGATACGTATGACTACGGAAAAAGATTCAAACGATCCGACAACGATATAAACACCTCACAAAATTGACAAAAAGAGTTATCTTGATCTTCATGAAAGGACGTGGAATTCGATATAGGAGATCATGTGTTGTTAAGAGTTGCTCCATGGAAAGGAGTTACAAGATTTGGAAAAGAGAGAAAACTTAATCCTCGATTCATCCGGTCCATTTTAATCCTCGATCGAGTAGGAAGCGTAGCTATAGACTCGCTTTCTCTGCCAAATATGTCTCGTGTTCATAACGTTTTCACATATCCATGTTACGTAAATATGTGAAAGACAGAACCATATTATTGAGTTAGGCCCGGGCGAAATAGCGGAAGATTTGGCGTATGAAGAGGTTCTGTTCAAATTTTGGATAAGAAGGAACATATTCTACGCTTTTCAGAGGTTATACTCAAGTCAAAGTTTTGTGGAGGAACCACGATGTTGAGAAATGACTTGGGAGTTAGAATCGAAATGAAATCAAGGTATCCTTACCTCTTGACATACAGTCGTATCGCCCTAATTTCGAGGCGGAAATTTCATAAGAAGGGAGGTTGTAAGACTGACTTTTATAAATAAAGATGAATTTTTCTATAAATATTATTTTGAATATTATGGAATAAATTTGATATAATATTATAGTTGTGGGTAATATTTATAAATTTTGCAAAGTATCTGAGTTGTTATAAAATATTCGTTTGATCGGGGAATATTCTTTTTGTTAGGGAATATTGATACATAACGAGCTCAATCATTAGTGGACCCCACAACGAGAATTATTATGCCGGATTGAAAGCGCAGCAAAATATTTTATAAAAATAACGTGAGTATGTTACCGTTAAAGCTGTTAAACTACCGGTGGTAAAAGTGCGATGTCTGGCGTGGTTGCGTAGTAGCTGCACGCAGTATTGATTATTAATGCTTACGTGAGAAGTCACTCGGTACTATGCTTAATTATTCACACGATAATGAATTGCCGCATCGTATCTCTTATATTATTGATTCAATTATTGTCACGTGATCATCTGTATAATATGTTATAGTATTAAATCAATAATTGAGACGACAAGTTATAAATGTTTAATAATTGTTGAAAGATTAAATATGTGTTGATGAAAAATAAATGATTTGTGGTAAGTTTGATTATTTTATGGGGGCTCGTATGTCATCATCTAAGAGTCTCTTAAATCGATAGTAATTACCTTTGTGAATAGTAATTACAGCCGTCAATAGTATTTACCTTCTTGATAGTAATTACCTTTGTGAATAGTAATTACCTTCGTCGATAGTATTTACCTTCGTCAATAGTAATTACCTTCATCAATAGTAATTACCCTTGTGAATAGTAATTTCCTTAAATCGATAGTAATTACCTTTACCAGACGTCGAACCACTTGTTTGTTTCACATTCTGAGCGTCGAACCAACGTCGTTTCACATTCTGAGTGATCGAACCACTTGTCGTTTCACATTCTGAGCGGCCGAACCACTTTTCTTTTCACATCATTAGTCGTCGAGCCACTTTTGCCTTTTCACGGCCCGGTCTTTAAGCTAGAAATCTTCTATAAATAGAGGGCCTAGTGCTTCATTATTTTTCACGAATTCATTCAAGCTATAGAGAGAAAGTATAGAGAGAATAAGAGAAAGAAGAAGAGTATTTTATTCTTACTGCCGCTTTGCGATATTCAATCTCTACCAAAAGTAAGGGGTGTTATTCTTTCTTATTCATGAAGAGAAGGCTATTGTTATTCCATTGCTTATTATTGTTGGAATAACTTTTTGTATCGTGGTTTACCTATACTTGGTGACATTCTTCTATTATTACATTGGAACATCATGCATGTGTTTCACACCGGACTGGTTAAAATCTTTATTATTACTGTTGGAACATCACTCGTACGTGTGTTTACACAGGACACAGTTAAAATCTTTATTATTATTACATTGGAACATCACATGCTCGTGTGTTTACACAGGACTGGTTAAAATCTTTATTATTATTTGCATTTGGAACATCACATGCATGCGTTTTACTTTGGGACTGATTCAGATTATTTATTATTACATTGGAATAACTTTTGCATGTCTTGATCTATCGCATGCGTGGTGATTTCTTTTGTTATTCCATTCTTTATTATACCCGATTGGTTAAAACTTTGACTCTATACTCCATGAAATTAGTGGAATATCCTCGATATTTGCGTTTCATCCGATATCTTTTCATGGAAATATTCTTGATCATTCTTGAATTTTACTCACAAAGCAGTATCATGTTGATAATTTGGGCGTTAATAATTCACGGATAAAATAATTCTTGAACTTGTTTTATTGAATTCTTATATAATTGTCATCATCCTCGTGTGTATATTATGTTAAAAGTCATACATGGCACTGTAGTGCATGTAGATGGACTTGGTATGATTATGACCGAGGAGACTATTCGATTGTAATCACGTAGTAATATTACAAATGATATGATAAAATCCTCGATGGTAGTAGTGCATTGGTGGAAGTTGTTGGCATGATCATGACCATTAATGAATACCAAATATTGTGACGCCCCCAAAATAGGTATACATCACTCAATACGGGTTGTCAATATACATGAATGCGAAGCAACTTCTGACTTTATTATTACAACGGTAAAGCTGTGAGTTTGAATACAAATATTATCCTACAGAACCAATATCTATACTCAAATAAATCCTCATCACATTTATTGATACATTATTTTACAAAAATGGTGAGGACTACTAAACAATTCTTTCTAAAACCTTCATTCCATACCCCCAGGCTAAATCGCTATATTCTCGCCTCACGAGAAAAATGGAACAAAAAGGAAAGGGTGAAAGCTCAACTAGCTCGAGTAAAAAGAATATTATGACTAAGATAATATACAACAAATTATCGTTAGTCTTCTTGAGGAAAAATCTAATAGAATCTGATAGTAAACAAACTTTAAATCAATATTCGCAGTGTGAATAATAATTCATTAGAAGAGTTAAGTAGAGAATGCAAACTACTATCTTCATGTATGAATTTAAAAGTTCATCGTCATCTTTTATCCTGTAACATCAATCAATATACATCCCGGAATCAAATATTCATCTTTGCACTTTACGGGCGAAGATATTCTTGAGAAATCATTCGTCTTTGCTGCGCTACGGAGGCGAAGATATTCCATAATATCATCATTTAAGGTCGAGGATGATGAAAATATTTTTTAAAAAGCGAATCCGGTGAAACAAAATGACAAGGATTAAGGATTAAGGATTCGTATTTGATTTTATCCACATCCAAAATACCTCAAAAATAATCATAGTGGTGTAAAATTGAGAATGATCAAAACATGGATACTGATCAATCGGAGTTAGTATCGAATAGATATTTTGGACAAAAGAAGAAATTTTATTTTTTGGTGAATAATGCAAGTATCGTGAATAGTCAGTATCGTGAATAAGTCTTGATATCGTGAATAGTAACTCAGACACCAAAAGATAGGAAAACGCTTAGAAACGCAAAGCGAGAAAATTGAATATAATATTAATATAATTATACAAATTTTCCTTAGCCCACCTTTTGGTCAATAACACCAGCCACACATGTTAAATGAGGTTCACAACTCACCAAAACGTTTTTCTCAAAATAATTAATTAAAACTCCCAAAATCAATTATTTGGAACTCGGAACTTTGATAATTCATAATAAATAGCCCTTTTATCAGAAAAATTCGAATCTCGCGACTTTTTATAGGAAATTCAATTCTCTACAACTGCAGAAGAAAGTTTTTCCAAATTCCAAACAGAAATTGACCGAAATCCACAAAGCGGGTGATTTTACTGTTTATAATCAAATTTGATCGAGAAATGGGGTCCATCGACACACAAAACATGTGTTAAACATTTAATGCCACAAAAATACTCTTCCTCCTCATATACTCATATATCCCACATTCATTGTAAAAATATCATCGTTAATATATTATTAAAATAATATATTTAAATGAATTATTTTATCGAGAAAAAGATAAAATATTAATTTTCAACAATTGTCATTTTAAAAATTTTCTCCATCTATATCCACATAAAATCAATATTTTCCTCATCATATAAATCAATGATTAATTATTCACTAATAATATTACGAGAATCCACAATATCGATGACTGAGGCGGTTCAGGAAAGAGGGCTTTCGATAAGAATTTCTTCTAACTTTGGCTGCTAACTGATTAGGTGACCAAACCTCTCCTTAGGCGAACTTTCTAGACATTGCCAATAATGTTATCTAATAATATTATTCAGATAATATGAATTATTGCTTCGATAATGAAAATATTTGTGTAATGACAATTATTGAAACAATGACAATATAAAATATCAACGCAAACAATTATTAACTCGATAAAATCTTTGAGCGGTAATTCACTGTAACCATTATTAGTAGTGCCTTCTATACGTAAGAATCAATAATTGGTGCAATACTGGTATCTTTCTTGTTGACAACGCGTATTCACGTGTTTTAACCACGGGGTATTCAGCAGTGTTAGCTTGATAACAACTTCTGTAGATTATTTTTAAACAACTTATATTTGTCGTTTTCTTCATCCAATCGCTTTCCGTTATGGGGTCCCACATGGGTTTGCTTGTGGTAAATATCGAATATTCCCCGAAGCCAGACGAATATTTCACGACCAAACGAATATTCTCCCGACAATGATGAATATTTTATAACCACTTCTTTATTTTGAAATATTTGCGTTTTAACCCATAACTATCCACATTAATCAAATCAACCCTTACTATTTCAAAATAATAAATAAAGGAAATTCTTTTTATTTAAAAATTTTAGGGGTCTTACAAATATTCTTGGCAGAAGTCGTGAATAATTGTGGTCGTGATCTAAAGAATATCCTTGGGTAGTAGTGAAAGGGGTGATTCGATGATGTGGAATATTTATTAAAGTGAGTCTCAACTATAATGATGATGAAAAACCTTTAAAACCTAAAAGATAGTAGACTTTATTTTTTACTTGACTCTTTTAATGGATTGCGTATTCCATTTGCAGATTAAATTTGGTTGTCTATTGTATTTTATCGGTTTAACATTGTTGAAGACTATTGATAATTTATTACGCATTATCTTAGTCATAATATTTCTTCTTGGGCTAGTTGAGCTCACCCGCTTCTTTTCACTTTTCTTCGTGAAATGAGAATATAAATTTGGGACGAAGCCTGGGAAGCAGTGATGGTCACGAAGATAACATTAGTGATCCTCACTCTTCCGTGAAATAGTGTGATAATAATTGTAATGAGGACTCCTTTTGAGTTTGTATAATATCTAGTAGAGCGATATTTGTATTTAAACTCACGTTTTATGTATTAAGTTGTATTTAAATTACGTACCGTATGTAAGTGGCGACCCAAGATGGGTGATGTATACCTAATTTGGGGGCGTCGCGGTTAAGTATCGAGCTTAGGATATGATCCTGGCTAAAGATGTGAGAATAGTACTAGGAGGAGAGGCAGGGAATACCTTGTTAAGTATGACCTACCTAAGTTTATGTCTTTATTTTATTGGTTGGTCGAGAAGATAGGGATAATTTGTTACATGTCAATTAACCTTTTGTTTTGTGGCGATGTCTGAAAATGACATCGAGAATGTTGAGAATAGCGATGGAAGCGCAGCGATCGTTGATTCACCACATATCAATAATCGAGGATAATGTGCATCGGAAGGTGACAATCCTCGTCTGAAAACAACAACACAATCGACCAAATGATGAATGATCAAATGTTCGAGGCTTTATCACGATTTATGCGGCAATGAAAGAGAGCACTCTTGTCCAAAACATAGGTGGAAACCACGGAAAACTCTCGAGGTCACCGCTAAATAATTAAGGAGGCTGGGACCACCAGAGTTTAAGGGAGCCAAAACCACTTACGGCGGAAGCATGGATACATTATTATAGAGAGAGAAAGTATAGAAAGAATAAGAGAGAAAGAAGAAGAGTATTTTGTTCTTACTGCTAACGTTGCAAGATTCAATCTCCTACCAAAAGTAAGGGTGTTATTCTTTCTTATTCATGAAAGAAGCTGTTGTTATTCCATTGCTTATTATTCATTGGAATAACTTTCGTATCGTGGGTTTACCCTATACTTGGTGACATTCTTCTATTATTACATTTGGAACATCACATCGTCACAGTGTTCACACACCGGACTGGTTCCGTCTTTATTATTCTGTTGGAACAACTTTATCTTGTGTGTTTTACGGACTGGTTAAAATCTTTATTATTATTACATTGGAACATCCTCATCGCATGTGTTTTACACCGGACTGGTTAAAATCTTTATTATTATTACATTGGAACATCCTGTTTATGCGTTTTACACAGGACCTAGTTCCGTTATTTATTATTCTGTTGGAATAACTGCTGTGCATGCGGTCTATCGCATGCGTGGTGATTTCTTTTGTTATTCCATTCTTTATTATACCAGTTGGTTAAAACTTTGACTTATACTCCATGAAATTAGTGGAATATCCTTGATATTTGCGTTTCATCCGATATCTTTCATGGAAATATTCTTACGATCATTCTTGAATTTTACTCTACAAAGCGATGATCATGTTGATAATTTGGGCGTTAATAATTCACGGATAAAATAATTCTTGAACTTGTTTTATTGAATTCTTATATAATTGTCATCATCCTCATTGTGTATATTATGTTGAAAAAGTCATACATGGCACTGTAGTGCATAGATGGACTTGAGTATGATTATGACCAAAGACTATTCGGTGTAATCATGGTAGTAATATTACAAATGATATGATAAAAATCCTCGATTGTAGTAGTAGTGCATTGGTGGGCCGATTGTTGGCATGATCATGACCATTAATGAATACACAAATATTCTTGGCCCGTAGTGCATGAATAATTGTGGTCGTGATACTTAAAGAATATCCTTGGTAGTAGTAAGGGGGTGATTCGATGATGTGGAATATTTATTAAAGTCGAGTCTCGCCTATATGATGATGATGAAAAAACTTTTAAAACCTAAAAGATAGTAGACTTTATTTTCTACTTAACTCTTTTAATGGATTAAATATTCATTGCGATTAAACGGTTGTCTATTGTATTTTATCGGTTTAACATTGTTGAAGACTATTGATAATTTATTACGCATTATCTTAGTCGTAATATTTCTTCTTGAGCTAGTTGAGCTCACCCTTTCTTTTCATTTGTTCTCTTGAAATGAGAATATATTTGGACGAGTCAGGAAAAGCAGTGATGGTCACGAAGATAACATTAGTAGTCCTCACTTTATTACGTGAAATAGTGTGATAATAATTATAATGAGGAATCCTTTTGAGTTTGTATAATATCTAGTAGAGCGATATTTGTATTTAAACTCACGATTTATGTATTAAGTTGTATTTAAATTACATACCATGTAAGTGGCGACAAAGATGGGTGATGTATACCTAATTTTGAGGGCGTCCATGAGAAAACTCGATTTCTGGTGTGATTTTCAATTCTAACCTAAGCACCTATTTATAGGAAAATCTTAGAAAAAGCAATGAAAATTTAATATAATATTATTATTATTTACTAAAATTCTATATGCCCACTTTTGGAGATCTGATTTCAAAGAATCAATAACACATGCTAGACCCACTTAACACACCAAAAACGTTTTCTTGAAAAAATAATTAAAACTTCCAAAAATCAATTATTTGGAGCTTGAACAATAATTCATAATAAATAGGTCTTTTGTCGGAAAATTCGAATCTCGCATTTTTTTTTATATAGGAAATTCAATTATCTACAACTTTGCGGAAGAATGTTTTTCCAAATTCCAAAGCGAAATTGGAAGAAATCCACAAACAGACGATTTTACTGTGCTATAATCAAATTTCGGTCGATAATTGTGTCCTGACACACAAAATATGTGTTAAACATTTAATGCCACAAAAATACTCTTCCTCCTCATATACTCATATATCCCACATTCATTATAAAAATATCACCAAGTTAATATATTATTAAAATAATATATTTAAATGAATTATTTTATCGAAAAAGATAAAATATTAATTTTCAACAATTGTCATTTTAAAATTTTCTCCATCTATATCCACATAAAATCAATATTTTCCTCATCATATAAATCAATAATTAATTATTCACAAATAATATTCAGAATCACGATCTTGTGACGGTAGCTTTCAGGAAAGAGGGCTTTCGATAAGGATCTCTCCTTCTTGGTGCTTGATTAGGTGACCAAACCTCTCCTTAGAGCAGAACTTTCTAGACATTGCCAATAATGTTATCCGATAATATTATTAGGATAATATGAATTATTGCTCAGATAATGGAAAATACGATTGTAATGACAATTTATTGGAACAACGGTAATATAAAATATCAATGCAGCGACAATTATTGAATCGATAAAATAAAATCTTTGAGCGATAATTATCTGTAACAATTATTGAGTAGTGACTTCTTACGTAAGAATCAATAATTGGTGCAATCTGGAGTATGTCTTCTTTATCAACAACGGCGTATTAGTGTGTTTTAACCACCAAGGGTATTCCAAAAGTATACTTGTAAGAAACTACGCCATTATTTATAAACAACTTATATTTGTCGTTTTCTTCATCCAATCGCTTTTCCGTTATGGGGCCCCACAAAAGACTTTCGTCGTACAAATATTCTCCGACGCGATCTGAATATTCCACGACCAAACGAATATTCCCCAAGCGATAATGAATATTTTATAACCACTTGCTTATTCAAAATATTTGCGTATTTTACCCATAACTATCCAAATTAATCAAATCAACCCTTACTTATTTCAAAATAATAAATAGAGGAAAATAAATTTCATTTATTAATAATTTGGGGTCTTCTGACCTCCACTCCTTATGAAATTTCGATCCTCGAAATTGTAAATGACGATACTGGTGTTTGAAAAGATGAGAATACCTCGCTTTCATTTCCGTTTCTAACTCGGTCATTTCTCAATAGCATGGTTTCTCCACAAAACTTTAACTTGTGGTATAACCTCGATACATAGGACATGTTCTTTCCTATCCAAGATCTTGAGAGGTACCTCCTCGTCACGTTAAGTATTTGGCTATCTCGTGGGTTCTAACTTCGATGGCGTGGTTGGGTTAGTCCACATATTTACGTAACATCGATACGTGAAAAATGTTATGAACACGCGTCATACTTGGCGTGTAAAACGCAGTCTATAGCCACGATTCCTATTCGATCGAGAATTTCAAATGGATTAATAAATCGAAGGTTTGAGCTTTCCTCCGATTCTTGCTTTTGAAATAATGACTTCTTGCACCTCATTCTTCAAATTCATCACCGATTGTGTAGCTTGAGCGGCTTTAACTTTATCGATTAAAGTCGATTATACTCGTATATCATCACGTGGGTACCTAGAGTTTTCATCTCCATCTCTATTATTTGTAAATTATACGAAATGAGTCTTTGACAATATCGTACTCATACTTGTATATGATCTTCGACTCAACACGTCAGCTACCACGTTCGCTTTTCCAGGATGGCATGGTCAGAACATGTGCTGAAATGAGTCTCCTCTTGAGTTCTTCGAAGCTCTTCCCACAATCCTTGCTCCATTCGAATTTTGTATCTCTACGAGTCAGCTGCGTTAATGGAATAGCGATTCGAGAATATCCTTCAACGAATCTCCGATAATAACCAACTAAGCCTAGAAAGCTACGTATTTCGATTCTGAGCTTAGGTTGTTCTCAAGCTGTGACTCATATCCCAACCTTGGATATAGCACGTTACATTAACACTGTCGGTTTACTATCGCATGCGAATATGGTGTCCCTACGAGAGTCCGGCGGTGCATTCCACAAAGGAAGTCACCGGATAAAGGCTCGGTACCAAATTCTATAGTTGAATTTTAACTCACGAAGTTCAATAGGAGCCATTCGATATGAGATTTTAGAAATGAGTTTTTATCAGGGTTCAAAGTCGATACAAAATTTAATATCGTGCTTTGGGAGTAAGCGAGAAATTCTTCTTGAAATAACGTCGGAAAAATTAATAACAACGGGAATATTATTCAAATCGATGTGTCTTTATTCAAATCCATAACATGGACTAAGAAAATTTGACATCCGTAATAAGCGAATGACTTCATGGCTTGATATGAAAATGTTTGAATACAATGGTTTGATTGCTTGAATTGAATAATGAGGTTTCTTAGGAATATGAAAACTAACAACACGAAAGTAATCAATTTTGGCATAATGAGTAGTTAACCTTAAAATCACATCAAAAGCAAATATCTCTATAGAAATAAGGTTAACGGTAATGTGATAGTGCCAACTGAATCAAGCAAGATTTCTAAACAACGGATGTAATAAAGTTTCTCTAGCTTCGAGTCTCCATAAATAGGTCAAAGTCTAATTTCTCGTAGTCGAGTTCAAAGCGTTTAAGCAAGAGAGATAAAAGAATGGGTAGAACAGATATCTAGTAAGGTATAAACTTAGCAAGAATTTATAATTAACTAACCGATGCTTAACCGTTCGGGTTCTCGCATTTTGATGGAAGTCGCGACAAACGCTCTTCCAGGCCGATTGACTTTGACCTTTCTGGGACATCCTTTTGAGTCACCATTCGCTTGATTGGGTTTCGATCTGCATCTGATCTCGAGCAATATGTCCTTCTTTTCCACAATTATATCATACCTTAAAGCTGTTTGCAGGCGGTTTGGGGCGATATGATATCCTCTTTCTCGCATTTGTAACATGTCTGATAGGTGGTCTTTCTCCTCCCTTGGAACCCGGTTCTTCTTTGGCCGGCGTCTTCATGGTCGTTGTTGAATCTCCTCTTTTAAAATCTCCTCCGGCTCGCTTCTTCTATTTTCATGGCCACGATTACCACGGAGTAGTTCCGCCTTTGTCCGTATTCTTCTTTCTCCTCACGGTTATCGTTATTACGATGGCTATTTATCTTGGTATGATCCTCGGTTATGGTCCCTCGGTTGAAGCGTACTCGTTATCTCGCTTCTAACAACCGAGAGCCACGTTGACAACATCCGAATAGAGAAAATTTATGAGAAATGAGATCTTCGGCGTATCTTAGGGTTTCAAACCTCTCGAGAAACATCCGCGTCATACGTTCCTCATTCTCCACCAAATGAGGTGCTGAGCACGGATAACTCGCGAACTTCCGCCTCGTCTTTGGGACACCGTCATGTTATTCTGCTCCGGTCTAATAAACTCCACTTCCTTCATATATTGCGAATACTTTCGAGAAGTACTTGTCATTCGAATCTGTTTTCAAATGTCTCCCATGACATGCCGTGAGTGTAATGGATGAGTACGCTTCACGATTCCCACCGATGTCTGCCTCGTTACGGAACATAAAAGTAGCGAATGGAACTTTCGTTCCTCCGTGCATCCCAAGACATCGAATATCTTGGTAATTTGTTTGACCCACGTCTCGCCTTAATCGGATCCGGCTTTCCAAGAATTCAGTGGTCCTGACTCTTTGAAGCGCTGGTGTGACCACCCGTGAATTGTTATCATTTTCTCTGTATTTTGAACACGAGTCTCCCTTATCTCGATTTTGCATGAGCTCGCAAAAAGCTTCTAAACATCCCTCGTTCATCATCATCTCGCTCGGTGGTGTTGTCACATGGGAGGTACATTGCCTGACGGTTGCACGTTTCTCCTCGTTGATAATCAGACATCTCCACGGTCTCATTTACTCCAATTGTTAATATTCTCGGTCGACATTCTCAAATACCGCCATAAAACAAGGGTTAATTAAGAAAATCAATATATCACATAATATCCTATATCTTGACAACTAACAAATAAGCTTAGGTAGGACACACTAGCGAAGGATTTTACTCCTCTCCCTCCTAGTTCTATTCCCCGATCTCGCCGAGAGATCATATCCTAAGCTCGATATTAACCGCGACGCCCCCAAAATAGGTCCATTCCATCCAACCCATTTACGAGTCGCCAAATACATGGTACGTAAATAACTACAACTTTATTAATACATTTGTCGCAAAAATGACGACAATATATATCTTGTGAGTTTAAATACAATTATTGTCTTCAGACAATATCATACCCAAATAAATCCTCATCACAATTATTAATACATTATTTTACAAAAATGGTGAGGACTACTAAACAACTCTCTAGAACCTTCATTAATACTCTCGACTAGTACTCATTACATTCTCGCTATACGAGAAGAAAAATGGAACAACAAGGAAAAAGGGTGAGCTCAACTAATTAGCCAAGTAAAAAGAATATTATGACTAAGATAATATATAACAAATTATCGTTAGTCTTCAATGAGGAAAAATCTAATAGAATACAATAGACAACCAGGTTTTAAATCAACAATCTGCACGTGAAACAACAATTCATTAGAAGAGTTAAGTAGAGAATGCAAACTACTATCTTCTATATAT
Organism: Panax quinquefolius; assembly: GCA_020205615.1. Taxonomy (NCBI): domain Eukaryota; kingdom Viridiplantae; phylum Streptophyta; class Magnoliopsida; order Apiales; family Araliaceae; genus Panax; species Panax quinquefolius. The sequence goes on from CM035152.1 coordinate 164,831,388, forward strand.
GAATTTAAAAGTTCATCGTCGATATTTTATCACCGTAACATCAATCAATATATATACGAAATCAAATATTCATCTTTGCACTACAGTGCCAAAGATATTCATCGATTGGTCATGTTCATCTAAACACTGCTCATCTTTGCACTCTTCTGGCCAAAGATATTAATCGAAGAAGTCATGTTCATCTCAACACTGCTCATCTTTGCACTCTACAGCGCCAAAGATATTCATCAAGAAATCATTCATCTTTGCGACTACGTGCCAAAGATATGGTAATATCATCATTTAGGGATCGAGGATGATGAAAAATATTTCAAAGAAAAGCGAATCCGGTGAAACAAAAGAACAAATATTAAGGATTAAGTATTTTAAACAATCCAAGTTCAAAATTACTTCATAAGTAATCGTGAGTGGAGTAAAATTCAAGAATGATCAAAACATGGATACAATCAAAGCTAGTATCCATAGTAGATATTTTAGACAAAAAGAAGAAATTTCATTTTTTGGTGAATAGTGAGCGTATTCGTGAATAGTGTCGTATCGTGAATATACGTGAATAGTAACTCTCACGACACCAAAAGATAGAAATTTCACAAAAAAATATCTTCACGCTTCGTGAATAGTATCTTTCGTGAATAGTAACTCGTGAATAGTAACTCATGAATAAGAACTCATGAATAGTAACTCGTGAATAGTAACTTCATGAATAAGAACCCACATGAAAAAGTTCCAAATTTGATAAAAAGTTTCACCAATATAATGATATTGAAGAAATAATATCATTTTTTTAATAAATAACATCCTTACCTCGAAAGGCGAGTCTTTAGTTGAACACAGGATATAAGCTATAACTTGAACTTGCAATCGTATAGCAACAAAGACTCAAAGTATACTCAAAATACTCACAAGAATACGCTTCGATAATATAGAGAGAAAACTTGAGTTTACGGTGTGATTTTCAATTCTAACCCAAGCACCCTATTTATAGGAAAATGCTTAGAAACACAAAGCGAAAATTTAATATAATATTATTATTATTTACTAAAATTCTATATACCCACTTTTGGAGATCTGATTTCAGCAATCAATAACACATGCTAGACCCACTTAACACACCAAAAAGCGTTTTTCTTGAAAAAAAATAATTAAAACTTCCTAAAATCAATTATTTTGAACTTGAACTTCAATAATTCATAATAAATAGCCCTTTTGTCAGAAAATTGAATCTCGCATTTTTTATAGGAAAATCAATTCTCTACAACTTTGCGAAGAATGTTTTCCAAATTCCAAATGTAAATTGAATGAAATCCACAAACAAGCGATTTTACAATTTATAATCAAATTTCAATCAATAATTGTGTCCACCAACACACAAAATATGTGTTAAACATTTAATGCCACAAAAATACTCTTCCTCCTCATATACTCATATATCCCACATTCATTATAAAAATATCACCCGTTAATATATTATTAAAATAATATATTTAAATGAATTATTTTATCGGAAAAAGATAAAATATTAATTTTCAACAATTGTCATTTTAAAATTTTCTCCATCTATATCCACATAAAATCAATATTTTTCTCATCATATAAATCAATAATTAATTATTCACAAATAATATTACGAGAATCACGATCTTAAGAACTGTGTAGTTCCGAGAGAAGGGGCTTTCCAATAAGGATCTCTCTCATCAAAAGCTTGATTAGGTGACCAAACCTCTCCTTAGACGAGAACTTTCTAGACATTGCCAATAATGTTATCCAATAATATTATTAGGATAATATGAATTATTGCTCAGATAATGGAAAATACATGATGTGTAATGACAATTTATTGGAACAATAAAGTAATATAAAATATCAATGCAAAGAATTATTGAATCAATAAAATAAAATCTTTGAGCGATAATTATCGTAACCATTATTGAGTAGTGACTTCTTACGTAAGAATCAATAATTGGTGCAATCTGGTGTCTTCTTGTTCAATGGCGTATTAGTGTTTTAACTTGGCGGGTATTCTAACAAGATACTTGTGAACAACTACGCCGTTATTTATAAATAACTTATATTTCTCGTTTTCTTCATCCAATCGCTTTCAAGTTATGGGGCCCACAAAAGATTCACTATTGGTCGTACAAATATTCTCCGAAATGATGCGAATATTCCACGACCAAACGAATATTCTCAACGATAATGAATATTTTATAACCACTTTGCTTATTCAAAATATTTGCGTATTTTACCCATAACTATCCACATTAATCAAATCAACCCTTACTTTATTTCAAAATAGTAAATAGAGGAAAATAAATTTCATTTATTAATAATTTGGGATCTTACAACGGCCACAACTGCCATTATGACGAAGGTTGATTTAGTCCAAAAATTAAAAGGAGAAAAAGATAAATTTTAGTGCAGTTGGTATCAAATATTTATACAAAAGGTAACCATTTTAGTTTTTGTGGGTAATCGATAGAAATTCGGTCGCGGTTGGTAACCAAAACTTTCAAAGGTAACAATTTTAGTTTTTATTGGTTACATTTGTATTAAGGTTTATTTACCAACAAAGACCTTCTGAAAAAAAAAATCTATAATAGATTTTTTATAATTAATTGGTAACTTGATAAAACTTAATTAATTACCTTTGTATTAAGGTTTATCTACTAATTGCATTATAAAAAAATCTCTACAATAATTTTTTTAATTAATTAGTAACCCAATAAAACTAAATTGGTAACATTTGTATAAAGTGTTGGGCTACCAATCTCGCCTTTATTAAATAAAAAATCTATAATAGATTTTTTTAATAATAAATTAGAAACCTAATAACATTTGAATTGGTTACCTTGGTATGAATGTTTGGCTACTAATTGTACTTTAAAAAAAATCGCAGCAACTGTACTCTGAATCAGTGTCATCATTTATGATATCATTCTCTGGTTCATCTTCGCAATCTCATGATTCTCCTCGGGAGTATTCTTGGAAGCTTCAGACGTTATATTATTAAGAGCATCACTTGGTGACCAAATGTGACGGAAGTTTCAGAGGGACTACAATTACAACCCCAAAAACAGAAAGCGCGGACAGAAATCGTAGAGAGAAAAAAAGAGAGAAAGACCGGAAGTAGTTGGGAGTTTCAGAGAGATGGAAGTAGTTGGGACTTATTAATTACTTAATTAAATAAGTAAATCAATCTTAATCTCCTAATTAAAGAATTCTAATTGAATACTAATTCCCTAACTTAAGGGATTCTAATTGCACTAATTATGTAAATAAAACTTTAAATGCATTAATTGTGTAAATATTTTATGAGTGCACTATTATTGTAATTATTTTTAAAAGTGTAATAGAATATGTAATTGATCCTAAAATAAATAAATAAATAAATAACACGGGGAACCTTTAGCAGAACCTAATCCAAATTATATAAAAAAGACAACTTTAATTTCCATGGGCCATGGCAAGAAGAAACAGAGCATTTGAAATTTTTGAATGGATCATGGTTCAAGAGAATGAATGGACTCAATTTTGGGAAATTCTTCCTAAAGAGTAAATATGGTGGAAAGAAAAATTCATTCACTAACGCTCTGTTTCTGAGTTTTAAAATGGACAGAAAAGAAAAAAAATAGACGGAAAATTTAAGTTTTCTTTCCGATTAACATGTTTACGAGTTTTTTAATAAGCGGAAAAGAAAAGAAATGGATAGAAAACTTGGATCACTTTTTCCTCAAGAAAGTTTTCCGTCCAAAATTGGCATGATTTGAATGGAAAATAAATTAGAATAAGTAATATTTTTATAATTCTATATTATCCTCAACTTTTAATATAATAAATTTTAAATTACAACTCATGTCCTCAATTTTAAATTTTTCTATCATTTTCAATTAAAAACTCGAAGCAACAAAAGAAAACTTTTAAGTTTTCTATTCTTTTTTTACATTACAATTTAAGTTTTCTATTCTTTTTTTTTTCTGTTCAAAACTCAGAAACAGAGTGTAAATTCTCTTTCGTCATTCCTGCAGTATCCAAGTGTGGTTTGTAACAACAAGAAGCTTCGAAAACTTAAAATAATGAGGGTGCAAAAATGTTCCTCCATTGTTGATTTTGTTTTGCAGTCTGTCTGTCTGTCAAAAACACCCCAACAAGAACAATATATAAATCCCACAATTACATTCAACCAATTATAGTACCCTACTTGACTACTTCCATGACATACAATGCTTCTCCCTAGTAACATACATGTAATATCTAAACTGTTCACAACACTCATTTTCGAAATCTTATGTTAGAACAGCAAGCCAATTGATAGGCTACTAAAGAACCTGTTCTGTGTATTTTTGTTTTTCCATGACCTGTCGATACATAATAATGGCAGGTTTCTCATCTCTGCACTATTTCTTTTTGTCATTTCACGCAAACATTATCAGTAGGTATAAATAGTTATCAAGTTATTTCTCCAAGAAAATAACATAGTTATAACATTTTAGTGGATGATGCAAATGCTAGACAGCCTAGACTCGTATCAACTCAGTCCCGCAGCATTTGATGGTTGGGCAAAAGGTTGCCTACTTATTGGATTTGGAAGCACCTCAGTCATCATGCCCATTAATTTATTCTTCCCCTCTTGAAAACGTAAATGGACGTTCTTTCTGCTCTCGTCAAAATGTTCCATTTGCGCATGAGACCCCTAGACATCATCAACCTGCCAGTCGCATAATCTGGTGCCTTTACACTTTTATTATCTAACCCACTTTTGAGCCAAGCAATATTGCTTATATCTGTAGCTAATGCAGCCAAGTCATGACTCGGAAAGGATGGAGGCTCTGCATAATCAGCAAACTCAGGCCCCAACAAACAACTTTGGGGCGTTTTCCCGCTTTGAGTCCCACAGCAACCATAGCCACATTGGTGAGGAACCAATCGTTCACCATAAACCCCTTCAAGCAATTTGTTAATAGCAGCATCTGCTTTTGAGGGCTGAAACACAGGCCCTTGAGAGGAAGCAGCCCTTGGGAATGGCAACACAGGTTCCGGGCCGTCCAAAGGGTTATAAACACTAAATGCGCTAATACGTGCCACAGGGCGGAAAAGAGTAGGTGGATCCTTTGATTCACTACTTAACTGATATTCAATTTGAGCCTTCTCTTCATTCAGACCATCCATTTGAAGAGCTGACATCCTTTCCTCCAAGGATTTGAATGAATTGGCATCGCCACATGACAGCGTCTCCTCTGATGATGCTTTAGATTTTTCTGCACTAACATCTTCTACCCAATTGCTGGGCTCCAACTTCAACTTGCCAAGTTCAATTCCCCGGCGCCTCAGGGTAGAATTCCAGTGGTTCTTGATAGCATTGTCTGTTCTTCCTGGCAAAAGCCTTGCAATTGATGCCCATTTGTTTCCATGGACAGAATGGGCTTGAAGTATGATACGATCTTCTTCATCTTCCACATATTCCATCTTTGTCAGACTCATTTATTCAGAATATTCAGGTATAACATATGTCTACGTGTGCTAATGATCAGTAAATTCTGCAACGACTAAATGTGAGAAGCATGCTAAAAGTTGTTTGTAGGGAAAAAAACCACGAAAAATCAATCATTCAATCATGCTGCAAGCACTAGCGTCATAGATAATGCATACTGACGCATAAACCCAGGCCAACACACATCATGAGGCCACCAGAAAGAAGAGAAAGTTGACTTTGGCCTTCAAGTAATAGACTACATTTAGAGTGCATATCCTTTATAAAGGCCTTAGCAAATGGCATCCATCAGGAGATTTAACAGGTTAGCTATCTGGAGAAACGTTTATGCATATTTGATAGAGCTAATAAATAAAAAGAGAGTGGTTTACAAGCATGCTGTGGTAGGATTTGTGCCGCGTATATGACAGACATGAATAAATACCACAATTTCTTCTTAGTTTTTACAATATAGGGAATTTCTCCCATCCTTTTTGACTTTTGTGGAGTTTATCTTCTTGTAGTCTAAGATCCATAATATATAGAAGATTCAATTATCTTCAAAAACTCCTCATTACATGCTTCATAACTTGGCTAAGAAAACCAGGAAGTAATCAGTGCTTGAGACTGTTGTCAAAAAAGAAACCAAACTAAGCTAGAAGTTGACCATCTGACTAGAAAAGCTCAATTTCAGCTTAAACCCACACATGGTATTTGATGAAGCCAAGCTTGGAAAGACCTAAACTTGATCTATTGACGAAAATAAGGAAGGCAACTCATTTCCGAGCAAGCTGAGGTTCACGTTGCAGAAAGATTGTTAAGGATCAGGCATAGCAAATAAGGGAGATTAATTAAGGTCAGACAATACAGTCGGCTAGATACAAGAATATTAAAGAGAGACAATACACCCAAGTCCAAAGAAAATTTAACAAAACAAGCAGCAAAAAAAAATGGTTTCAATTGGTATGTGTTCGGAGCAACTAATTTTTTTTTTCTTTCTGTTTTTTAATTTATTTTTTTGGGTCAAAAGGAGGGGTAGACAAACCCCAGGACTAAACAAGAGGGACAACTCTAGTAAGAGAGACACCAGCTTGATTTTCAAAAATGATGCTCACAACTGGAGATGCCACTATGTGCTTCTAATAAATGAAACTGGCTGTTGCATTGAATCATTCACACATGGCAATAACTACAATTTTCCAAGTGCTCTTGATGAGCCACAAGACCCTACTACAAGATTTGACATCAGTTAAGAAGTTGAACTTCTAGGCAGTTATGCACACCAACAATGACAAGTGCTGAAAATCCTTCTTTTTTTTACGTTGTGACGAATTTTGTCATTTTTTGGAAAATATAGACTTAAACAATTATCAATCAAAAATCAACATTGACCCAGTCCAAGACATAAAGTGATTGAATTTCTAAGCGTTTCTGAAATTTCCTTATTGTCCTCTTTCGATTTGCCTTAAAAATTTAGCAAAACTTCAGCTGGGGACTTTCATATTTCAGTGCACCAGCCACCCCACATTGGAATTCGAGACGGTGGTGTTTGATTGCATCTTAATGCATCTTAACAATCTACCTCTTAATGCCTCTTAAGAGCTCACATATTTGTATTAAAAGTTCCTCTGAATAATTAAGATATAAATAATAGTCTAAGGACCTCTTAATACAAAAATGTGGTCTGTTAAGATGGATTAAGAGGTGGACTGTTAAGATGCAATCAAACCCCTAAGTCATACAACTTAGAGGTTAGAATAGAGCAATGATCTAAACCCCCTTAAACCCACTTAATTAAAAATATAAATTATAGAATCCACAATCATAGAGGGGGTGAAAACACACAACATAAAATATGCAGATATAATTATACCACTATTTTGCAATATACAGTTAAACTGTGCAAGGTAACCCCCAATTTAAATCCCAAAAAAATATCAGAACCAATTTCCTCTACAATCAGACCATATAATTACATACACATGTAAAAATAGCAAAAAAGATCAAAAGATACAATCTTGAAGCAAAATAAGGAATTATTATACCAGTAAAGGGCTTGCGCTTGACGGCAGGGTCAAGCTGATTGCACCACCTCAAACGGCACGACTTTCCCGATCTCCCGGGGATTCCTCGGGCGATCAAGCTCCAATTCCTCGCCCCAAAATTGCTCACAAGTCGGCTCAGCACCGCGTCCTCTTCCGGTGACCAGGGTCCCTTAACTCGGTCACCGAACTTTTTACCCACGTTACTGCTGCTTCCGCCGCAATCTCCGGCCGGTGCCACGTCCACATCGCCATCGGCGCCACCGGAATCTTCGTCGACGGCGGGAGAGTCGCCGTCGACAACGACTGCGTTTGGCATTTCGGCGTCTTTGTCCATATTGGAGAGTGAGGTACTACTCCTCGGCTAACTGCATAGTGTTCAAGTGAAGACAGGCGAAATATATTTAAGGGCCAAGTGTCTCGGGCGTTCCATTATTCCAGTTTTATTAGGGTGGTTGTTTTGTAATGACGACCGTGTCCCTTCCAGTGAATTAACCTATTTACCCCTTCTCTGTAATATGTAGACCGTTTATAGTAGACCGAATTGATCACTGGTCAAAGTGAAAAACTAAGCCAGACCAAGTAAGCATCAATTATCTAAAAACAAAAGCAAATAAAAATAAAAAACAAGCATCAACTGAATTGATATGCATTTTAATGAACTAAGCACCTATTGAGCTTAATTGGGCAATGATTTGTAGCCCTTGGTAACAATTATACATCAAACATTAATCATAAATAAATAGGTTTTTTATATTAATATACAACATTTAAAAAGTAATTACAAATTTGTACATACACAAAATTATTATATGAACATATCAGTACTTCCTCGTGTCATTTCCTCAATTTCCGAGGATCCAATGAGGGTGAAACCATAGTGATTTTTGATATTTAACCAGTGAAAGATGTTGAAACTGAAATATTTGGAAGAGAAGAGTGAATCGTGAAAATCAATTTAGAAAATAATAATTAACGAGAATAGATAAGGAGATAATCATGGGTCACGGTTAAAAGAATCCTAATTGCACTAATATTGTAAATAAATATGGGAAAATGTATTATTTTTGTAATTATTTTATGGATGTACCATTATTATAATTATTTTTAAGAATGTACTAAAAAAATGTAATTAATGGGTCCTTAACATTAATATACAACAATTAGAAAATAATTACAAAAATAAAACACACACAACATAATTACAAAAATAAAACAACCCAATAATAAAATTACTAACATCACACACATGCATGTTTGATTCAAATACCTATCTAACACTAACCGCTCCTAAATTCAAGCAACTGAACACAACCCGCAACATTTATATCGGACAAATCCAAATCTTCTGTCGACGTTTCCCTTTCGACTCACCTCTGAGATCGCGACATACAAAATCATCATCAACAACTAAGATCACAGCAACTTCAAGTTCAATTTCGGTAACATCTAACATCGGAGAAGGCGAAATAGAATACAAAATCATCATCAACTTCAAGTTCAAGAACTAAAAAACAATATCACGGCAACTTCGATACAAATCGAACTACGAGGTATGTGAGTTTAAAGTTAAATATGCATATATAGTTACCTATGGTTACTACGGTATTCGTATGTATATTGGTTACCTTTATTAAGTTTTTCACAATTAAAATGGTTACTACAAATTCCTATAGCGTTTGGTTGATTCATTCATATGTTTTAGATTATGGTTACTAAATAAATATAAGCATTCACTAAGCTTGCATTTATTTGATTAATTTATAATTTTGAGCGAGTTCTCTTTGAATTTTTATATTAATGGTTACTCATCATAAACATTGGTTATTGTCTTATGCAACTGTTGGTTACTGTCTATTGTTGTTTTGGTTACTGTATATTATTATATTGTTCAGTGATGTCTTGGTTACTGTCTAATGATATCTTAGTTCTTGTGTGACAAAATGTTGATTCTTGTCTAATCTTTGTCTTGGTTACTTTGTAACATTATATTGTCTAATGTTGTCTTGGTTCTTTGTATGAAGCTATGTTGGTAGTCTAATGATGTTTTGATTACTTTGTAACATTATAATATCTCTTGATAAGCTAATTCTTTGTCTAATGCTTCCTAGGTTACTATGTAACAATATATTGATTCTTGATTCATGATGATTTGATTCTTTGGGTAACTTTATTGTGGTTCTTTGCATATTCTTGATCCGGTTCTTTATTTAAAATTATAATGGTTCTTGTATAATATTACTGAACAATATTGAATTGGTTAATGAAAAATAATGAATTAGTTACTGACTAATGTTGACTTTGATATATTGGTTACTAACTAATTCTGATTTGGTTACTATATAAAACTATAACGGATACTCGATAGTGCTGACCTGATTACTGTGTAAGATTACAAATTTATATTATTATATATTTGAGGTTACTCATTGACTACATTGTATTGGTTACTGTCTAATATTGAGGTGTATCAGTATAAAAATTATATGTATATATTTACCTATGGTTACTACAAATTCCTATGGTTATATATGGTTAATGAACAATTAAATGTATATAGTTACCTATGTATGAACAATTATATGTATATGTTTCTTGACTAATCTTTGAGTTGTTTCTTGTTTAACATTATTTTGGTTAATGAATAATATCTTGATTTGGATACTATGTAAAATATAATGGATACTCATTAATCTTTGGCTAGTTCTTTGCATTAATCTAATTATACTTATACTTATATTTTTATATTAATGGTTACTTGTTAACTACATTGGTTATATTAATGTTTACTTGTTAACTACATTGGTTACAACAATTATTTTTAAGCGCCCACAAACCCTCTATCTTTGGTTGTTTTCACTATAACAATTAAATGGATGATGTTTTTATCTTATAGTTACTAACTAAACATGTGTTAGTTCTTTCATCACATTGGATTTTTATTCTTTGTATAATGTTGTTATGATTCTTTGTGCAATAATTGGTTAATTTATATTAGTTTGTTTTATTATGATGGAAACTAATTGGCTACATTGGTTACCTTTATACAACTATCATAATTTAATTGCTAAACAAATAACATTAAACTGATTGTTTTCATTGTAAAATGAATGTACTAATGTGTTTCATTCTCTGATTCTTAACATTATATAATTTGGTTCTTGGTTGGATTGATTTGGTTACTTTACAAGACTTATTACATTTTCGAGACAATGGAGATGATTCTGTTGTGCTTTATTTCAACGGTACATGGGTGATAAGTAACAATACACCAACTTTGAAATTCTAAGCATACTAGTTCCATCGACTTGTTCGATCAGAGAAATGCAAAACATAATATGCATTGCATTCTGAGATGAACCACAAACAAAACAACATTGTCGATCAAATTTCACATTAGAATCAACATTCCACCGATCCAGTATCGGATGAAGCAACCTTGAGATTCTTTATTGAAGTGGGTAGAAAATCGATGAACAAGGAAAATTCCGACGATAGATATTGATATTGAAAGAAGCGGTGCCGACAACAATCTTGCATAACTTGACAAATATAGAAGAATCATTGTTCACGATGTAGCGCCAATCGAGATCAACACAAGGGAATTCAAAGACTAGTTTCACTAGCGAACACAAGATTGCTAAATTGGACATGATATCTTGATCGACTTTGCAATGAAAATTATGGAACAACAACGAGACGAATAACATGACAAATCATACACGGAAGAGCGATATGATGATGTAATAACGATCCGAATGAGCGTGAAGTAAAATTACATCAAACCTACAAAGACAAAAAATCCTATCACAATCAATGAGGTCGCATTCAATCAAGAAAAGCAGAATAAACACAAAGTTCAACGAACAGGTCATAGAGACTTTGTGCTAGTGTGCGTAGATGATGAAAATTGCAAATGGAAGATGAGAGCATCAAGTATTCGAAAAACCAGTCTGTTCAAGGTGAGGGAATTCAATGACATTCACACGTGTTCAGTCAACGTATTGCTGGGAGACCACATACAAGCAAATAGTGAGTTGGTCAGTGAATGCATAAATTAACAAATTTGAAGAAAATATACACACCAACCGATATTGTCGAGGACATGATAACAGAATATAATGTGTCTATCTCTTACCAAAAAGCATGGAGATCGAAGGAGAAAGCGTTAGAAAAGGTAAGAGGAAATCCACACGACTACTCATTGATCCCATCATGGTTTACATCTGTTGCGAAAACAAATCCGGTAACAATTTAAAACACATTATTATTTTTCATGATTAGTTTATTACTCAATTCAATTTGATTTGGTTCTTTATAATGTGCATTGGTTACCTACCTCATATTTATAATTTTAAATGAGTTCTACCGATTTTTATATTAATGTTTACTAAAGAAATACATTGGTTCTTTGTAATCTGTTGTTTTATTCTTTCGCTTAATGATATCTTGGTTCTTTGTATAGCAATATGTTGTTTCTTTGTATAATCTTTGTCTTTATTCTTGAAAAACATTATACTATCTAATGTTGTCTTAGTTCTTTGTAAAGACAATATGTTGGTTAATGTCTAATCTTATCTTGGTTCTTTGTCTGTAATCGTTGTTGGTTCTTTGCATAATGATATCTTGGTAACTGTATAGAAATATGTTGTTTACTGTATAATGCTGTCTTGGTTACTGAAAAACATTATACTATCTAATGTTGTATTGGTTACTGTAAGCAAATATGTTGGTTACTGTCTAATGCTATCTTGGTTACTTTGTCACATTATCTTTGTCTAATGTTTTATTGATTCTTCGACTAATGTTGTATTAGTTCTTTCGTGGTGTGATATATTGAGTTCTTGATTGTGTAACAATATATTGGTTACTGATTGGTTACTGTATAACAATATATTCCTTACTATTTTGGTTACTGCCTAATGTTTGGATAATTGGTTGCTGATTAATGTTGACTTAGATACTGACATTAAATACATTGGTTACTGTCTACTCTTGTCTTATTTACTATATAAAATTATATTGTCAATCTTTGTCTTAGTTCTTGTATGACAATAATTTGAGTTCTTGTCTATTGTTGTCTTGGTTACTTTGTAGCATTATAATACTTATAATTCTATTGATAATGTTGATGTTTCATAATGAGTAAAATCACGACTCTTGAGTTGGAAACAAATGCTCGTTTCAAATATTTATTCTTTGCCGTTGGAGCATCCATTCAAGCATGGCATCATTGCTTTCCAATTATTTTAATCGATGGCACATTCATACAATCAACTTACGGAGGACAATATCGATAAAGAAGCACACAAGATGCAAACCGAAACATTGTTCCGATTGCTTTTGCGATGGTTGACAAATGAAAATGAATTATCTTGGAGATGGTTTTCATGAATTTAAGAAGCGCTTGTGGAGTAAGGAAGGCCAATGCATTGTTTTGAGATAGATATGAAGCAATAATACAAGGATCGAATTATGTGTTTCGAGATGTCATACATGCTTCTGCATATACCATATAATTGAAAAATATAAAAAATAGATTCAAAAGAGAGGAGAAGAACTTAAACAAGCTTACAACTAGGGCATGTAGAGCATCTGACATTGAACAATTCAACAAACACATGGGTGAACTTGATGCCATTGATCCTCGAATAAGGACATATTTGGAGGAAGAGGTCAAGTTAGAAAAGTGCACCAGGCTCCATGGGACTGTAAGCAGATACTCAACAATGACTTTAAACACCGCCGAATCTATTAACAACGCAATTAATATGATTAGGGATCTTCCAGTTGCATCAATGATTGAATGTTTACGTTGTCTGGATCAAAGATGGTATTTCACAAACAAACAAGCAGCCCTATCAACATTCACAACACTTTCCACAACAGCCGAAGAAAGATTGCAATCTAGTATCATTAAATCAAGGAAACTTAAGGTAACAAATACAAATTATAATTTATTGCATTAATTTTTATTGTGTATTTATTCTTCGACTAATGCTTTCTTGATTCGCATAATATTACTAATTAATGTTGAATTGTTTCTTGACTAATGCTAACTTAGTTACTCTGTTAAACTATAATGTTTACTGACTAATACTGACTTGTTTACTGAATAATGATAACTTGGTTACTATGTAATATTATATTGGTTACTAACCAATACCTAATTGCTTATTGCAAAATATTATAATGGTTACTTGACACTTTGAGTTGGTTACTGTGTATCATTGTACTGGTTACTTATTAATACTGCTTTCTTACTGCATAATATTACTGATTAATGTTGAATTGTTTACTGTCTAATGCTGATTTGGTTACTGTGCTACACTATAATATTTACTAACTAATAATAACTTGTGTACTGGCTAATGGTAACTTGGTTACTATGAAATATTATATTGGTTGTCAATTAATACTTAATTGCTTAATGCATATCATTACAATGTTAGTTTGAATCTACTCGCTTTGAGTTGGTTACTATGTATCATTATATTGGTTACTAAGTGATACTTGTTTGGTTACTCTTAATAATTAAAATGATACTGCTGAGTTGGTTATTGATAGTATCATTATATTGGTTACTAACTGATGCTTATTTGGTTACTCTGTATAATTATAATGTTCTCTGCTAAGTTGGTTAATGCTTAGTTACTTGTTTTGTAATTATAACATTGAGTTGTTTGATTTAATATGTATTCTTTTTTCAGATAATGAAAATGATTCCAGTTGTACTTTATTCTAACAACAGTTAATTTGTGATGTAGGTTGAGACATCAAACTTAGTGATTTTTACTGTTTACGATGTCGTCAAACAATATATTGTGGACATCGACCAAAGAACATGCACATGTGGAAAATTTCAGTACCATGAGATGCCATGTCCGCATGCTGCTGATGTTATGTGTGACGCCCCCAAAATTAGGTATACGTCACCCATCTTGGGTCGCCACTTACATGGTACATAAATTCAAATACAAACTTAATTATACATCGTAGGTGTAACATACGACAATACATAAACCGAGAGTTCTAATAGGAAAATTATCATTTAGACAATATCCATACTCAAGGAGTCCTCATTACATTTATTGTCACACTATTTAATGAGAATAGTGAGGACTACTAATCTTATCTTCGGGATAATCACTCTTTTCCCTGACTCGTCCCAGCTATATTCTCATTTCCTGAAGAGAACAGTGAAAGAAAGGGTGAGCTCAACTAGCCCAGTAAGAAATATTATCACTAAGATAATGCAGAATAAATTATCATTAGCCTTCAAATGATGTTAAAGCGATAAAATACAATAGACAAACAGTTTAATCACAAGCGGAATATGCAATCCATTAAAAGAGTCAAGTAGAAAATAAAGTCTACTATCTTTTAGGTTTTAAAAGGTTTTCATAAATTTTTATCACTAAGACTCAGTTTAATGAATAAACCACAATATCTAATCATCCGCATTACTGGTCAAGGATTTTCATCAAATTATCAATGGTCATGACTATACCGAATCACCCCTGGTCATAATCATACCAAAAACTGTCCATCAATGCACTACAGGCCACTGAAGACTTTTACCACACCACTTATAACATCACAGTTCATGATTATACCGAATGATCCACGGTCATAATAATCATACTAAGTCTATCTACATGCACGTAAGCCAAAGATGACTTTCAACATAATATAAACATGAGGATGATGACAATGTTATAGAATTCAATTAAACAAGTTCAAGAATTAATTTATCCAGAACTAATAATATCCAAATTGTCAACATGATATTTCTTTGTAAAATAAAAGCCAAGAATGCTCGGAAGAATATTTCCATGAAAAGATATCTTTGGATGAAATGCAAATATCGAGGATATTCCACTAGTTTCATGGAGTATAAGTCAAAACTTTAACCAACCGAGTATTACAAAGAATATATAAAAGCTGCAAATGGATTTTCACCGTCATGCAGTAATCCACGTATCTGAGATCATTTCCACATTTTAATAAGAATGAATACAAAGGATCATTCACCGTGCACGTGGCAATCCACATAGACATGAGTTTCCAATGTAATAATAAAGAATAGAATAATGAAGGATTCACTATGCATGCGA
Source organism: Panax quinquefolius (assembly GCA_020205615.1). Lineage (NCBI taxonomy): Eukaryota > Viridiplantae > Streptophyta > Magnoliopsida > Apiales > Araliaceae > Panax > Panax quinquefolius. Next base: position 164,847,014 of record CM035152.1, read on the forward strand.
TAGAGACCGCATTGCACATGAGTTATTCCCAATGAATAATAAATGCGGAATAATAAATATGGAACCGGTCGGTGAAATTCACGCAAGCGGGATATTAAAACAGAATCGTAAATACTGTAATAATAAATGCGAAATAATAAATGATGGAACCCAGTCCAGCAGTATATATGTATATGATATTAAGCGAAATATAAATAACGGAATAATAATGAGTTTCACCAAGTATGCGGTACTTAGCAGATAAACCGGTTATTCAATATAATCATAAAGAATGGAATAATGAAGAAGATCACCAAGTATTGGGTGAACCGCATATCTTGGTCATTCCACCAAGTATAGGATAAACCTGGCATACAAAGTTATTCCATCGAATAATAAAGAATGGAATAACATAAGAATATCACCAAGTATAGGTATATCTGGCGTATCTGAGTTATTCCAATGAATAATAAAGAATGGAATAACAGAATGGATTTCACCAAGTATAGGGTATGCCGCGTATACAGGTTATTCCAACAGAATAATAAAGAATGAAATAACAGAATGTTCTCTTCAAGAAGAAAGAATAACACCCTTACCGTAAAAGAACTGAATATAGAAGTAGTGAAGTAGCAGAATACTCTTCTTCTTTCTCTACATATATTTTTCTCTATCGCTTCTCTCTATAATTTCTCTCTACAGAGTTTCAATGAATTTGTAAGAAAATAATGAAGGAATGAGCTTCATTTGTAGAAAAATGGAATGATAAGAACTAATCCATGAGCGGTCAGATTGATTTACTTTGTCTCGACATTCCATATTTAAAAAAAAATCTTTTAAATAAAATATAATATATTCTATTTATATAAAAACATTTTACTACGCAAACACTATGCAATAATATACAAAACACTACGCAAAAAAACACTGCGCAACACTACGCATAATAAAATATAATATATTCTATTTATAGAATAACTTTAATAAAAGATTCTATTTTATATAAAAAGATGTTTCATTTTATTACGAATAAAACAAAACGTCATTATCGATATTCCTCCCACCAACATATCATTATCACTATAATAATTAAAACAAAACGTCATCATCGCTATATAATAATTATATTAATAATCGACAATAATTGAAGTAAACCTGACCGACTTCTTACATAAATATCAATAATCAATATCGTGCTACTCTTGCAACAACGCAGTATTCTTTTACTTTTACTACCGAAAGTAGTTCAGCGGTTTAATTCAGTAAAACCTAAAATCGTTATTTTCATAAAATATTTTGTTCGGGGTGAATAATAACTCATGAATAGTAATTTGTGAATAGTAACTCGTGAATAGTACTCGACACAAAAAGTGTCCCAAATACTCGAGTGAACAATACTAGAGTGAATAGTAATTTGGTGAATAAGAACCGTGAATAAGAACTCGTGAATAAGAATAGGGTATTTTATGACAACTTGTCTACTTTGAAAAATTTTCAAATATGATCCTTAACTTTAAACTTTTATCAATTTAACTATTCACCAAAATAGAAAAATTGAACACTTTTATTTCATAAAATTTGGGGTCTCACAATCTCCCTCCTTATGGAATTTCGCCTCGAAATTAGAAAGACGCACTGGTATGATAAAGAGGTGAAGATACCTTGAATACCTTTATCGTTGAAAACATTAAATTCATCTTCGCAATCCGCCAAAGATATTCATTAACAATTCATCTTTGCACTACAGGCTAAAGATATATCTGTTGTAAAACCAATAATCTTTGAGACCAAACTTAATAGTATCACGACCACGAATTATCCATGCACCATCGCCAAGGATATTCGTGTTTTCAATTACTGGTCATGATTATCTTCGAATAATCCTTGGTCATAATCATACCAAGTCTATCAATAATATTACTACTAAAGATGACTTTTACCACATTCATGAATTAATATTTCATTCTTTGAGACTCATTTCGATAATTAATCCATATCATCGAATCATCCCCGCACTACGTGTCGAGAATATTCATTAAGTATCACGACCACGAATTATCCATGCACTACTACCAAAGATAATCGTGTATTCATTAATATCACGACCACAAATTATCCATGCACCACGTGCAAAGATAATCGTGATGTATTCATTAAGTATCACGACCACGAATTATCCATGCACTACGTACAAAGATAATCATGTATTCATTAGTATCACGACCACAATTATCCATGCACTACGTACAAAGATAATCGTGTATTCATTAAGTATCACGCACCACGAATTATCCGTACTACGTGCAAAGATAATCGTGTTTTCAATTACTGGTTATGATTATACCGAACAATCCTCGGTCATAATCATACCAAGTCCATCTATGCACTACAGCCACGTAGATGACTTTCAACATAATATAAGCGTGAGGAAAATGATATAAAGAATCAATCAAATGAGATAAAGGATAAATATTAAACATTTATAATATAATTTATCCAGATTCAAGAATATCCCCATGTTATCAATCACTTAATAATCTTATAATCTAATATCATTAATATTATAACAATATTTTAATCACTTCTTAAATTTATAAACAATTTATTTCAATTGTTTACGCTTTACCATATAATGCATTTAATCATTCAAAATGTCATACTCATAAGATATCATCACCAATGATCAAATCCTCATCAAAAAAATATGCATATACTATATATAGGATTCTCTAGCCATAAAATCCTATTTTCAACTTTCATACTTCACATAACATATTTAACTTATATGTTCAGAATTAACCTATTTTCATGAAAAATACCAAATTAGTCCCAAAAAATATTTCTTTTCTGGGATTTAGCATAATATAGTCCCATAATGAAAATATATTTTTCGGAATTTTTAAAATTCATTTACTATTTTTCAAAAATCAATTTCTAATTAATTCCTTAAGAAATTAGCTACCTCAAGTTTAACTCCAAAATTCCCAAATCTTGGCAGGACCTTACACATGTTAACGTGAGCTTCTAGTTTAAATTTCATGGTCATCTGAGTTATAGAACTCCGGTTATAGCGTTTTAAATCGGAAAAACCTAAATATTGAAATAGTCATAACTTGCTCATTTTAAGTCAGAATGAGCTCATTTTTGGACAGGAGGTACTTTATACCATATACCTTCATGTCCCAAAAGGCCAGAATTTTTCTCATAATTTAAGTGGCTGAAACAGCCCCTCTAAAATCATGGCAGCAGCTTTTTCGGTTTTTGCAGCTTTGCACTCCTTTGCTAAAATTAGTCCACACAAAAATCTACAACACCTTTTCCAGTAATTCCACTTGGATTAGTTAGGTAACTCATAGATCTAACTCTAGGACTTGACCACACTCAAAAATTCAAAATATAATAAGAGATTTGGTCAATTGAATTTCATGTTACATTTTTCACCAAAATCTGGTTTTCAACTCTTTGTGATTTCTAAGAAACTTTCATGTTTTCTCATAATAACCAACATAACTCATTATAACACTTACTAATACCACGTATACCCATGATTTTCATTAGTCCAATGCTTTTATTATGACTTTCATCATAATCCACGTAAATGCATCCTTTTAGTTGAAGAAATATTTGAGGGTTTAAGAAATGGGTTTTTTGTATCGGTCAATACAAAATTCGATTTCACGCTCTAGGGTAGGCTAGAAATCTTCAAGAATATGTCAAGAAATTTATTAATGATAGAAATATCATTCAAAATCGCTACTCTTATCCAAGACTTGGATAAGACGTTACATTGATACCAACCTGTGACTTCTATCCCTTAACCTAGATAAGCACCTCACAATGATACCTATAAACTTGCCATCTTCATTCACAATGTCGCCTCTGAGAAAAGTCGGCGGATGGTGCATTCCACACAAGGAAGTCAACAACGAAAGGTTCGGGGCTCTTTTACTTATGGCTTGATATAACAATAATTGACTTTAGTAGTTTGGTTACTTGAATTCGCACAACAAAGTTGGTTATGAATATAAAAGCTAACAACCTTACGAAAAGCATGATGAGTAGTTAACCAATTGATTCCTAAAATCACATCAAAGGCAAGTATTTTCAAAAAGATAAGATCGATGAGTAACGTAAAAGTGTTTATTTGAATCAAACAAGATTTAAAAATAGTAAGCGGTGAACGAAGGCTCTTACTAACGAAGTTTCAACCAATAAGTCAAAGTCTAACTTCTCCTGAGTCAAATTTAAACGTTGAAGCGCTTAAAGAGAGATAAAATAATGTGTAGAACCGGTATCTTATAAGGTATAGACTTCATAATTTATAATTAACTAACCCGTGCTAACTTCGTTCGGTTTACTCGCTTTTTGAGAAGTCATGAAAATGCACTTCCTAAAACCAACGACTTTATTTTGTCCATATCCACCTTTGGTGCCACCGTCCCAACTAGACTTGACTTTGGTGTACAACAAAATTGAGCTAAATGACCGACCTCTTCTTGCAATTTCCACATTTATTATCTTTGCCATGATTACCAACCAAGTGGTTACCATTCTTAGCATGATAATTTCCCCACGATGGTTATCATTGTTCTAATAATTGTTGCCACCAAAGATGATTATTATCGTGTTGTTGGTCGTTACCTTTTTGTTTGGTGAATCAACACTCTCATGTGCTTCATTGCTTATCTCAAGCATTTTCGGATGTCATTCTCAAACACCTTTGTCACAAAACAAGGGTTAATTAACATATCACATATTATCCCATATACTCGACCGACCAATTAAATACCAAATAAATTTAGGTAGGTCATACTAATGAAGGAATTCTGCCTCCCTCCTAGTTCTTATCTCACATCTCACCTGTGGGGATCATATCCCTAAGCTCGATACCATTGTGGCCCCCAAAATTAGGTATCGCCACCCATCTTGGGTCGCCACTTACATGGTACATAAATTCAAATACAAACTTAATTATACATCATGTCGTGTAACATACGACAATACATAAACCGAGAGTTCTAATAGGAAAATTATCATTTAGACAATATCCATACTCAAGGAGTCCTCATTACATTTATTGTCACACTATTTAATGTAATAGTGAGGACTACTAATGCTTATCTTGGGACCGCTCACTCTTTTCCCCGACTCGTCCCAATTTATATTCTCATTTCAAGAGAACGGTGAAAGAAAGGGTGAGCTCAACTAGCCAAAGAAGAAATATTATGACTAAGATAATGCGAATAAATTATCATTAGCCTTCAATGTTGTTAAACCGATAAAATACAATAGACAACCGGTTTAAGCTGCGGCGGAATATCGCAATCCATTAAAAGAGTCAAGTAGAAAATAAAGTCTACTATCTTTTAGGGTTTTAAAGGTTTTCATAAATTTTATCACTAAGACTCGGTTTAATGAATAAACCACAATATCTAATCATCCCTGTACCACGGTCAAGGATTTTTATCAAATTATCAATGGTCATGACTATACCGAATCACCCCTGGTCATAATCATACCAAAAACTGTCCATCAATGCACTACAGGCCACTGAAGACTTTTACCACACCACTTATAACATCACAGTTCATGATTATACCGAATGATCCCTGGTCATAATCATACTAAGTCTATCTATGCACGTAAGCCAAAGATGACTTTCAACATAATATAAACATGAGGATGATGACAATGTTATATGAATTCAATTAAACAAGTTCAAGAATTAATTTATCCAGGAACTAATAATATCCAAATTGTCAACGTGATATTTCTTTGTAAAATAAAAGTCAAGAATGCTCAGAAGAATATTTCCATGAAAAGATACTGGATGAAGCGCAAATATCAAGGATATTCCACTAGTTTCATGGAGTATAGAAGTCAAAACTTTAACCAACTGAGTATAACAAAGAATATATAAATGCAAATGGATTTTCACCCGTCATGCGGTAATCCACGTATACAGATCATTTCCACATTTTAATAAGAATGAATACAAAGGATCATTCACCATGCATGTGGCAATCCACATGACATGTGTTATTCCAGCGGAATAATAAATAATAGAATAATGAAGGATTCACCATGCATGCGATAGAGACCGCTTGCGAAGGTTATTCCCAATGAGAATAATAAATGCGGAATAATAAATATGGAACCGGTCGGTGAAATTACACCCGAAGCGGGATATTTCGGCTGTAATCGTAAATCTGTAATAATAAATGCGAAATAATAAATGATGGAACCCGGTCGGCACAGATAATATGCATGACAGGATATTAAGCGAAATATAAATAACGAAATAATAATGAGTTTCACCAATGCGTATTTAGATAAACCAAGTTATTCCAATATAATCATAAAGAATGGAATAACGGTGAACAATACTAGAGTGAATAGTAATTTCGGTGAATAGTAACTCGTGAATAGTAACTCGTGAATAGTAACCGGGTATTTTATGACAACTTGTCTACTTTGAAAAATTTTCAAATATGATCCTTAACTTTAAACTTTTATCAATTTAACTATTCACCAAAATAGAAAAATTGAACACTTTTATTTCATAAAATTTGGGGTCTCACATTATGAAGCGAAGCAAAATTTGAGTCATTATGATTTTTGCTCAAAAAATACTATAAAACAACTTTGGTTGACATATATTCAAACTTCAATCATGCCATGAGTTAGACAAAGAAAAGCGGGATGTACCGGAAGAAGTAAGAAATATGGTTGTAAAACCATCGAACAAGAAGACCAAATTTGGAAGACCAAAAGTAGGGAGGTACAAACACGGATCCGAAATCAAAATTCAAAACAAATCGAAAGCAAGAGAAAGGACCTGACAACAGAAAACTCGCAATAATCCACCTGGGTTTAAGACAAAAAAACCCTAATATAATGCATTTACATTAAGAGTGTAGATACATGTATATATAATTGTTTACTATCATTAACCATAAACCACATAGATTGTAACATTTTTGATTTTGTACAATAACCAACATTTTTATTGATTAAAGCATTTGATTTCTGAATTCATTATGAGTTGCCAATACAATTGGGAACCCACAAAAGTACACTGTTTACTTAACAATTATTCCAAATATAAATCGTAAATTATTTGGTTATTAACATAAAGTCAAATGGTTACTCTTATATAACAATTTGGATACCAACTGAACATCTCAAAAATATATTTAATTTAATATGATAGTTATACAAATGACCATCATATATAAAAATAGAATCTCTTAATTAAAATTAATGTGTTTTATCATGATGATACACTAAAAAAAACACATACATTTAACAATTCATAACATTCGTGATACAAATTTTATAGCTGTTTTGATACAAACTAAAACAAATATTGTTAACATATATTTATGTTAAGCGATATATAATGATTTTATCAAATTTTATTACAATTTGTTTACTTGTATAAACATAATATGGTGACCATAAGAGTAAACTATTTGGTTACTTATTTGTTATAACAATAAACAAAATATAACAAATAGGTAACCAAATATTTAGATAACAATCACCAAAACAAATTTTTTGTTAACTATATATACTCTCACCTATACATTTAACAATAATTATATGTCCCGATACATTTAACAACATGGTTATATGTCCCGAAACAATATTGTATATCTCTTTTACTATCAAAACATTAGCTTGTTACCCTTTTATATATATTTGGTTACCAATTTGTACATTTCAATATAATGTAGCAAACACAAACCTAAAAAGAATCAAATACCAACAACACACAAAATTAATTCCAAAAGCGATATTATAATAACATATGAAATCCCATACGTATAAGATTCAAGAATCATCCTTAATGAACCATACAAAATTGTTGTGTATATTAAAAAATAAAAATACAAAAACACAATTCATAATCGACAACACAACAATATCTGAACTAATCAAAATCTGGAACAAATCTTCCTGGAAATTCTCTGTCAGTCTCATATCCCTCCAATTGTTTGTTCCTTCCATGAATATATAGGTTTGTGCATAACTTCTTCCGATATTGCGCAATAGGGAATGGAATAGGAATTTCATCAATCTTCTGATGAATGACATGCTCGGCAAAACAAATTGTGAACAACCCGCAATCACTGTACAAATGCATAAAAGATAACCAAAATCAATACTAGAATCAACCTATATATAACACATATCAGTTTATACAGAAACCAAACATTTACAACATAGTAACCAAAACAATTATATGACAGTAACCAAAATAATTAAATATAATAATTCAAAATTTGAAAACAATGTAACCCTTACCCATCCACTTGTTCAGGAACCGACTCTGCAAATTCTAACTCAATTATGTCATCTTCCTGCTTATTGCGATACGGTTTGCTGCTAAAGTCAATGTCACTCTTATCCCTCCAAAATCTAATCTTGCGCAATAAAGTGGAAAGAATAAATATATAAGGTTCACAAACATCCATGATTTTTATTTGCATGGATTTTCTTTTGGGCTGCAGAGAATTATAAACAGTTAGACGTCTACGATGCACATCAAACGTTAACAAAAACCAATGGTCCGGTGATGACATATGTATGGGGAACAAAACATAGTCAACATTTTTCTATGGTGTGTTTATATCCATAAACAGTCCATGAATGTACTCAGCAACATCACCCTCCCCAGACAACACACTCTTATCTGCATTTTTATTTGTATACTCTTCATAAAGAGAGGTCATCTTGGCATGGAACTAAAAATCAGTAGTCGTTGCCCTTATATGCACGAAGATCGAATGTCGGCCAATTTACGTAAGTAATATAATGCAACATTGATATGCTGAACAAAAAAATATATGTTAATAGTGTTGAAAAATAACATTATGTAATCAATGTAACCAACACTGTTAACGCTACTTACTTAAACATCTAAATAATGTAAAGTAACTATATAAAAACACAATTTAAAAAAACATAAAACATGTATGATCTTAACTAACACACACACACACACATATATATATATATATATGATAGTAACCAAACAATTATATAATAGTAATCAAACAGTTGTAATATAATAACCAAACAGTAATATGATAGTAACAAAACAGTTATATGACAGTAACAAAACAGTTATATGATAGTAACCAACAACTTTTATCATAGTAACCAAAACATGTTTATATATCAACATATCAGTTTATATGATGGTAACAAAAACATATATAGAACATACATGATAGTAACCAAACAATTATATAATAGTAACCAAACAGTTGTAACATAGTAACCAAACAGTAATATAATAGTAACAAAGCGGTTATATAGACAAGAATAAAAGCAGGTTATATAAGAACTAAACCACTTATATCATAAAGAACCAAAACATGTTTATATAGTAACATATCAATTTATATATTGGCAACCAAAACATATATAAAACATATATCATAGTAACTGAGACAATTATATAATAGTAAACAAATAGTTGTATACTAGAAACCAAACAAAGATAATATAATAATAACAAAACATATATATGACAATAACAACCACTTATATCATAAAGAACAAAACATGCTTAAATATTAACATATCATTTTATATGATGGTAACCAACATATATATAAAACATTTATGATAGTAACCAAACAATTATATAATAGTAACCAAATAGTTGTATGATAGTAACAAAACAGTAATATAATAGTAACAAAACAGTCATATGACAGTAACAAAACAGATATATAACAGTAACCAACACTGTTAAAGCTATTTACTTAAACAAATAAATAATGTAACCATAAATATAGAAACATAATTTTAAAAAAAAAAGAACTCACATCATCGTCTAACCATTGCCCAGGAGTCTTTAATTTATAAAACCACATTTTAGATGAAATTGGGATAGACCCAAATACAAAAGCAGGTTCAATAATGTCATTCTTCCCAGGAAATTTGTCCGTCCTTCAATATAAAAACATATTAGTATACACGTTGACATTAACAATCACCATGTTAATATACACACTACCCAAAAGCAAATTTATTTGTTTCATAAAAAAACTATAGCATTGTTAACAGTAAAAAACAAACCTTTTCCTGTTGTTAAGTCCTATTTTAAACCACTGTTCAAACAATGCCTCTTCAAATTTGGACGGCATATCCATGCAAACCTTGGGAAATGCAGAAATAACAGCAACTCTTTGACTAGCACCCGATGCATTAGACGATAACCCAGCCGATCCAAATGTTCCTGTATATGGAGACTGTAGAACAACACTCTTTAAATGTTCACGCATGCGAATTCCGCCATTGACTTATTGACGCTCTTCTCCAATTCATCACTGCTTTGGACTATATCACGGGTAGTCGAACCATCTCATCAATCTGATTTGCTTTCCGCCTCAAACTTTTTTTTCCCTTTTACAAATGATGGAAAATGTAACGAAAACAATTATATTTTCACATAAAAATCGATGTTGTATTAGTTCTTTTGTCTAATGTTGTAATGGTTACTTATGAAACATTATACTTGTTACTAACTAATTATGTATTGGTAACATTATCTTGTCTAATGCTATATTAGAGTCTTGTCTAATGCATTATTGGTTACTATGAAACATTATACTTATTGTTTAACTAATCTTTGTTTTGGTTACTATGAAACATTATAATGGTTACTATATATTTATGAGTTGGATACTGAGTAAAATTGAAACAATAACCAAAACCTTAAGCATGTAATGGTAAAATAGTAACCAAAACCTAAAGCATGTAAAAAAAAAAAAGTTGGCATGTCGTAATAACACTAACCTCAGCAGCAACATAAACAACAATTTCTTTCCCCGTACATTGGCTTAAAATGTCAAAAGTTGGCATGTCAACATCATTCTTACGATCATTTCAAAATACAAAGCAATCAATTGATCTTTAAAAAATGAAAAAAAGACATCTACCACAAAACAAAACAAACAAAAAAAGTCTAACCTTAACAATTTCTTGAACAACATTACTTATTATTTCATGATGTTCTTCAACCATACCATCAAGTTCAACTTCATTACCATACTCAGATTCATTACCATCCTTCTTCTTAACAAAATCTGACACATCACCAACATCCTCAACAACATCTTCAACAAAATGGCCAAGCTTCAACCATAACATCCTCAACAACCTCTTCAACAACATCCTCAACAACATGACGGTTTTCAACCATAACATCCTTAACATCCTCAACAACATGACGGTCTTCAAGCATAACATCATCACCTTCATTTCCAACTTCATTTACAAATTCATCCTTCTTCTCATCATCTTTCAAACCATCATCACCAACCTCATCAGCTTTCAAACCATAATCACCAACCTCACTAGCATGTTGATCAACAACATCACCAGCTTCATCAGAATCATCGGCTCCATCATCATCATCAGCATCACCACCCTCATCGTGGAATCGAATCGTAATCGAATCATCATCAGAATCACTATCAACTTCTTTAACCCCACCATCTTTGAACCCGCGTAACTTATCTCTAATAATTAACCTAAAGTCTCTGCATATCCGAAGCGTGTAAAATCTGCATCTCATCCTATAATATCGCCTATGATTTTACAACGTCTTTCTTAATTTCAAAACTTTTTTCTCCAACTACCGTAGCAAGTGTATCAATTGCATCTTTAATGTCCAGATATATCAAATCCAATGTTGTCATCCTTCACTTTTTGTCGACATCCTTCCCATTGAAAAAGTGAAACCCGCCCAAATCAAGTCGTTCATTCTCCTCAGTCGTGGGAATCAAACTTTTTACCCTCAGCTGAAAAATAATAAGTACACTTCAGTATAACATCTGACAAACATTATACAATTACAATAACAAAAAGATAAAATAAAGAATCATAAAACATAATCAGTAAACAAAAACATATATACTGGTAACCAAATATATATAAATCGGTAACCAACTAAATGTATAAAGGTAACCAAACTTTGTATATTCTAGTAACCAACAACATTTTTATTGTTAACATACACATAATATAATCGATAACTAAATTAGTATATAAAGGTAACTAACTACTATGTTAATAGTAAACTTCACAAAAATAATCAGTAAACAAATAATTAACTAAAGGTAACCAGTTGCATTCTTAGTAGTACACTGCATACCTGTCCAGAACAAAATACCAGATCATTCAACTTGTCATTTGAAGGGGGCTTCACTAGCTCGATCCATCTACATAAACGGACATCCCAAGCGGATGCTCGTTGCGTTGCATATCTGCAAGCTTTGAAAGTTGAAATGGTTTCAAACATAAATACTTGAAATACATATGGAAGACCATTCAACTTATACAATTTAATATAATGATCTTTGTAGAAATTATATGTTGAACCACCACTCCTTCCTTTCTTTATATGCCTTCAAAGTATTTGACAAAGAGTACTTTGTCATTTCAAATGCAACTTTCCCCAAGGAAAAGCGCTAACATCACCATAACATAAAAATTGACCATTGCCCCATCAACAAAATTTTCAGAAACTATTGAAAGAATATAATTAAACACCAAAAAAATCAATGACATCCTAATAGCCTCATCATCATCATCAAAAACTACCTTCCGGAATATCCTACCTATACTACTACGAGTAACAACTTACGCCCCAAAATATTTTTCAATAATCGATTTTGCATACCTTTATATGCACTTATATCATCATTGCCTTGCCATCTCAACCCAGAAATCAGACAAAACTCAGGCAGCCCAAACCTAACCCTTTTCTCCCCAAACAAAAACCACATCTCACCATCATCCCTTTGGTGAACTTCCCTTACAAGAGCATGGTGAATAATCTGTGAATACATTTGATGCTCACCAAACTCAAAAATTTCCAAAACATGTTGCCTAAACTTCTCCAAATTGACTTTCATTCAATTTCTTGGCAATAATTATGGGGACTTCCATGTCACACCAATATATTACTTTTCCAGTGAATTTTCGGTTGCATTCCTCATAGTAAAGATCCCATAACTGTAAATACACAAAACCAGAATTGAATAGTTATTAGTAACCAATATAACAAAATTTATACAAAAAATAGTGTTATACACTAAATCCAGTAACCAAAATACATACTAACAAGTAACCAAATAATTCTATGATGATACCCAAACCATCTTTTAATGGTAACCAATACATAAACAACCTATACACTAAACTCAATTTATTAAAACATGTATACTAGGCAAAAACATATTAAGCATAAAAAATACAAAATAGTAACAAAACTGTAATATGACAGTAACCAAAATCTGATATAACAGTAACCAAACTATAAAATCACAGTAACCACAAACATACTAATAAGTAACCAAAACATTAAAAGTTTACTGATAACAAATACATAAAAATAAGTAACCAAATAATTATTATTTTACAAGAACCAAATACATACTAATAAAATTAACAAGAACCAAATACATACTAATAAGTAACCAACCCATAAAAGTAACACAATAATATAATATCACGATAACCAAATACATACTAATAAATAACCAAATAATTATATAATGGTAACCATAAGAAAATTAAAAATAACACACCTTTAAATTTCTACGTGTTGGAATTATATAATACGGATAAGCACTTGACCTTTGGCCTTAACTTCACAGGGCGCGAAAGCTCGAATCTACTCGCACTTGAGAATGCTTGATATCATCTTTATGTATCACCATTTATTTTCATTCTTACTCGATTTCAGACATACATCCTTTTCCTTCCCTTCCTATCCACAAAGAAACTTCTTCACGTCCTTCGATGACTCACACTCGATATTCTCTTCCTCTTCCATCCTTCTTCTTTGTATCAACCATTCTATACAAAACATAAAAAATAACATAAACCCACACAACAATCAATACTACATTCATTAATAAACTACATTAATATATATAATCGTTAAATTATTTCAAAATAATCGAATTGAAAATATACACACCAAAATCGATCATAGAAGAATAATAAACCAAGCTGAAACACGAATGAAAGAGAACACGAAACACGAAGCGAAAACACGAAGCTAAAATGGTATGAACACGAACAAAGAACACAGAGCGAACATGAGCGAAAGCGAAATGGCTATGAACTTCAATAACAAACAATGGAGAATCTTTGAAACACGAATGAAAGAGATAAAGAGGTTTGATGAAGATCGTTAATCACGAAAACAAGTAGAAATGATGGTGGCGAGAACGAAATTGCTAACCCGAACGATCAATGGAGAATCTTTGAAACACGGAATGAGAGAGAAAAGAGGGTTTCACGTGTAAAGGGTAGTATCTAAAAACGAAGAGTCCTACATGATAATATATCTGGCGGTTATCACGCATTTTAAAAAACATGCCCCATTAATATTATTAATCCCTTTAATTAAGGACTCATAATTATAATAATATTGTAAATAAAATTAAAAAAGTGTAATATTTTTGTAATTATTTTATGGGTGTTTTATTTTTGTAATTATTTTTTAAAAGGTACTAATATATGTAATTAACCCTTACAATTATAAGCATTATTATAACAGGCCTAGTTATTTGAAAGCTTTATACTAGGCCTAGCTATTTGATCAAGGAACATCCAAAAGCAGCCCAAATAAAAGAAGTTCATCAGAATTTTGGCCCAGTTGTTTGATAGCTTTATACCAGGCCTAGTTATTAGGTGGCATAAATATGGATTAATACACTGAATTTTTAATGTTTTTCACATTGGGGATTTGTCTTTTCAATTTTTTTTTATTAAGGGATCATCTTTTCAATTTTTTTAATTAGGAGATTAAACTTTTAATTTTTTTTAGTTTAAAATTAAAATTCTCAAATTTTTCTACTAGAATATTAAAATTTTAAATTTTTTTAATTACGTCTAAATTAATAGTGTCACGTTAACTAATTAACAAATTAAAATAGAGTCACTACAATCAAAGTCTAGTAAACTAAGGAATATGTAAATGCAACACGTTGAATCAAAGCAATAAAAATGATAAACGAAATAATATATCATCCAATTAAATATAAAAAATAATATTATTGACAAACCCCAATCCAAAATAAAAAATGAACCCAAATTCCCTTCTCTCTCTCTATAATAGTGCAATATTGTTTTGCTTATATTGACAAACCCCAATCCCAAATTCCCTTATATATTTAATATATTAGAAATTCCTCATTTACAATAATCTGGGAAAATAAGAATATTTAAATTCATATCAAATAAGCAACTTGATTAGACAATCAAGTTGGCAAAAGGGGCCGGAGCATCACCGACGACCTCGGAAGTTTCGCTTGAAACCGGACCGGCAGCAGCACCGGAGCTCAAAACCTCAAGCATGGCGCGATGAGGGTTGGTTCTTTGTTTTTCACACAGATCAGGCAAAAATACTCCTGCGCATTAATTTTAGAACATACAAATTAATTATTTTCTTTCACACGTCCAATTACATAAAAATAATAATAATAATTATATATTGTTGATTAGAATATATCAGTTAAATTTTGAGTTAATTAGGCGCGCGCTCAGTAGAAGTCCAGAGAATACTTTGATTGATTCTTTATTTTACAGGGTGTCTAACTGACGAGGATAATACTTTGATTGGAGTGGAAGAAATATAAGTTGCAAGAAATGTGTAAAAATAATTTATAAAATCATAAAGCTAGAAATCAAAAGCAGAAAAATGTAAACGCTTGTGGACTAGTAGTTTTTCTTGCTTCTTGAAACTATATATTTTTTGTAGGTATAGTAAAATACAATAATTTCTTGAAGGAGAGGGGGAAAATATTATAGTATAATATTAATTTTCGTACATGCTATAAAATTATTATTTTTTAAATAAGTCTACTATCACATAAAATCATTTCGCATCTTTCTCACATATATTTTAATAGTCGCGTCGCAGAAAAGAAATCACGAGTCATTAAAATATTCAAAATATCTTGATGTGAAGCTAATTTTTTGTGATAGTAGACTTTCTTTTTCTTTTTTTGCTAAGAGGAATTTCTTGCCTTTGCATAAAATAAATTGTCATTGCTTAACATTAGTACGTATAATTAATGATTTATCTCCACAAACTTCAAATTAATATTGTACAATGTTGAATAAATAAGAGCCAAACTATATATATAGTTCTTTGACCATTTCAGCAATATCTTTCGCCATACCTAATGATTGGTCTATTTCAATTTGGGTAGCTACGTGCATGGCACATCATAAAATATAATTTGGTAAATATATATGAATTAAATTCAGCAAAAACAATTAATTCAACCACATGCATGATAAAACTAAAATCAAGTAATTTCTAGTGTTTAATTTCATGAAACAAGTAAAATTAATTAATTCTTGCATGATTAAATGATATTATTTACCTTCTCCGGCAGCCAAATTGAAGTAAAGGTCGACGATGTTAGGGCAGTTCTGGTAACAACTGGCGGAGCAAAGCTTGGCGGTGAGTTGTGGTTCAAGTAAAGAATCCGACGAGATTCCGACGGTTCTCCGGTCAACACCGCAAGCGTTAACACAAGCATCTGTCTCAATATGTTCGGCCATTCTTTCCACAATCACTTCCGATGACCGGCATTGGTAATCAACCTTTCCGTTTTTGGCCTCGAAATTTTCCAATAAACATCTTTTTCCGGAGGATGCAATTGCAAAGGAACAAACATTGGTGGGTAATTCCTCGCATACAATTTCACCTACAAAATAAAATGATGTAATTATTTAATGTAATCATCAAAATTAATAAATTTATGTATGTGCATGCGTGCATGTATATATATTTATAGCTAGGTATTATATGTATATAAACTTTTAAAGTACATACCTAGAGTTGCTTGAAAGAGGAGAGAGAAAGCAAATATGAGCTGAATCAATGGCAATTTGATTGAAGAAGCCATGGGTTATTAATTTGATTCTTTGGTTTTTGGGAAAGAAATAGATCTAGCTAGAGGGTTTTGGGAGAAATTAAAGATGAAATGGGGTTGTGAGGAGAGCCAATGAGATGCTATATGTATATATAGGGTGTTTTTTTTTTTTTTTTTGTGTGTGTATATAAGTGAATAAGTGATTGTTTATATATAGGTATTGTATGTATGTAATAAGCTTTGGTAAATGGCTAAACGTGTTGTGTAGACACGTTTGGCGGTTAATTATTACAGAGATGCGAGTCAAAACAAAAAATAAAGACGTGTTTGGGTGTCTAAACTTTGAAGCTTCTGAATTGTTTTAAGATTCTAGAAAATTCCCAGTCTAATGAATTCTGGAGTATTTCTTTGAACAACAATAACTGTTTCAACATGTCCAATTAATAAGCTACAAGAACTTGTTGGGAAAAAAGCCAAGAAGAAAATTCAAATTAATAAGCAAGAAACCTAAACAATTAGATAAATAATTTTGTCATTTAATTCACTTTTTTAATATACATAAAAAGTCAACCAAAATTTTTATCCAAGAAAGTACTTATTATAAGTTCTAATATCACATAATCACGAACAAATTTTTAGTTTATATTAAAATCATTCGGAAATCTAATACTGTAATATATACTTAATTGTTGATTTTATCACCGTTTTAACTTTAAATTGAAAAGAGTATAAAACAACTTGCTACTTATATTTTGGATTCAATTATCATAAAGTTAATTTTATAATAATTTTATGGTAAATTAATCAATTAATTAAAATAATATTGACATTACAGAAAGATTAACTTTTACATTTGTATCGACGCTGTATATTTTGGTAAGAAGTCAGAACAAATGGAGCTAATTATATTATGCTATTATATATATATATATATATATATATATATATATATATATTCTCTCATATTCATATTAAATGTCTTTTTAGATAATTTTATTTTATTCTATAAAGGTGGTGGCGCGAAAGACTTTGAGGAGTTGACAAATGGTAGTGATGATTGGATTGGTGTGTAATTGTAAGTTTGGTGGAAACTGCAAAGCACTTATTTCCGGAAGCACAAAACTTGTTCAATGTTCTACGCCCAATTTGCCACGCATCACCATATGTCAGTTCTAATGCGGGATAAATGCTGTTTAGTCACTCTACTTTAAGTCAATTTACAAATAAGTCATTGAACTTTATTTTTTACAGTTAACTCACTGAACTTTGGTTTACTAATAAAACATTTGCAATTCCGTTAAGTCTGTTGACTTTTAACGGAATTTGACATATAAGTAGTTGAGTTGGAAAAAAAACTTATGTGTATATAATTATCCCACATTACCTTGATGATGTGGATCTAAAAGGAAAATGTATACCAAATGAATTTTTATGTAATTCTTTATAAATAATAATATAAATTAGAAAAGTTTGCCAAAAAAATAAGAAATAAATAAAAAATATAATTAAATATTTTTGTAATTAATATCAAATGAATATTTGTGTAATTATTTATAAATATAATAATATAAATTAGAAAAGTTAGTCAAAAACACAAGAAAATAAATAAAATATATATTTAATTATTTTATAATTAATATCAAATGAATTTTTATTTAATTCTTTACAAATATAATAATATAAATTAAAAAATTTGCCAAAAAATAAAAAAATAAATGAAAACAAATATTAAATGGTCACCTTGTTATATAAACTGGGCTTAATTGTGGAAGAATGGTCCCCAGAAGGAGGCTGAACTTTAGTATTTTTCATCACTGTTTGTTGTTTCTTTTCATTTACAGCTTTAACAATTTTCTTAATTTTTATTTTATAATATTAAGAATATTAAAAATAATAGAGGTTTGTATGGTTAATATTTGTAAAAAATTAAATAAAAATTCATTTAATATTAATTATAATGAGTAATGACGACCCATTTAGTATATCTGCTTTAATTGAATAAGGATGGCCTAGACAGCATAACCAAGCCCAACTGAATCTTATTCAGCCTGTGGTGATTATTTAGACACATAAATAAAAGATAAGCTAAATAAAGTACATATTACATATATTCTATAAAATATGCAAACTTTACTTTAGTTATTTTAAAATGCTGCCTCTATTATTTTCATTTTCATTATAATATAATTGTTCCTATTCTTGAATATAATATGAAATATATATAAGCTACGTGCTTTGTTAAATACGGATTTTTTTTTATTTTTTAAACGTTTAAATTATTTTTTAATATTTTATAGATGGAATTTTTCACATGTCTGAAAATGATTTGGATACTAAAAAAAATGTATATAGATTCGCATAAATATTAAACTTATTTTGTTACTTATACAGAACAGTACTTACATATATATATATATATATATATATATATTTATAATTGTTACTATTCTCACTGTTTGTAAAAGATGTATGAAATATAAAAAAAAAATTATCTTTCAAAAGATATCTAAAGTGCATAATTCAAATTCAAAATATTGTATGATATTTTATCTTTAAAAGTACTTCAACAGGGTTCAATACTTTTTTAGAAAGAAAAAAAGATTAATATTATACTTATGTGGGTCCATTATGTATAGAATTTAACTATGAGGAAGGATCAAGAACATTCTCATTATCTAGCACTCCTTTTTAAATAGTACTCATTTATTAAACTACTTCGTTTTGGAAATTCTTAAAAGAGAGTGGTCTCACTTGATTTCTTTTTATTTATAAAAATGTCACCCGCGGCCCCACTTATTTTTAAAAAGAATCTCTAAACGCGTAATTTTAATATAAAATAATATTATTTAAGAGGAGTGCTAGATAATTGGGTGTTCAAAAAATTCGGTTTTTCGGTTTTTACGAACCAAGTTGAAATCGATACCAATTGATGCTTGGTTTTTTCGGTTTATTTTTTTTCGATTTTTGGTTTTTTAGACTTTTCAATACCGAGTAGCGATAATGAGAATTTTGAATTCGGTAAATACCGTAAAACCAAAAAAACCGAAAACTTTGAAAAAAAATCAAAAACTTATCATTAATATTGATACTGTTATACATTCTGTCAAGAAAAGAACACTAATGTAGCTAGCAGCCTAGCACATGGAAATATATAAACACTGCTGGTTACATATATATCAATAAACTAAACCAAATATGCTATATATATAATTAACCAAGTAAAGTACATATTACATATATATCTAATGGCATGGCATGCAGACATATATACTTATCATTAACATTGATACTGCATGCTCTGAAAATTA
Organism: Panax quinquefolius; assembly: GCA_020205615.1. Classification (NCBI taxonomy): domain Eukaryota; kingdom Viridiplantae; phylum Streptophyta; class Magnoliopsida; order Apiales; family Araliaceae; genus Panax; species Panax quinquefolius. The sequence continues at coordinate 164,867,223 of CM035152.1, forward strand.
ACCAGTTGATTCTATATTAGCCATTAGGCATGCTGCATAGTTGATTCTCTAAAATATTTACCGCTAGTAACAAATATGGATTTTGTTAATATAATTGATTGTTAATATTTAAGTGGTTCTTAGTAAATAAATATTATTATTACACAAATTTTAATTTTAATTTAATATTTACTAGTCTCATTTCTTAGTTTTAAAAATTTGTTAATATAAAAAAAAAAATTAATTATTTATTATGCTTATAACCGAAAAACCCAGATCTTGACTTTATATCGAATCCCATCAAACCGAAACCGGTTATTTGGATGCTACCGGTTTTTGATTTTCAGATTTTTCCGGTTGATGCACGGTTCGATTTTTTGATGCTGGTTGGGTTTTTATCATGAGCATCATCCTTACTATAAGATAGAGAGATTCTTAATCCTTCTCATTTAGCTAATTAGTTCTCCTTCCTCTACTTTAATTTTTAAATTTTTTGTGAAAAATGTTCTTAAATCAGTATTAAATTCCTCAAAGTGAATGATAAACCAAGAAATTTTCAAACTTATTCTACAACTTCTTAAAGGAATCAAAAGTTTATCATTTGCATTTAAGAATTATACCTCTAAAAAAATGAACGAGAGGAGTTTAAAATGTTTGAGCCACAAGCAGATGACGGCCCATTTAGGATATCTGCTTCAATTGAATAAGGATGGCCTACACAGCATAACCAAGCCCAACTGAATCTTAAAGTAAGAAAAGAAGATTACCCTATAAAATAACCGTAAAGTTGTAACACATATTGTAACATGACATATTGTAAATCTTTTTATAATTTCGTTGAATTATTATTAATAATTTTGTAAATAAATATATATATTTATTTTATTTTAACATTTTATTTATTTTTTCGAGTTATTATAAATACAATGTTTTTATAATTAATTTAATAAATAATTATAAATAATGCAATAAATTATAAAAGTGAAATATAATAAAAATTATAAATAATGCGATAACTTTAATACACGTAATGTGTTTAAAATATCACTTTTCCAATTTTTGTAAAAGTGTCCACTTTTTTTAATGTGAGTGAAGACCGTGAAAATATCAAAATAAAGAAAAATTAAAATTAAAAGATAAAAGGAAAGAAAGATAAATGGGACCCATAGACAGAAATCGTTACCAGCCTTACAATTCCACCTCAATCTACAACCAGCCCTATTATATCAGCCAACCAAAAAAATATATCAAAAATGTAAATTAAAAAAAAAAGGCATTTACAAGAACTTAAGTGAGAGGCAGAGGAAGAAAAACAGAGCACCGCCATGATTACAGCCACAGGAACGGCAACCTCATCACAACTTCATTACTTCTCCGGCTCCCATTCTCTCTCCTCCTCTCTCTCTCCTTTTCAGCAATGCGGTTTGGACGCCAAGGCCCTTCTTTCATTCCCCAACAAGAGAAAACAGGTAGCTGCCGGCGGCCGCGGCGGAGTACGGTGCATGGCGGTGGAGACAACCGCGACAGGGGCGGCAGTGAAGAAGAAGAGTTCATTTGAGATTCTGACATTAACTGGCTGGCTGTTGAAGCAAGAGCAAGCTGGGGTTATAGATGCTGAGCTTACCATAGTGCTTTCGAGCATTTCAATGGCTTGTAAGCAAATAGCTTCACTGGTTCAGAGAGCTAGTATTTCCAACCTCACCGGAGTTCAAGGTGCGGTTAATATTCAGGGAGAAGATCAGAAGAAGCTTGATGTTGTCTCCAATGAGGTCTGTTTTATTCAATTCTTTCTTCATAATCAAATGAAATAGTACTTATTAGTGAAATTTAAATATTTACAAGAAATTAACATGGTCATAGGGAGATAATTTATAGGACTCATAATCAAGATGATATTTCATATTATCACCATCATTTAAAAATACATTCAAATCTATTTAACATGAAATATGGTAGCTACAGACTACAGTCAGAGGGGAGGCAAATATGATATGAGATTCTATTTGTAACAAGTCTGAAAAGCAAGAAGCTTTTCTTTAGCAAAAATCAAGTGATATTCCATTTGTCCCAAAAATGATTGTCCCGTTTTATAAATTCATCCATATTAGAGAAGTTGTCAATTTTCTGTTTAACCTTATAACTCAATATTTAAAGTGAGAAACTTGCTATGAAATACTGAGTATTTCGGGCATCTGCTGGACTATATTTAGTTCATATGACATCAACAACTATCTTTTAGTCTTCAACATTTCTAGCAGATGGACTATAATATAAAAAGATTAAAATAATCAATAAATTAAAAAAAACTCCAATGATCATATTCCAACGACCATATTCCAACGGCTATATTTTAAAGAACAAATAACATCTATAAATATAAGACACATCTAGTCCTTATATTCACTCATCTCAATTATATGACTTAATGAAATTTTACAAAGTATTAAGTATAAAATATAAGAATAAACTTAATGAAATTTTACAAGAAAAAATTGAAATACCTTATCTTGTTCACATATACCGCTCTGTTGCATTCTTTCAATTGAAGCATAATATCCACAAAATTTGTTCACCGCGAGTTGAATTGTTGACCAACGTTTCGCCAAAGCAGTAGATTTGCGTTCAGACTCAAATTTTTTGTATTCATGAAAGTATTCGTGAACTCTTTCCTAATATCTTCCATGTTTCTGATCATTTCCTTGAATTGGATCCATACTTACATTAAGTCATCCGGAAACAAGAAGGGCATCTTCTTCAATTGTGTAATTTCCCTTTCGCCCTGTTCTTTTATTGGACTCATTTTCGAGAGTCTGAATTGGTACATCAGTTTGAATTGAAAATTCATCCAACAAATTTGGATCATCGAGTGAGAAACCTTCAGATAATAATGAAGAATAATACATCAGAGGGCCATGATTTTCCATCTAAAAAATAAAGTAAAGAGATATTTTCAATAAAAAACAAAAATCAAATATAATAAAAATACAAACTATTATTAACAAAATACTTACAATTGTTAAATATTGAAGTAATTGATTGAAAGATGTAAAATGTATTAAATTATTGTACATATTTATAGATTTTTCAATTAACCTTTCAATTTCTATCCGTTACTATTGTTTATTACCGTTATGATCCGTTGCGGGCTTTACCTTCGTCTTCTTCACTTCATCTCCTCCTTCATCTCCTTCTTCTTTTTCTTCATCCTCTCTCCCATTTAAATATGTTAAAATTATAGTTCACGAGATTTTTGATTTCTTAATTTAGTCGGTTTGGGTGACCGGAAAAATAACTCGACTATCTTTAGTCCATTTGGTGAAGCACAATCTACTTCCTAAACTAAATATAGTCTAGGATTTTTGATACTCCGTCCTCCTGGAGTTGCTCTTACTAGACAATAAGGGCAATATAATTTGGAACATTATAGCACTTTTTAGTCGATTTAGGAAAGAGACTATCATTCTGGGACATGTTTTGCTTAGTGTTTACTTGTACAATTAAGTAACTTTATTAGAGACTTAGTGCTACAAAACAATATAAATCAGTTTCTTAGCAAGATCGAAGTCAGTGATTATGATTGTGGTGAACAGGTGTTTTCTAATTGTTTGAGGTCAAGTGGAAGGACGGGGATCATAGCATCAGAGGAAGAAGATGTACCGGTGGCAGTGGAAGAGAGTTACTCTGGCAACTACATTGTGGTGTTTGATCCTCTTGATGGTTCATCCAACATTGATGCTGCTGTTTCCACTGGATCTATCTTTGGAATTTACCACCCTAATGATGAATGCCTTGCAGATTATGGTGACGACGATTCCACGGTGAAGAAAATTCCCATAATTTTATTCCTTCTGCAACATTAATTCAATAGCTAGGAAACATATTGTTGTTATTAGCAAAGGCAGAAACCAAGAATCTTGAGACTAATATTTCAGATAATTAATTATTTCAGCATGTACCGAAATGGAACCTTACAATTTAATTAGGAATACGACCATACTAATCATACAGTACTTGATTGCACAATGCAGCTTGATAACGCGTCACAGAAGTGTATAGTGAGCGTATGCCAGCCAGGTAGCAACCTTCTTGCTGCTGGATACTGCATGTACTCGAGCTCTGTGATCTTTGTTCTGTCCATAGGAACGGGCGTCTTTGCGTTCAGCTTGGACCCCATGTATGGTGAATTTGTACTAACTCAGGCAAACATACAGATTCCAAAATCCGGGAAGATTTATTCATTCAATGAAGGGAATTACCAGTTGTGGGATGATAAATTGAAGAAGTACATTGATGATCTCAAGGACCCTGGTCCAAGCGGCAAGCCATATTCTGCGCGATACATTGGTAGTTTGGTTGGTGATTTTCATAGAACACTGCTATATGGTGGTATTTATGGGTATCCCAGAGACAAGAAGAGTAAGAATGGAAAGTTAAGGCTGTTGTATGAGTGTGCACCAATGAGTTATCTGGTTGAACAAGCAGGCGGAAAAGGATCAGATGGTCATTCCAGAGTTCTTGATATTATGCCAACTGAGGTGAGTTAAATAAATAAAGACTACATGATGATCTTTTTTTCTTTGCATCTTTTTTTTAATCATGTATTTTATGTTTGTGGCAGATTCATCAGCGAGTTCCGCTTTTCATTGGCAGCTCTGAGGAAGTGGAAAAATTGGAGAAGTACTTGGCTTGATAAAAATGTGATTTTGTAAAGAGAAATCATTATTTTTTTTTTACCGTTCTTAAGAAATTTAATGTTGAAATACAAAAAACAGTTCACAAAGCTAAAGAGGATTCGTTCATGCTCTACATTTGGAGGAATTTGTTAAATGAGGGGAAAAGAATTACAATAGAATCAAGGAAATTGATATTTTCATATTATTTTTTGATATTTCTACATGTAGGACCCACGTGTTAGTTGATCTATGAAATTTTTATGGACTAATATATGGGGCGTGTAGAAATATTAAAAAGTGATATGGAAAGACAAAAAACACATTTACACTACTGTGTTCGTCTAGTTGTAAGACATTAAATTCTAATTTCTCTTTTCATACTTGGCTTTTAAAAAAAATAATTAAATAATTAAATGCTAATATGGCTTTAAACGTGGATTTTTTTTCTTTCTTTCCAATTATTCATCTTCAACCCAGAGCAAATCCAAACACTCGAACTGATTCAATCGGAGAAGATAAAATAATTGAAGCACATGAATCAAAAGAGAACCGCCATTTCAAAACCTCTACAAAAAAAAGGTAAGAGGTGTCAACCGGATTAAAATTTCGTCTTTAACGTTGCTGAAAATAATGCATTTTCCTCTTAATTTGCTTAAATTATCACTAACCACACGAGCTAATTCACAAATTGCTTATTTTTCTGTTTGGTTTCAATTTCTTTAGCATATTGAATATGATCTCTCTCTGAATGTTAGTATTATATGATCAATTAATCAACTTTATATCTTTATATGAATTTAACTTCTTGATAACCAAATCTTGAATTAAATTACCCATCAGCCAAGATGTTATTAGTGAGCTGCAAATAGATGAAAATTAAATTGACCCATCACAAGATGTTACTCCTGCACTAGAAAATTCAGTGAAACAACTCATGTTCAAAATTTCCAAAAAGGGAAAAGATAAGAGGGACCCTCCCTACTCCTAATTCATAAACAGAAAGAAAGAAAGAAAGAAAGAAAGAAAGAAAGAATGGTGAGAAGTTATATCATACAACTTCACCTTCAAACATTTTCTTATCAAGTTCTCAATCCATCTCTCGTCTCTCTCCTAAATTTCTCCGCCCCTCGCACATTCACAAGCAGCAAACGTTCACCAGCAATTCCGCTTTCGGAGTTCGCTGTGAAGCAGCAGTTGGTGCTGCAGCCACTGAAGCAGAACCCAAGAACAAGAGCAGATATGAGATTGAAAATCTAACCACTTGGTTGTTAAAACAAGAACAAGCAGGTCAAATAGACGCCGAGCTAACAATTGTCCTCTCTAGCATATCTTTAGCTTGCAAACAGATAGCTTCTCTACTACAAAGATCCAGCATTATCAATCTCACCGGCACTCGGGGAACCATTAACATTCAAGGCGAAGATCAGAAGAAACTCGACGTTATCTCCAATGAGGTCACTTGCTTTTACCGCCGCTCATTTTCATCAACTATTATTATCTCTTAAAAAAAATTTAATATGCATTTTTGACAATGTTCCTGATAATATTAATTATAGCTCTTCTGTAACTGCCTAAGATCGAGTGGGCGAACCGGGGTTATAGCATCGGAGGAGGAAGATGTGCCAGTTGCAGTTGAAGAGACTTACTCTGGAAACTATATTGTTGTGTTTGACCCTATTGATGGATCTGCAAACATTGACATTGCCTTAACTACTGGATCCATCTTTGGCATATATGGTCCTGATGAGCAATGTTTGTCGACTATGACGGTGATTCTACGGTACAACATCATTTCTCTCCCATACTATGTTTCTTTTAAGCTATACAAAGAAATAAAAAGAAAATCTTGATGCAACACTACTCCAGATCCTGTTATGTCAGTATATATTTAACAGGGAAAAAAGAAGAAATAAAGTAGCCTAAAGGGAAAAAAAAGGAGGGGAAATTGGGTCAATCTAACAAAGAATGATAGTTGGGGTTAAACTTAATAATATAGATCTCAACCTTTTTTCTGATGTTGTTCATGTATGGGTAACACAGCTCGACAAAGCAAAAGAGAAATGCATCATCAGTGTTTGCCAACCAGGAAGCAACTTATTGGCAGCTGGCTACTGCCTGTATTCAAGCTCATTGGTTTTCACTCTCTCAATAGGGAATGGTGTGTTTGGATTTACCTTGGATCCAGCATATGGGGAATTTGTTTTGACTCATGAAGATATTAAGATACCCAAATCAGGCAGAAAGATTTACTCATTCAACGAAGGAAATTATGATCTTTGGGATGATAAGCTGAAGAAATACCTTGATCACCTACGGCAGCCAGGTTCTAATGGCAAACCATACTCAGGGCGCTATATTGGCTGCCTTGTCGGTGAAATTCATAGGATGCTGTTATATGGCGGCATCTACGGGAACCCTAAGAACTCAAATGCTAAGAATGGAAATTTGAGGATCTTGTATGAGTGTGCACCAATGAGCTATTTGATAGAACAAGCCGGTGGGAAAGCAATAGATGGTCATCAAAGAATACTTGACATAAAACCTGAGCAGGTAAACTTTCATTATTTCTTTTGCATATCATAAAAAGTAAGCATATCATATCAAGAAGAAAGTCTAGTCTAATGTGCCACATCTATGGAATTGCCGTAAACAAAAATATAAAACTGGTAACAACTCACAAACACATCTGACCAAGCTCATTATTTTTCTTTGGTAGGTTCACCAGCGTACTCCAATATTCATTGGAAGCCCTGATGAAGTCGAGAAACTGGAGAAGTACTTGGCTTGAAAATTGTACACTACAATTCAAATTTGTACTTTCTACATTATTCTTTTCTATTCTTCAAGCTTAACATACATTTCATGGAGTTTAACTGAAAAAGACTTGTAATGAATCCTATATAATTTGGCACCACATCATTCCAATGTGCTAATGGAATTCAACACAACAAAGACAACCCCTTCAAAAGAAAAGGGTGTGTATTCAGCAAATAAGACATTACATAGCTTTGTGTTTCCCAAAACCCTTTTATAAGGTCCTGGTATTTGCAACTAGCAAGTAATCCTGATAAAAGCCTAATACTAATAATACCAATAATAAATATGGTTAGGACATAAACTGTTGTATTCTTTTACTAATTTCCTGTACTGGTACCATGTTAGCCATACAAGTCATCATGGTTGTTGAGGCAGTCCGTTACTGGCAGAGAAATTCTCCTGATCTTGGGAAGGGATTCTTTGATTCTTCACTGCATATAGAAACAACAAATCTATATTAATAATCCTACGCCCTTGTACGAAAATGCAAGGAATAAAACAAAATGTGGAAAGGTAAGAAAGAATTACCAGGACTTAATATCTTAATACATTTTGTTACGGATTTCATAGATGTAACAGAATCTTGCCCTGCTCACAATGAAAGTTCTTCAATATTCCATAGCAAACGAATATGACCTGATCATTTTATAGAAGAAATGATGACTCTTTACCTGGTATATTCATGTTTTTCTCAGAAATAATTTCTGTCACAGTAGATGAAAGCTCTGATATAACTTGATTAGCACCATTGACTGCATCCTCTGAACTGTGTGGTGACCTGTATATTATTCATAATTAAATTATGAGGGAACCATTTAGATGGTCCTATAGCCTATAGGGAATAAATAGGAAAGTTGAGCATGTAAAATTACCCTGAAAGTGAATCTGGAGAGGAATCCATGTCTGGCTGATATGAATAATTCAGTTCTTCACCACCAAGATCAAAGTCACCCAACAATTCAGAGAAGGAGAAGTCTGGACCCAAAACATCTAAGTTGGGCAAATCAAAGTCAAAATAATCCACTTCCTTTTCAGTCTCAGATGCTGCCTCGCAAGTGATTGGTTTATCCGAGTTCATTGCTATGCCAGAACCATCAAAGTCGAGCTTTCCTTTTACATGATCCCTCTTGCTGAACCTTTTCATTTTTGTCTTAATTGGTGAGGAAGAAGAAATACGACAGTTTCTCTCAATTGAATAGAAGGACATTTGTTTAGCAGGGCTGACTGTAATCGTCTCCGAAGCAATCACAGTACAGTTAGTGGATGTCATTTGTTGAGGGGTAACATCATTAGTGGAAGTAGCATTTGTAACTTTTGGTGTAGAAACAAATTTGTCAGTTGGAGAGGATGTTGCTCTGGGAGGTGTATTGGGTACAGATGAATTAGTTGGAGGTGATTGACTAGGCTGATTAAACAAACACTTGGCAACACTGGATCCTTGAACTGGTGACCCACTGGGTATATTAACACGGGGTAATGCTTTAACTGCAGAATACTGCAGACTACTAGTCGACACATTGCTTAGTTGTGCTAGTGTATTTGTATCTGGAAGGGAAAAGAATATGAGTAAGTTTAAGTTCGCGAGGTGTTTATGGGGTAGCCATAGCTTTCTAAAAGAACATACCTTTTGCTTGCAAAATTTTGGTGGATGATTGACCACGAGATCTCTTTGCAGTAACAGAGGCATCTGAAACATCTTTAGAACCCTTTCTCCTTTTTGAAGTTGGGAGATTTGTGCTAGGTGTAGAAAAATTTTGGGAATCTGTAGGAGTGCTGAAGGGCCTAGATGCCGACATCACAACTGGAGTATTGTACAAAGGAAAACCTGAAGAAATGATAAATAAAACAAGGGCTTCATTAGTCAAAGGATATACATTACATATGTCAACACAGCCCAAGTATAAAGTCACACCCCTAGTAACAGTAGATTGCATACTTATGGCCATATGTAGTTCTTGATTGAGAAGCACAAGTCAAACCTTAGATTCGCATCAATTAAATTAGTTTCACAAGGATAAGACATGTCTCTCACATTAACAATATGTGGAACGAAGTGGTATCATGACTAAATTAGAGAAGCAACTGTCACAAGACTCTGAGCATCAACAATTCTAGCCTATTATGTTCAAGTCTGGTATTGCACGTGTAAAAACCTAAATACCACATCTTATCTCAAAAATGACAAGAATACAGATGGTATAACTCACCATTCTTTGTATAATGATACGGACAAAGCTTCAAACATAACTGTTACAAACTGAAACTTCCAATATCATCAAATTTTCCTACTTCAAACCCAGAGAAAAAAAACAAACTAAAATTTGTCTGGCTTCAGTCAACATACCATATAAATTACTAACTCAATACAGAAACACGCTGCACAATATATGAAGTCATTTATTAAGGGCTGAGAAATGCTATTTAGAATTATAAGCACATCACATAAAGCTAACCATATTTCAACATGGAATACATAGCCATAAGTTAACAACTGAGCATAAGTTAATTATTAGATCATTCCACAATCATGTTACCCTAATTCAGTTCAACTCAATCAATAAAATTAGGGCAAGAAAAATACCAGCAGGATATTCAGTAGTAGGATCAATTTGGGGAACTGAACTTGCAGATTTTGGGAGTCCAACTGGGGGAGGCAGAGGAGCAGCAGATGTGCCAATGGTATAAACATTCATAACATCTTGCATACCCCTCAATAAATTTTGGACCCGGAATTTCTCCTGTTCAAAACATCTCTTTTCTTGATCCAACATCACCTTCTGCTCCTTCAAACTTATGTATTCATCTAACATTACCCCCAAACTCAACAAACTCCTCGGTGCCTAAAAACCCAACAAAAATTCTTTAATAAAATTAAACAACACATACATATGTATGAATTCAAATGGATTTTACATAGATTTGAAAAATGGGGTACCTACCTCTTGAACTGGGGATCTGGATATGAGATCAGAAGCTTCATTTCGGAAGGTGGAACGGGTGTTGGTGTAGTTGTTGTCGGCGAGGTATCGGTCCACTATGAATGCAATTTGGACCGGCGTTACTTTTCCTTTCCCCATGTTTTCTGCTTTTCTTGATTTGGTTTGCTTCCACATTTGCTCAAACTTGTATAATCAAACAAAATAAATTTGGGAAAAGAAAAGAAAGAAGAATGAGAAAAAAAGATAGCACAAAGAAAGGTACTGTACATCTAAAATGAGAAAAGGGAGCTGAGCGTATTATACAAAACGCGGGAATTTTGAAATTTTTAGAGGAAAATGTTGGTACGGGGATACAAACTTATTTGCTCTCCTGTAGAAAGTGTTTAGGCGGTAATCGGAACGAAATTATCGTATTTTGGCGGCAGAAAAATAAGTGGGGGAAAAACGTGACATGAGTTCACTTTCGTTTCATTTTTACAATTTTGCCCATAAATTTATTTAGTTTTTAATATTTATAACATGATATGAAATTACGAGAACGTTTTAGATAATGTTAACATTTAAAATTCTTAATATTATTATTTTTATTATGTTAACTATACTTTTGTAACAAAATAATTTTTTTATAATTTTTTTATAAGATTTGTTTCTCGTGTTTACATTATACCTTATATGTTATTAAAAATGTTGTAAATATATTTTTAATTCAAATTTTTAAAAAAATATAGAGAGAATTTAAATTACTTTTTTTTTTTACAATAGACCCCAATATAGTATTCTTTATTTATTTTTTTTAAATAGTGGACCATAATACTTTTAAAGATAAATTAGACTTTAGAATTATGCACTTTAATAGGACGAAAAATTTGTACTTCAATTATATTTTATAGGACAAAGTTAGTGATTTGTAAGAAAAATAGAAATTGAACTTTTTCATGATGTATATTTTTGTTATAAATATTAATAAAATTTGAGAGAAAATGTCTTCTTCTTTTTGTTAATAAAGAGATTTTATTTTTTCATGACACCCATATTTTACCTATAAAATTTTAATAAATAATTAAAATCAATTATTATATTTATATAATATTTATATAATTTATACTTTAATTTCCAATATTCATAGCGGGTACTGGGCTTCTGGCCCAAAGCGCGAAGCTTGAGAAACCCGAAGCCCATAAGATGAAGCATGTGAGTACTGCGGTAACGAGATAACGTCCACCTGAATTTATCAAAATCAAGAGGAAGAAGAAACAAAATGGAGCAAGGTCTTCTCTCATGGAGTCCTTGCCGCCACTTTATTTCATTCACATCCCCTCTATGCCTACCCTTTTCGTCAAAAACCTACCTCAACAAATTTACAGCAAAACAAAAATTTTCTGTATCCGCAACTCTCGAGTCTTTTGTAGACGACAAACCAGTAGTACTCACAGCTAGAGAGAGAAGGAAGATGAGAAATGAGAAGAGAGAGAATAATCTCACCAATAATTGGAGAGAAGAGGTAGAAGAGAGGCTTTTGAAGAAGCCCAAGAAAAAGTACAAATCTTGGACCGAAGAACTTAACCTTGATAACCTCTCTCTTTTGGGTCCTCAATGGTGGGTTGTCAGAGTTTCCAGAGTTTCGGGTCATGAGACTGCGGAACGGCTCGCCAGGGCGCTTATTAGGAACTTCCCGGACATTGAATTTAAGGTTAGACTTATTAATGTTAAAAAGAAGTCTGATTAATTTTGGTCATTTTTATCTATTAGTTTGTTGGATAATGGATATCTTATATAAGCTCATTTGTTCAAAATTTTGTATGAATTAGCAATTTTTTAGAGTTGTATTGATGATAATATATATATATATGGGAATTGGGTTCACTATGGGAGGGAGTACACTAGTTCTTTTTTAATTTCTTAATTCTGGTGGGTATGTAGATAGGATTTTCATTAAGAAGAAGCTGTATATCTAATACCAGGAAATTATTTACTATTTCAGGGTAATTCAGAATATCTAGGAATACTAGGAAATTATTTGGAAGAATTTGAAATAGTTCAACCAAGTAAGATGAATTGGATCATAACAAATGAAACTAATAACATGAAATATAGAAAGAACTAAGAAGTTGATAACAGGAATGATGACTGTTACTAACTTAATTAATCTAAGTTGAAGTGATATATCTTATCAAGTAAATGGATGGATTACTTATTCCATAAACGTGCTCACGTGTTTCCTATCACTAAAAATACTAAAACAGCCCATTTTGTCCTTTTGATCCTTCATTCTTGTTGCATTCGGTCATTAGAGGGTGAAAATTTCATGGAGTTAAGCGCAGTTGTGTACCACATCCACTTTCGGTTTATTTAGTAGGATGATGGAAAAATCTTTGTATGAGATGTTTAATTTTTAAAATCAAACATTTATAATCTGATCAACCTCCCAGTGTTCATTGTCAGGTATATGCTCCAGCTGTACAGGTGAAAAGGAAATTGAAAAATGGATCATACTTGATCAAACCAAAACCAATTTTCCCTGGTTGTGTTTTTCTGAGGTGTGTATTGAACAAAGAAATGCATGACTTTATACGAGAATGTGAAGGGATTGGAGGCTTTATCGGATCAAAGGTTGGAAATACGTAAGGATTTACTCTTGTATTTGCTCAACTATTTGAATTTGTTAGAACTACTAGTTTTTAATCTATGATGCATGGTGAACCTCTTGTTAGAGTATTATTAATTTACCATTTCTACAATTAGGAAACAGGAACCAGTAACTAGAAGAGCGAACTAGATTTTAGAATTTGTTGAGCTTCTAAACTATATCAAACCCTCATCTAATCCAAGAAAAATACATAAAGCATGCTATTACCTGACATTAAGATACCCCATGTCTATAATTTAGTTATGGTTGTTCCCCTTGTTCCACATTTTTTAGGGTCTGATAGTGTAGGACATATGTCTATATGGTTCAGGAGCTCACTGTTGTTTGGTAACACTACTAAACCTGGAAAACTTTTTAAAATAGTAGTTTATGTCAACTGAACAAATTTTATGGTATTGTCACTCCCCTGGTTCATCTATTTAGGGGATGCTAGTGTAGGGCAAACGTCTATATGGTTCAGGAGTGCACTATAGTTGTGGCAGCACACTGCTGAACTGAAACATTTTCTTAACAAAAGTTTATGTCAACTGCACGATGTTTCAATGCTTTAAGTATTCAGCAAAGTAATAATTTGTTCCAAATCTTTTTTTTGCTTGACTAACATTTAGTTTTGTTAGCAATCTTCCAGTTTCAATGGTAGGTTTTCACACTAATACCATTATTTTCTGTTTATCAACTTAATATATATCTTTTCTGTATACATTTGCAGTAAACGACAAATTAATAAACCAAGACCAGTATCAACTGCTGACATCGAAGCAATATTCCGTCAAGCAAAAGAAGAACAGGAAAAAACTGACAAAGCTTTCGAAGAAGAGCAGGAAAGAGAAGGATCTCTTAACTCAGAACAACTCAGCACAAGCTCTGATTTAGCTTCAAACGATGTAAAAGGTTCACCCAACTCAAAAAGACGGGTCAGAAAAGCTTCAGAGCTCCTTGCTGGTGATCTGACAACAGAAATTGATGATAAGCTCCTACTCCCAGGTTCAACTGTTCGAGTTCTATCTGGGTCATTTGCAGAGTTTTCAGGCACACTCAAGAAGCTAGATCGTAAGACGAGAATGGTATGCTCTCTTTATAGTGGTTAATCTGAAGAAGTGTAACCTTTTTTTCGGTAGGATCTATTCAACAAGTAAACAAGACTCATAATATGCAGGGCTATTTATATAAATTGCATTTATACGAATTATATATTGAAAAAGACCTATAATATATATATATATATATATATATATCATATGTTACCTCATACTAGAGAAGGTATTTGAAGTGACTATTTGTATGGTATAATTGCAACTATAAAATGACGTTCTGAAATTTCTTATCATGCAGGCTACTATTGGGTTTACATTGTTTGGGAAGGAGACCTTAGCAGACATAGATTACGATGAAATTGTAGCAGAGACAAAGTGATTTATACAGATCTCTGGATATATGTTCTTTTAATGGTAAGTTACCCCACATATCAAGTCGCTCGATCCTTCGTAGATATTATTAATGCAAACACAACACGAATACAGTAATTCACACATTCCTACATCTTTCCTTTTCAATCTAGTAACTTTGGTTGGAAACTTAGAACTACTTGGCCTTCATAAAATATTGCTTCCTCTATCCCGCGAAGATTGTCACCTCTTTTGGATGTGTTTGGCACAGATTTTAGGACTCGACAAAAACATATTTATACATTATATTTTCAATATATTTGTCTATTCTTAATATATTTCGATATTTTATGTTCAAATGATAATTAAAAATATAAAATGTGTCTTGGCATGTCTTCAAATCTGTGCTAAACACACTAAAAAAAAAGATTACAATCTTTGTAAGACACTGAAAAGAAAAGGTTACATTCTTTGCATGACAGAAGTAGTTTAAAATCACATAATTACCTCTGGTTTCCAAAGAAAGATCAAGTGATAGGGGTTCTACAATACCTGCACATGTTGAAACAATCATATGGGGTACATTCTAAGACTTATCAGTCTGTTGCGTAAGCTACATGGAATCTCTCATTTTTCTCTTTTTCCAAAGACACTGATTTTGATACTTGTTATTCTCAATTAATTTAGTTCTACAATATACATGTCATAATTCTAATACCAAATTCTATAAAATATGAGGTTTTAAAAGACCTAGATTGTGATTGTGTCTAAATCATGGGATCAGGGGAGATGTTTGCTTTTTTTTACTTTTTTGGTCTCACGAGACGGTATAAGGGATGGATTATGGGAGGGGAGGATGCAGCAGCGGAAGAGCATATGCAGAAGAAAAAGCAGAAAAAGAAGAATTAGAAGGATAGAAGACGAAAGAGAAATTGAGAAGAAATAGAACAAAGGTACAGGTAAATGATTTTAATATTCTTTTTGTCAAGTTGTGATCCTATAACATAAACGTTTAGACCTTCTTTAGGACAAAAATCTCATTTAAGGAATCCTAAACCTACCAGAGTTAGGAAATTCCAAAAAGTAATCAATTAATATGAGCCTGGGATTGGGTGCCTAGATTAAGAGAAAGTGTTCAATATAATGGTGACAATATCCTTAGTGATGACAATATGTCAATCTCTCCCAAGTTCCATCATATTTTTGAGTGTGTAGAATAGGATTTAATTTTCATAGTTGGGTTTTAGATTAAGTTGGAGTAAGAGACGAAATATATGGAGTAAAACATGGGATTCATTTCCAAATTTCTACGACCAGTTTAGGATAAAAGGCATTGTTGAGTTGGCGTTGTTGAGTTGAATACTCGCTGATGAGTTGAATAATTTATGGAAGATTCCCCAAATTCCCTAGTCTCTCTTTTTTCTTTCTCTTCCCTACCTCTCTTCTTAACTTCTAGCATTTTCTTCCTCTACTGTCTTGTTTCTTCCTCGCTAACCATTTCTTTCTCTCTTTTATTCCATACTTTGTTAGATTTCGTGTTGCATTTGCTCATCAATGGATTAGTGACAAATGTAAATTATGTTGTAAATACTTTGATTTTCCAATGTGGCTACTGAATTCACTCTTTTGTTGAAACATTGATTTTGATATCCAGGAAATGATTTTTTAAAAAATCAGGTTTTGCATTATTGGTAAGGTGAAGTTTCAATTGGCTGATGCTTGCTGCCTCTTGTGCAGAGTTATGATACTCGTTCTTATTGACTTGAGACTTGTATTTGGTTAATCAAGGTAGTGTATTCAGGTATGTCCTGGCTTAGCAAAACCTGTGTAGTTTCTATTTAAGAAATCTCCCATATGATTCATGCTATAACCTCATAAAAAATTAAGTAAACAAGATTTACAGTGGTGTGTAAATCCATTCATGCGCCAATTTGGCTATGTAGTTTTATAGAAAATTTACAGCCTAAGGTACCTTCTGACTGGTTTAAGTTTAATTTTGTTCATCTAGGTTGAGTTTTTTCCTGATGTTTTCGCCAAAACATCCAGATAGTGAGGTTGACATTCTCTGCCTCCCAGTCAGTTCCTATAAGAAGGAAATTTAATTTCTGGATTATGACAAAATCGCAGCTTTGTGATTCCTTAGACATTGTCTGAGAAAGTTCCCCCAAAATAAGTTTATTTATCTCGTGTTCAAACGGTGTTGTAGGCATCCAAAAAGGAAATGTGGAAGCACCCAGGTGTTCTAGTTTGTTTTCTCAAAGCCCCAAAAAAGGGGTTCCATTTGGCTTGCCTTGGTCCACCAGCGACTGGTATATGATAGAGTGGTTCCTTGCTTAGCACGAGCTTATGCAGAACTTTATTTATTGCTGTCTGTAAAAACATTAAACGCCTTGGCATAGTTATTCTTGTGACAGTGATTGACCAATGTTGGACTTATGTCTGCTAAATGATTTCATACTAGTGGTACCACATAAAAACTTAAAATGCCTTGGCATAGTGATTCTTGTGACACTGATTGATCAATGTTGGATTTATGTCTGCTAAATGATTTCATACTAGTGGTAGGTACCGCCATCAATTAGTCTTATAACTTCAGTTTCACACTTATTCTAATTCAATTATTTTGCAACTTTTTATTACTATTTGTCCATGGATGAACTTGAGTACATACTTGGTGCTTTTTTCTTCTGAGTTCTGTGATCTGAATATTGTATGTTTTTGGAATTAAAGGACTAAGGAGACCCTTAAATTGCCTTTCCAGTCACTGTCGGAGTGCTATACTCTTCTTCAGCTCAGTGCGTGACCCTACGGCCACTGACCACCAATTCACCATTATATTGGACCATACTCTCTTAGTCCACAAAAACAGTTTCATTTGCTTCTGTTTTTTTTTTCTTAGTTCTTACATGACCCGATCAACTCGATTAGGCACTCGCTATCTATATTCATTGTTCAACTCTTTGACAACACAAAAAAATACTTGTTCAACAAAATTTTAAAAGCTTTGTTCTTCTCTATCTATCCGGGGGATGGAAGGGATCAATCAAGAATTGGGATTTCACGATCCCCTGGCAATAGCTTATTTTGTGAAATCTTAATTGATCTGACTTTATTTGTTTTTAATTAATTTTCTAGTTAATATTGTAAAACTAAATAAGAAATGTTATTAATTATATGATTATTATTTTGAAAATTTAAATAAATCTAACTTTAATTACGAGTAAAGTTAATTATGATTTTTTTCAAAAATTACATTATTAAATCCTAGACTAGATGTGGGCCGTGGGCGTGAATATGACAACTCACTCCTCTTCAGCCGAAAAAAAAAAAACTCTGCTGGGATAGATAAAAGCTGAGAAAGTTGGTTAAATTAAATGTACATTTATATATAGACACCGAGTCGTCCATATCATCCCTATAGGGTATAGTGATCCCCCACTCCCTACTCCACTTGTCTAGTTGTCACAAATTAAACAAAATGAGCTGTTAAAATGCTTAATTTTTTTTTTAAAAAAAACTTGATATTAAAATGTCGTTTAAATTTCGTTAGGAGATTAAAAAGATTTACTACTTCTCTTTTTTCTTTGAAATTCTGAAATTTGGGTTTTCATTTTGAAACAGGGGGAGTAATATATGTTGAGGATTCGATTCGGTTATCATCAAGCAGGGGCGAAACCACATAGAGTGGTATGCAATAATCGCTTATGCAAAAAAAAAAAAATTATTTTATAATGTAAGGTAAATTTTAAAATTTTAAGTATTATATATAAATTGATTCACTAAAATTTTATAAATTTTACATTATACTGAGGTCAAATTGAAAATTTATAACTTTGTCAATTAAATTTTAATCACATACGACTCATATCCTCTTAATATATGTATCTCTCTATAGTATTTTAAACTAAATAATAATCTAATTTATATTATTTTAAAATAAATAGTGAATTACTTACTTATGAGCAGTTGTGATTAAAAAGTCTAAAGTATGAGTAATATAATGTATATATACCATATATTATTACTCATTATATTTTTATTGTAATATATATATATATATATATATATATATATATATATACTCAAAAGTATAAAGTATTAAAAAAAATTGGTCGTGGGCCCCCTAACTCCCGCCAAATTATTTGTAAGCTTCGGTAATAATTTCAATTCCCACCGATAAAAAATTCGGTTTTACATAACATCATCGTGGTGTAAATTAGTCAATTAACTAATACAATACTGACACGTAGAGAGATTATATTTCGATTTACGTGTCAATACTGTATTAATAATATTTTGAGGATATCTAACTAGGTGCTAAATTAAATACCCTAAAATTTTCTTCTTAATTTGTTTAATGATCCTATGCTAAAATTGTAGTATCTAGCTTGGTTGGTTTTATTACCTTTTTTGTAATTAGACACGAAAAAAAAAGGCATGCTTTTTATTTAAAAAAAATACCTGAAAAGATGATTATAAAGATGGCATTGTACAACATAATTTATCTTGTATTTATAATGTGGGATAAGCAGAAAAATGTCATTGCATTTACTTGGCCCGATATATTTGATATAGTAGACTAATTTTATTTAATTCTACATATTAATATATGTCGCGATCTTAATTTGACAAAAAATTCTGGCAATCTATAGGATTGATTACTCTTTGTGGAATTTGTGAAAGGGAATGATAAATATAAAGGAAAAATAATATATATTGACTGCACAATTACAGCTGTTGCTTTGTTTTTTCAGAGTTCAGTGTACTTTCCCTTAACATTTTGGTTTGCATATCTACCCCGTTATCTTATATTTATTTTACTTTATACACCTCTATTTTAATTTAAGTTTGAAGATGTCATAAATGAATTCCAAATATTCAAAAACAAAATGATATCTGTCATCAAAATTCATCAAAACAAAATAACAATTGTCATCAAAATGATATATATATATATATATATATATAATAAAATATAAATGATTTTAAATTTAATTCATTTTAATAAATCATCAAGTAGTCAAAGTTTTAAATAAATCTTCATATCCATAATAAGTCTTTGGGAAGATTTTATCGTTATATATATATATATATATATATATATATATATAAGAATTTCGAACCAAAATTTATATCGACGATTTTTCGTCATTTATAAGATAAAAAAACTATACCGATTTTTTACGCTTTATAAAGAACTAAAACGTATATATATATATATATTGACACTTCAAAACATCAACTTTATATTTGAATAAAACTTAAATAAGACTGAAACATTTAAAAGTGTTGGTGACATCGATTAACATTTCTTCCTTGTAAAATTTTATGAGGTACCATAACATAGTATGCAAACCATGCAAAAAATGGGAAAATTATAAAAGAATAAGATGTCACCTCTGTTTTTCATGGTTGTAATGAAAGTGCAAAATTGTCGAGAGGCCTTTATGTGCAATTTTGAGATATGAAGAGGGCGTGATAATAAAGAATCTAATACGATATATTCCCTCGGTCAGCAACCACTGAGAGGAAGTAAACCAACATGTTGCAGAAACGGGTAAAAGTATTTAATTTTCAGAACCACCAAGCTTAACCCACCACCACAAAAGCACCCATTTTCCCAAACTTTTCACTGGTTCTTTCTCTGTACTCAAACCCTATAAAAAATACTATAAATATTTTACTAAATGGGTTCATCACACAAACCCTAGTAGTAAATTCAGAACAATAGGCAAAGGCACCAAATTAGCTCAATCCCAGATCGAGTATGGCCGCATTTTCCACTATCAGGTACCTCATAGTACTCTCGCTTCTAGTTCTTTACTTTAGAACAATAGTTGCAGACTCCAAATCGTCCTTTTACTTCAAGAATTTTACTAATGATTCAAACTTTGAGTCCCAACTTGCTCTGTATGGGGATTCAAATGTTGTTAATGGTGGGTTGTGTGTAGAAATCACTAGTTCATCGGTTTATAGTGCTGGCAGAGTCATGTACAAAAAACCCATTAAGCTTATTGAGGGGAAACCTACAAGTTTGGTTTCCTTTTCAACATACTTCTCATTTTTCATGTCACCTGATAATGGGGATGGTTTAACCTTTTTTATGGTTCCAATTGATTTTCCTGTGAAATTGTTTGATGGTGGTTCATTTGGGCTGTTGGGAGAGAGAAAATTAAGGTTCTTGAGTGTTGAATTTGATACATCTAAGGATCAAAAGTATGGTGATGTGAATGGTAACCATGTTGGTATTGATGTCAGTAGTTTTATATCTGTTAAAGTGAGTAATGTTTCTTCTACCAACCTTGTGCTGAATAGTGGTGAGAAATTGCAAGCTTGGATCGATTATGAAGCGGGTTCAAAGAGATTAGAGGTTAGGTTGAGTAAATTAGGTTATATGAGGCCTGTTGATCCTTTTCTTTCATACTCGATTGATATGTCACAAATGTGGAAGCAGGATGAGGTGTTTGTGGGTTTAAGTTCATCAAATGGGAATTCATCACAAAAGTGCAATGTATGTTCGTGGAGCTTCAAGCTAAGGCAGGTTCCACATTGGATGCATTCCCAACCGTTGGATCCTGAGACTTTTGTGGGGAAGATGAAAGGTCCAACAGTTCGTAAGAGAAGTAAATGTTTTCTAAGAGTTCTTGCTGCACTGATCTTTGGCACTGTGTGTGGTGTACTGGGAGCATTATTTGTTTTGTTTGCATGGACAATATTTAGGGGGAATAGGCGTCCAATTGTGCCAGTTCTGCCAGAAGACTATGCCGTGCACCCTGTAGAGTTTGAGTACAAAAAGTGCGAAGTATTTGTTGATAAAGACATTGAAGATGGTAAGAAGTAGATGTCTGACTTATGGTTTTAGTTAGATGTTTTTTGTTTTTGTAAAGCCGTTTTCTTCTTTGTGCTTTGTTTTCTTCATTGTTGTAATTTGATGATCAACATCCAAATGTAGTCTCATGTACTATCCATTGTTATGATCATTAAAATACAGCTTTCAATTTGGGGTGGAATGTCAACTACTAAATTTCTCGGACAGCTACATTGTATATTTGATATCTAGTATGGAAGACATTCTTGGATCACTGGATACTGTTCAATGGATTCTCTTATAGCTAGTCCTGTTGTACTTCTATTTTTATTTAGATGCTTCTGTTGATTGTTTCTGCCCGTGATGGCCCACTTCACTCTCTTTAGATCATAGTGTGGCATACTCTAGATGATATATTGTATTTGATTTCTACATTGCTGCCTTGGTTTTTGGCTTCATGTACTGTAGAGCATTTGACTTGTTCTTACCTATTAATGTTCAGAAAGTGTCTAGTTGATTGATGTCATTAGTCATTACGCAAATGTAATTACTATGCCAAGAGCTCCTAGATTAGTCATTGAAGCTATGTTTGGGCCTTAGCATACAATAGGAAGAAAAGCAAAATGCTCGAGGAAGTCATTCTACGGAGGCCTTTTTGCTTTCACTAATTTCCAGATCCACATTCGTGTCTGACCTGGTTAATTTTGTTGCAGTTGTCTAAGTGCTGTGATTGCAATGTATTTTTTATTTTATTTTTTGTTAAAGTGGTGAATCAGATGAGCATTGAATTCTTGTTGAAGTAGCATGAATAACAAAACCACAGCATGCCCTGTGCCTAATTCAACCCTTTAGCTACTAAATGTGATTCTCTATTAGTTTTTTTCTTTTATGGGGACAAATCAAGATCTAGAAAGGACTCTATAGTTCTGATTCCAAGGGTAGCCGCAAGATCAGCCTTCTGTAGAGACTAATTCTAATTTTTGAGTGTAAGTTCCGTCCCGTTTAAAGAAAAGCCAGATTTCTGTACTACGTATCAGTGAGAACCACACAGCCATAGTGCATTTTGAATCTTTTGACTACGTTAGTGGCTTTTAAGATCACACCAGTCTCCACTATTGATCCATGTAATCAATTCATCCAGACCACAACTGTGTCACCACCATGATTGCATACAATTTCACTTCTAATCACCAACTGTCCCTAACAACTATGATGAATGGAGTAACAGATCCTCCTTGTAGGTTGCTACGTTCTTTAGAAGGATGATTATATTGTTAAAGTTCATGTGATGATTCGCATGACGCAATATCTTAGGTGATGAAACGGTTGTGCTTGGTTATTATCGTGACTGGAGAACAGTAAATGTAAACTGTTTTGCCGCCATGGCAAACCCCTTAACTTCATGACCACAACTGCCTATCTCACCTCCAGGATTTAGCCGTAAAGTATGTTGGAAATCCCAGAATTGTGGGGATTTAGCACACTAATGCTACGGGCAAGTCATTCTGTTGGAATTGCTTATTTATCAAACTTGTGCCCATCATATTGATTTATTCTTAATATAAGTAGAGCATTTCATTTCAATACTCTCGTGGTGTCTAGTGCCAAAACTCAGGACAATCCTAGATACTAAGCATTCACCACCTCTCCTACAAAATGCATGCATAGACGAGAAATACCACAACTATTGTATGAACTACTAGCATTGTTGAACAATTCTTATGACCATACTGACTAGGGTGTGTTTGTAGTGAATTGATGACTAGCAGATGTTAACACATTCATAAACCTAACACAAACTAACAATGCAACATATTTTAATATACACAAGAAAAAACGAGGCTTCAAATGTAATATTAACTTCTTCCAAAACAAAAGAGGGCAATTGCTACCAAAAAGGCAAATATTGAAGAACTGAATAATACAGTAAAAAAGATGGATAAATTCATAATAGGATTGTTTGCAAGCTGTATTTTAGGAAATTGAAAAGTACAACATAATGGCTTAACAACAGCCACACTAGATAAGATTTGCAAGAGGCAACCGAAAGTTGCAGCATATTACATATCCAAAACCACTCAAATTCAACATGGATGAACCCTTCACTCCTCTTGACCCAGATCGTCTTCTTCTCCATAGTAGTCACCCTCCTCCTCGTCAGCTGTGGCATCCTGGTACTGCTGGTACTCTGACACCAAATCATTCATGTTGCTTTCAGCTTCAGTGAATTCCATCTCATCCATACCTTCACCAGTATACCAATGCAAGAAAGCCTTCCTCCTGAACATGGCTGTAAATTGCTCACTCACACGCCTAAACATTTCTTGAATTGAAGTTGAATTCCCAATGAAAGTTGATGCCATTTTCAAGCCAGTTGGTGGGATATCACAAACAGTTGATTTGACATTGTTAGGGATCCACTCAACAAAGTAGGAAGAGTTCTTGTTCTGGACATTGATCATCTGCTCATCAACCTCTTTCGTGCTCATCTTGCCCCTGAATACAGCAGAAGCTGTCAGGTACCGACCATGACGTGGATCAGCAGCACACATCATGTTCTTGGAGTCCCACATCTGCTGAGTCAGCTCAGGCACACTCAAGGCACGATATTGCTGGGAACCACGGGAGGTGAGTGGAGCAAAACCAACCATGAAGAAATGGAGCCTAGGGAAGGGGATGAGATTCACAGCCAGCTTTCGAAGGTCAGAATTCAGCTGACCAGGGAATCGTAAACAACAAGTGACACCAGACATTGTGGCAGAAATCAAATGGTTGAGATCACCAACTGTTCCAACAAAATCAAAAAAAGAATCAATACATGATATCAAATGTAAATATGATATAAACCAAAATGGAGCAAACACTGAACTAAAAACCTTACAGCTAGGTGTGGTAAGCTTTAAGGTACGGAAGCAAATGTCATATAAAGCTTCATTGTCCAGAACCATGCACTCATCTGCATTTTCAACTAATTGATGAACCGACAAGGTTGCATTGTAGGGCTCAACAACAGTATCAGAGACCTTAGGAGAAGGGAAGACAGAGAAAGTAAGCATCATACGATCAGGGTATTCCTCTCTGATCTTTGAAATCAGAAGGGTACCCATCCCAGAACCAGTTCCTCCTCCTAGAGAATGGCACACCTGAAATCCTGCATAATCAAAACAATTCAATGTATAATAAATACTGTGTAATTATGCCCCGTGAAGACATATACACATAAAAATGTCTTAATAATATTGATCAATTATCCAAGAGGTTCAAATGAACATAACACAAACAACACAATTAAAACAAATATTATTATGTAAACATGCCCCCACAGTTTTCATTAACAATGTATGAGATTGAACACACATAAACATCTCCAAGTGTGCTCAATAATTATCCTGAGATTGAACTACAATACTCAAACATAACCAAAATATCTGAAAATGTTAAACAATTATCCAAGAGATTGAACTATTTTTTTACTCAATCATATAAGCGTATACAGATCCAGATGGATATACAGATAGAGAATTACGTGCAACTAAATGATTGCATAGATGTCTAAAACAGTCAGATGTACATATGTGCTTGTGCAAATGCTCGAGGGATTCATACATGTTCACGAGTGTAAAAATAGCAAAGAGTTGTAGAAAATGTGTTTGTGAAAATGCGCCTAGGAAAATTACATACATATAATCAAAGAGGAAATAGATCTGATATCAAACCTTGTAAACAATCACAATTCTCGGCTTCTTTCCTCACAACATCAAGCACAGAATCAATTAACTCAGCACCTTCGGTGTAATGGCCCTTAGCCCAATTGTTACCCGCACCCGATTGACCAAAAACAAAGTTGTCCGGACGGAAGATCTGGCCGTAAGGACCAGATCTGAGACTGTCCATGGTTCCAGGCTCCAGATCCATAAGCACAGCCCTAGGCACATACCTCTGAGAGCTTGCTTCATTGTAATACACATTGATCCTCTCGAGCTGAATATCGGAATCACCTTGGTATCGGCCGGTTGAATCTATGCCGTGTTCGGCACAGATGACCTCCCAGAACTTGGCTCCGATCTGGTTGCCACATTGGCCCCCTTGGATGTGAAGAATCTCACGCATCTTGGATCTGAAATTGACGGAGATGATAGAGAGGGTTTGGGAAGGATTTTTAGAGAGAGAAAGTCTGTAGAGAAGAGCGAGAGAAATGAGAGGCGATAGGGGTGGGGACGGAGGGTTATATTTATTTATAGAGTTTTTTTATATAAATATATATAAAAAAGGGTTTAAATTTAGGGTTTGTGTGGGGTTTTGAATTTTTTAGAGAAGCGGGATGAGCTGTTTTTTACTCATTTTTGAATTGACGGTGGAAAATGAACTGTGACTTGAGTTTTGTAACGGTTAGTATTTAACGGTCAGATTTACTGGTCTGAAATTAGGAGATCGGATTTGAATTTCAAATATACGGGAGAAGTACAGCCTGGACGGAACAACTGCAACCCCTTCATTTTTATATAATGCAATAATGAGTAATGACAAAATTGAATAATTAATTACATTATAAAAACCAAAATCTTTTAAGGAGTTTACGCATTTAAAATTATTATTATTATACTACATATATTTTTTAACAACTCTTATATTATTAATTTATTATATACTATCAAACATATTAGTCGATGAGATATATTCTCTCCTTTTTAACATGTATTGAAAAGATGATAATTTATAAAATTAAGTATATAATACTCGCTTGAAATCTACAAATAACAGATTATTTTTTATTTATTTTTTCTAAAAGGTAGATAAAAAGAAATAAAGAGAATAAATTTACTTTCATTTAAACTTAATGACCGAGAAAACCCTTGAAGTTTATATTTTTTTTAATTTAACTTGTGTGCTTTTTTTCTTTTTTTTTTTACAAAAAACATTTCAACTCTAATAATTAAACTAAAAATACCCTTAAAATAAATTACAAGTAAACCATGGTTAACCAACGTAACAATGGGTTGACATTACACGTGGCATATAATATGTACAGTAAAACATCTATTTATGAATAGACTTAATATCAAACTATTTCTATTCTAATTGAGAGGTTATTACTAAATAGAGGTATTGGTACAAAATATTTTTTGAAACACCCAAAAATATCCACTTTAACAAAAATATCAATAAGAACTCTCTAATAATTATTATTAAAAAAATATTTATGCAAAGTTAAAGAAAACATAAATTATTTAGATTTTCAAACTAGGAAAATACTATAGTCTTTTATAGGAAATGTAGTTCTTTATATTGTAATATACACATGGCAAAATTGGCCCAAGTTCGTAGGCCGATTTGTTCGTCAAAAAGTGGGTTTTGGGCCTCATTTTTTCAACCCACAAAAAAATTGGCGCATTTTGGCCCGATCTGTCAGAAGCCCGCCCCATTTGGGCTAGGCCAAAAAAATGACAAAATTATCATAAATCAATCTAGGCCTGCCCGCCAAAATCTAGGTTTTGGGCTTAATTTTTTTGGTCCGGCTCGTTTGTCAGGTCTTCAAAAAATTATCTTATATTTTATATTTTAGTGACTCAAATTAGATTATATATGCCCGAATTTGGAGGCGTCACATTATATATTGTCAATTTGCACATTAGAATGGATCTTGATGTAGGATTTTCGGCGGACTATGAAGAACAAGGCGGGCCGTTGCACCGACGAGGGTTTTGAACAGTATCCCTCTTTTATTTATTTTATTTGGCTATCGACAAATTTTTGTGTTTGGGGATGTGGGGAGCTGAATCACGGATGAACCTTAATTGTTTGTTTATTTTTTTTAATTCTTTCTTATTAATTTTAATTGACTTAAGTACTAAAAATATAAATTAAAAATTACTAGTTTTTCTTAATTGTCATATAATATGCCCCATCAACACATTATATGTCATATAGGATGATACATTAACCTTAGTTAACCATGGTTCATTTTCAATTGGTGTCGAGAGCACTTTTTGTCCAATTAATAAAGTTGAAAGATTTTGTGTGGAAAAAAAAGAAAGAGAGTTGGTGGATTAAATTGAAAAAAAATATATAAGGTTTAAATATTTTTTGAGTCATCAATGGGCTGTTTGATTAACATTGAATAGTTGACCGATTCAATCATTCAATGCATTTGTTTTAAATAAAAATCGTCAGCTGAATCAGTCAGTCATTCAGACGATTTGGTCTGAATGACTAAGGGGGAGAGTTTGATAAAAATTAAATGAATCTGAATCTGAATATGAATGAATTGAATCTGAATGAAAAAAATTGTTTGCTAATCGACATGAATAACATATTTTTATTATTTTACCCCTCTAAAAAAATTTAAAATTGTTATAAATGTATTTAATATTACTTAATATAATAGTTAATATTGTAAAAAAAAAAAAACTTCATTCAGCCAAAAAATGACACTAAACCTGTAAGACCCCAACTTTTATAAATAAAGATGAATTTTCTATAAATATTATTTTTTGAATATTATGGAATAAATTTGATATAATGTTATAGTTGTGGGTAATATTTATAAATTTTGCAAAGTAAGCAAGTTGTTATAAAATATTCGTTTGGTGGGGAATATTCTTTTTTATTCGGAGAATATTAGATACGATGATTTACCAATCATTAAGTGGACCCCATAAACGGAAGTATTATCGTAGTTAGAAAGCGACAAAATTATCTTTCTATAAAAATAACGGCAGAGGTATTTACCGTTAAAACCGTTGAACTACCACTTATTAGTAAAAGTATAAGAATCTCGCGTAGTTGTATAGTAAAGACACGATATTGATTATTGATCTTTACGTGAGAAGTCGACAAATTATGCTTTCAATTATCGCTACGAAGAATTCTTCGCATCATATCTCTTATATTATTGATTCAATTATTGTCGCGATTATCATCGTATAATATGTTATAGTATTAAAGCGATAATTGAGGCGAATGAGTTATAAATGATTAATAATTGTTGAAAGATTAAATATGTGTTGATTAAAAATAAAATGATTTGTGGTAATATTTATTTAATCCTTGATGTATATAAAAGTCTATTATGAGACGTTTGTGGTAAGTTTGATTATTTTATGGGGGCTCATATGTCATCATCTAAGAGTCTCTTCGTCGATAAGTAATTACCTTCATCGATAGTAATTACCTTTGTGAAATAGTAATTACCTTAAATCGATAGTAATTACATTTACGACGTCAAACCACTTGTCATTTCACATTCTGAAGCGTCGAACCACTTTTCTTTTCATCATCACGGTCGTCGAGCCACTTGCGCTTTTCACATGGCGGTCTTAATTTAGAAATCTTCTATAAATAGAGGGCCTAGTGCTTCATTATTTTCACGAATTCATTCAAGCTTATATAGAGAGAAAGTATATAGAGAATAAGGCAGAAAGAAGAAGAGTATTTTGTAACTACACTCTGCAAAGTATTCAATCTCCTACCAAAAGTAGGGGTGTTATTCTTTCTTATTCATGAAGAGAAGCTGTTGTTATTTCATTGCTTATTATTACATTGGAATAACTTTGTATAACGTGGTTTACCCTATACTTGGTGACATTCTTCTATTATTACTGTTGGAACATCACATGCGTGTGTTTTACAGGACTGGTAAAATCTTTATTATTATTCTATTGGAACATCCTGTGCGTGTGTTTTACGGGACACGGTTCCGCTCTTTATTATTATTACGTTGGAACATCACATCATGCATTTTGGTGGGACTTGGTTCCATTCTTTATTATTTTGTTGGAATATCACATGCATGCGTTTCTGGCGGGACGGTTCCGTTATTTATTATTACATTGGAATAACTTTTGCTGTCTTGATCTATCGCGTGCATGGTGATTTCTTTTGTTATTTCATTCTTTATTATACCCGGTTGGTTAAAACTTTGACTTATACTCCATTAAATTAATGGAATATCCTTGATATTTGTGCTTCATCCGGTATCCTTTCATGGAAATATTCTTCTCAATATTCTTGAATTTTACTCTACAAAGCGATGTCGTATTGACGATTTGGATGTTATTGGTTCTAGATAAATTAATTCTTGAACTTGTTTTATTGAATTCTTATATCATTGTTATCATCCTCATGTTTATATTATGTTGAAAGTCATCATATGGCTGTAGTGCATAGATGGACTTGGTATGATTATGACGAGAGACTATTCGATTGTAATCGTGGCCGTAATGTTACAAATGATGTGGTAAAAATCCTCGGTGGCCGTAGTGCATTGATGGGACGATTGTTGGCATGATCATGACCATTAATGAATACACAAATATTCATGGCCCGTAGTGTATGAATAATTGTGGTCGTGATCTTAAAGAATATCCTTGGCCGTAGTAGTGCGGGGTGATTCGATGATGTGGAATATTTATTAAAAAGTTGAGTCTCGATTTATAATGATGATGAAAAACCTTTTAAATCATAAAAGATAGTAGATTTTATTTTCTACTTGACTCTTTTAATGGATTCTTTGGTTCCATTGTAGTTAAACTTGATGTTCATTATATTTTATCGGTTTAACCTTGTTGTGAAGCTAATGATAATTTATTTTGCATTATCTTAGGTCGTAATATTTCTTCTTGAGCTAGTTGAGCTCACCCTTTCTTTCACCTTTATTCTCTTGTGAAATGAGAATATATATTTGGAGACGAGTCGGAGAAGCGGAGTAATGGTCGAGAGGATAGCATTAGTAGTTCTCACTATATTACGTGAAATAGTGTGATAATAATTGTAATGAAGACTCCTTTTGAGTTTGTATAATCTCTAGTAGACAATATTTGTATTCAAACTCACGGTTTATGTCGTATTGTATACGCACAGTTATATTAGTAAGTTGTATTTAAATTACGTACCATGTATCGACTACCCAAGATGGGAGATGTATACCTAATTTTGGGGCGTCGCGGTTAAGTATCGAGCTTAGGATATGATCCACGGCTAAGATGTGAGAATAGTACTAGGAGGGAGAGACGGGGAATACCTTGTTAGTATGACCTACCTAAGTTTATGTGTTATTTTATTGGTCGATCGAGGAATATAGGGATAATATGTTACATATCAATTAACCTTTTGTTTTGTGGCGATGTCGAAAATGATATCGAGAATGTTGAGAATATGATGGAGCACAAAGCGATCGTTGATTCACCACATATCAATAATCGAGGATAATGTGCATCGAAGGCGACAATCCTCATGCAAAACAACAACACCGACCAAATGATGAATGATCAAATGTTCGGAGGCTTTATGCAATTCATGCAATAGCGAAAGCGTAAAGCGACACACATCCAAAAGCGTGGGGTGGAAACACGGAAAACTCTCGAGGCGGTCACCGCTAAGCGATTCGAGGAGTTGGGATCACGGGAGTTTAAGGGAGAGCAAAACCACTTCGGAAGCATGGATAAATGATTACCAAGATATTTGATGTCTTGGGATGCTCCAAGGAGCAAAAGGTCCCCTCACGCTTTACATTCTTGCGGAGAGGCGACATTTGGTGGGAATCGGTAAAAGCGTACTCGACTGCTTTATATGAAGATATCTTGGGAGAAATTCCAGAGGTACATTCAACGACAAATACTTTCACGAAAGTATTCGCCACATGAAAGGCGGTGGAGTTTATCAAGTTGGAACAAAATAATATGGCCAGGTGTCGCATGATACGAGGCAAAATTTGCGGAGTTATCACGGTTTTCGTCCCACTTAGTGGATAATGAAGAGAGAATGGCGCGAATGTTTTTAAGAGGTTTGAAAGTTTAGGAATCGTTAACATCTTATTTCTCATAAAGCTGTGTTTGTATTCGGATGTTGTAAATAGGGCTCGATTAGTGGAGCAGCGAAAACGAGTCAACCTTAACTAAAAGAGAGCGTGCTAAGCAAAATTATAATACCAATGTGAGTAGTCATCGAGCGGTGACAACAAGCGTGGAGGAATCAACGGGCGGATATGGTAACCACGCCGGTGGTAATCGAGGCCAAAACAATAAGAATGGACATTTCAAGAAAAGGAGATTCAACAATGATGGAAAAGCGTCAAGACCAAAGACCCGTTGTTAAGGAAGGAGAAAGACCACCTATCATATGCTTCAAATGCGGAGAGAGGACACATCGATCAAAATGCGCCATGCCATCAAAGCATGTTATAATTGTGGAAGAGAAGGTCACTTAGCTCGATTTTGTCGTTTATCGAAGACAAATTCAAGCTAGGATGGAGGCACCAAAGGTCAGTCCGAGAAAAGTCAAGCCCGGTAGTCTGAGGGAGGCGTTTGTTGTGACCTCCAGAGAAGCAAGGAACCCGAATGAGGTAATCACGGGTAAGCTTATCATAAACTCTAATGAAGTCTATACTTTATTTGATCTGGGTTCTACCCATTCTTTTATTTCTCCTACTTGCATTTCATCGATTAAATTTAACTCAGGAGAAATTAGACTTTGACTTATCTGTGGAAACTCCGTTGGGAGAAACCTTCATTACATCCATTGTTTATAAGTCTTGTTTGGTTCAAATCGGTACCCTCACATTACTGTCGATCTTATTTCATTAAAAATACTTGCATTTGGCGTGATTCTAAGGATTGATTGGTTAACTACTTATCATGCAAAATTGATTGTTTTCGTAAGGTTGTTAGCTTTCATATTCTAACCAACCTATTATGTGAATTCAAGCGACCAAACCATTAAAATCAATCACGGTCATCTCAAGCCATAAAAGCTATTCGTTTATTGAAAAGCGGATGTACAGCTTTCTTAGCTCATATCATGATTTAAACAAAAATACGTCGGTTTTGAACGATATTTCTATTGTTAATAAATTTCACGACGTATTCTCGAAGAACTTCACGGCCTACCCCAGGCGTGAAATTGAATTTTGTATCGACCTTGAACAGACAAAACCTATTTCCAAAGCCCCATATCGAATGGCTCTATTGAACTTCGAGGAGTTAAAGACCCAACCGCAGGAATTGTTAGACATTGGCTTTATTCGTCCCTAGTACTTCTCCTTGGGGTGCTCCATTCTATTCGTGAAGAAGAAAGATGGGAGTATGCGACTTTGTATTGATTATCGGGAGTGGAATCATGTCACCATCAAAAATAGGTATCCATTGCCACGTATTGATGACTGTTTGACCGATTCAAGGAGACAAATTCTTTTCAAAGGTTAATCTTCGTTAGGATATCACCAATTGAAGATTAGAGCCGTGACATTCCAAAGACGGCTTCGGAACTCGAGACGGGCATTATGAATTCTAGTCGTGTCCTTTGGATTGACTAATGCTCCTGGCCGCCTTCGTGGATATGATGAACCAAGTATTGAGGAATATTTGGATCACTTTGTGGTCGTCTTTATTGATGACATCCTTATTTATTCCAAAAGCCGTGAAGATCATGAAAGCACACTTGAGGTGACACTCCAAAAGCTTCGTGAATATAAGCTTTATGCCAAGTTGAAGAAATCTGAGTTACGGCGGAAGAAGTAGCATTCCTTGGGCACGTGGTATCAAGTCATGGAATATATGTTGACCAAAGAAAGATTGAAGCTATTCAAAGTGGGAACAACCTAAATCGATGAATAGAAAGCACGTAGCTTTCTCGGTTTAATTGGTTATTATCGGAGATTCGTGGAAGGATTTTCTCGAATCGCTACTCCATGACTCGGTGACTCGGAAAGATCAAAGTTCGGTTGGAGTGAAGAATGTGAGAAGAGTTTTCAAGAACTCAAGAGGAGACTTATTTCATTTTGTTCGACAATACCATCCGGCTCGGAGGATTTGTCATCTCTGATGATGCTTCGTAGCAAAGGTTGGGATGTGTTCTCATACAACACGGAAAAGTTATAACTATGCCTCATGACAACTCAAAGAATATGAGAGGAATTATCCTACTCATGATCTAGAGTTAGCATTTGTTGTCTTCTTGACTTAAAATTTGGAGGCATTACTTGTATGGGGAGAAAGTGGAGATCTTTACGGATCATAAAAGCCTCAAATATTTCTTCACTCAAAAGGAACTCGACATGTGACAACGACGTTGGCTTGAAGCATTGAAAGATTATGATCATACCATCCAATACCATCACGAAAAGCGAGCGTGGTGGTGACGATTGAGTAGAAGATCGTATGCAATCGAGTGCGATATTGTCAACGCAAAGGCCCATTTTGTGTGACTTGCAAAGGATGGAGATAGAGTTAAAGACTCGGGGACGCGTGTGATGATAAGCGAGTATCTGAGTAGAACCGACTTTTATCGATAATGTTAAAGTGCTTTCAAGCTACGGACACTGGAGGCGATGCGTATGAGGAAGAAAGTACAAGAAAGTGCTATTAGGAAGCAAGAATCGATGAAGAAGGAATACTTCAAGTCAACTCGAATTTGTGTTCCTAACGACCACGATTTAAAGTATAATATCATGATGGGGCGCAACACACCATTTGCAATCCATCACAGGAGTACCAAAATGTATCATGATATTCGTCATACATTTTAGTGGAGCAATATGAAGAGAGATAGATATTTATTTTTATCACAAGGTGTCTAACTTGTCAACAAGTTAAAGCGGAGCATCAAGTACCAAAAGGTCCATTGCAACCACTTGAAATTCCAGAATGGAAGTGGGGAGCACATTACCATGGATTTCGTTCTAACGGTCTTCCTAAGGTTTCTCAAGGCATAGATGCGATTTGGGTCATTGTTTATAGATTGACCAAGTCCGCTCATTTCTTTACCGATCGAGAAACTTATACACTTGAACGTCTTGCTCGTATGTACATAAGCGAGATTGTAAGATGCATGGTGGTCTGCCGGTATCCATAGTTACGATCGAGACCCAAGATTCACTTCACGATTTTGGGTTAGTTTGCAAAAAGCTATGGGCACAGACTTATGATTTATTTCTCGGCATATCATCCTCGGGACGGATTTGACGATCGGAGAGGACTATTCAAACTCTTGAAGATCTATTAAGACTCGTGTCCTTGATTTGAGGAAGTTGGGACAAGTTCTTACCATTGGTGGAGTTTTCCTACAACAACGATTATCAAGCAAGTATTGGCATGGCTCCATTCAAGCGTTGTATGGAAGAAAGTGTCGATTCTCAAAGATGTTGGGATGAGGTGGGTGAAGCAACGTTGTTGGGACCGGAGTTGAGTACGTATGACTACTACGGAAAAAGATTCAAACGATCCGACAACGTATAAAAACCTCACAAAATCGACAAAAGAGTTATGCCGATCTTCATCGAAAGGGCGTGGAATTCGATATAGGAGATCATGTGTTGTTAAGAGTTGCTCCATGGAAAGGAGTTACAAGATTTGAAAAGAGAGGAAAACTTCAATCCTCGATTCATCGGTCCATTTTAATCCTCGATCGAGTAGGGCTGTGGCCTATAGACTTCGTTTTACCGCTTAAGTATGTCTCGTGTTCATAACGTTTTCACATATCCATGTTACGTAAATATGTGAAAGACCCGAACCACATTATTGAGTTAGAACCGGACGAAATAGAGGAAGATTTGACGTATGAAGAGGTTCTGTTCAAATCTTGGATAAGAAGGAACATATTCTACGCTCCGAGGTTATACCTCAAGTCAAAGTTTTGTGGAGGAACCACGATGTTGAGGAAATGACTTGGGAGTTAGAATCTGAAATGAAATCAAGGTATCCTTACCTCTTGACATACCAGTGCATTACCCCTAATTTCGAGGGCTTAAATTTCATAAGAAGGGAGGTTGTAAGACCCCAACTTTTATAAATAAAGATGAATTTTCTATAAATATTATTTTTGAATATTATGGAATAAATTTGATATAATGTTATAGTTGTGGGTAATATTTATAAATTTTGCAAAGTAAGCAAGTTGTTATAAAATATTCGTTTGGTGAGGGGAATATTTTTTGTCGGGGAATATTAGATACGACTACTCAATCATTAGTGGACCCCTGGCGGAAGTATTGTCGTAGTAGAAAGCGACAAAATTATCTTTCTATAAAAATAACGGAGGTGTTACCGTTAAAGCTGTTGAACTACCCGGTAGTAAAAGTATAGTAATCTGGCGTAGTTGTATAGTAGCACACGATATTGATTATTGATCTTTACGTGAGAAGTCTTTCGGTTTATGCTCAATTATTGCTACTGATGAATTGATGCATCATATCTCTTATATTATTGATTCAATTATTGTCACAATATCATACGTATAATATGTTATAGTATTAAAGCAATAATTGAGATGACAAGTTATAAATGATTAATAATTATTGAAAGATTAAATATGTGTTGATTAAAAATAAAATGATTTGTGGTAATATTTATTTAATCCTTGATGTATATAAAGAGTGCATTATGAGGCGTTTATGGTAAGTTTGATTATTTTATGGGGGCTCGTATGTCATCATCTAAGAGTCTCTTCGTCAATAGTAATTACCTTCGTCGATAGTAATTACCTTTGTGAATAGTAATTACCTTCGTCGATAGTAATTACCTTTACCAGACGTCAAACCACTTGTCGTTTCACATTACAGGCGCCAAACCACTTTTCTTTTCTTTTCACATCACGATTCGTCGTCGAGCCACTTGCGCTTTTCATGGCGGCGGTCTTAAGCTAGAAATCTTCTATAAATAGAGGCCTAGTGCTTCATTATTTTCACGAATTCATTCAAGCTATAGAGAGAGAAAGTATAGAAAGAATAAGAGAGAAAGAAGAAGAGTATTTTGTTACTTACCTTCTTTGCAGTATTCAATCTCCTACCAAAAGTAGGGGTGTTATTCTTTCTTATTCATGAAGAGAAGCTGTTGTTATTCCATTGCTTATTATTACATTGGAATAACTTTTGTATCGTGGTTTACCCTATACTTGGTGACATTCTTTCTATTATTCCGTTGGAACATCACATCATGTGTGTTTTAGGATGGGACTGGTTCCGCTCTTTATTATTATTACGTTGGAACATCACATGCATGCGTTTTACGCGGACACCGTTCCATTCTTTATTATTTTGTTGGAATATATCACATGCATGCGTTTTTACGCTTGAACGTTGGTTAGATTATTTATTATTTACATTGGAATAACTTGCGCCTGTCTTGGCCTATCGCATGCATGGTGATTTCTTTTGTTATTCCATTCTTTATTATACCCGGTTAGTTAAAACTTTGACTTTTATACTCCATGAAATTAGTGGAATATCCTTGATATTTGCGCTTCATCCAAATATCCTTTCATGAAAATATTCTTATCGGTATTCTTGAATTTTACTCTACAAAGCGAAGATGTCGTGTTGCAGTTTGGATGTTATTGGTTTCTAGATAAATTAATTCTTGAACTTGTTTTATTGAATTCTTATATCATTGACATCATCCTCATGTTTATATTATGTTGAAAGCCATCCGTGGCCTGTAGTGCATAAATGGACTTGGTATGATTATAACCAGAGACTATTCGGTGTAATCATGACCGTAATGTTATAAATGATGTGGTAAAAATCCTCAGTGGCCCGTAGTGCATTGATGGACAGTTGTTGATATGATCATGACCATTAATGAATACACAAATATTCTTGGCCCGTAGTGTAAGACCCCGAAATTTTTTTTAAATAAAAAGGAATTTCCTTTATTTATTATTTTGAAATAGTAAGGGTTGATTTGATTAATGTGGATAGTTAAGGGTTAAATACGCAAATATTTCAAAATAAGCAAGTGGTTATAAAATATTCATTGTTGTGGGGAATATTCGTTTGGTCGTGGAATATTAAAGATTGTCGGGAATATTAAATAAATACCTGCAGTAATGACCATGTGTGTGGCCCCATAACCAGGAAGCGATTGGATGAAGAAAGCGACAAATATAAGTTGTTTAAAAATAACTTGGCGTAGTTATTACAATTAAGATTTCATTGGAATACCGGTTGGTTAAATACTGATGTACGCGTGGTTGAGCAGATAGCTGGCGGTATTGCAAGTATTGTTGAATTATTGATCCTTACGTGAAGGCACTACTCAATAATTTTTCACGGTAATTCTTGTTCAATATTTTATTTTATTGATTGATAATTCTTTGCGTTGATATTTTATATTATTGTTGTTCAATAATTGTCACAACGCACATTATCTCCATTATCGGATCAATAATTCATATTATTTGAATAATATTATTAGATAGCATTATTGGCAATGTCTAGAAAGTTACATCAAGGAGAGGTTTGGTCACCTAATTCTTGCGCGCCGATGAAGGAGAAATCCTTATCGGAAAGCCCCCCTCTTTCACAGGAGCGGCTTTGGTTATCATAATTGTGATTACGTAATATTATTTGTGAATAATTAATTATTGATTCATATGATAAAGAAATATTTATTTTATGTGGATATAAATGATGGATTTATTTATGTGGTTATAAATGAAGAAATTATTGTTGAGGTGTTTTATCGATATTTTACCAGATTCGAGGTATTAAAAATTAAATCGGGGGTTTTGAGATATATATCGGGGTTATAATTTTTAATCCAAATAGATTTGGATTGTGGTAATTTTGGGTATGTTATACATACATAAGTTGAGTATATGTCCACAAATTTTGAACCGTTAAAATGCACGAATGATTTGTTATGAATTTTAAGAGGTGTCTCGATTAGGAAATTAGGGTTATAATTGATTTTGGTGGAAAATTCTAGAATTGAGTGGGCCCCACTTATGGTTGGTGAAGAAATGTGCTGAATTTTATTTCAAATGTGGTGGGTGGCAATAGTAGAAGTAAAAGCCAGTTGTAAAGTGTGGTCGAAGTCAGCCGGTGGGCTAACATTTTCCTATAAATAGAAGGCTAAGTTAGAATTGAAAATCACACACGAAACAAAGTTTCTCTCTTTCTCTCTATATTGTTGAGCGTATTTTGTGAGTATTTAGATACTTTGAGAGTTCTTTCAAGACAAGTTTCATTCAAAGATCACTTGAAACCTTTCCTTCCAAATCTTGATTCTTTGAGGTAAGGGATATTTTTTTTTTTGTAATGATATTATTTCTTCAATATCATTATGCTTATTCACTGATTCTTATTCACGAGTACTATTCATGAAGCGTGAAGATATTTTTGTGGAATTTCTATCTTTTTAGTGTGAGATTCTTATTCACGATATCTGCAAGACTTTATTCACGATATCCAAGACTTATTCACGATATCTGAAGACTATTCATCGAAAAATAAAATTTCTTCTTTTCGTCCAAAATATCTATGCGGATACTAGCTTTGATTGTATCCATGTTTTGATTATTCTTGAATTTTACACCACTATGATTATTTTGAGGTATTGTTGGACATGGATAAAACAAAGTACGAATCCTTAATCCTTAATCCTTGTCATTTTGTTTCTTTGGATTCGTTCTTTAAAAATATTTTCATCATCCTCGGTCTTAAATGATGATATTATTGAATATCTTTGCTTTTGTAGTGCAAAGATGAATGATTTCTGAAGAATATCTTTGGCCGTAGTGCAAAGATGAGCAGTGTTGAGATGAACATGACTGATCGATTAATATCTTTGGCCTGTAGTGCAAAGATGAGCAGTGTTTAAATGAACATGAATTAAGTGATGAATATCTTTGGCTTTGTAGTCTGAAAAGATGAATATTTGATTTGAGATGAAAATTGATTGATGTTACAGGATAAAATATTGATGATGGATCGTTAAATTCATAGATTATAGTAGATTTCATTCTCTACGTAACTCTTCATGAATTATTATTTTATTGCGAATATTGATCCGAAACTTATTTATCATTGTATTCTATCGATTTTTCCTGTTGAAGACTAACGATAATTTGTTGTATATTATCTTAGTCATAATATTCTTTTCTTGAGCTAGTTGAGCTCACCCTTTTCCTTTTGTTCC
This sequence comes from Panax quinquefolius, assembly GCA_020205615.1. Lineage (NCBI taxonomy): Eukaryota > Viridiplantae > Streptophyta > Magnoliopsida > Apiales > Araliaceae > Panax > Panax quinquefolius. The sequence continues at coordinate 164,906,380 of CM035152.1, forward strand.
ATTCTTCTCGGGAGGCGAGAATATAAGCGAAGACGCAGTGAGGTATGGAATGAAGGTTTTAGAAAGGATTGTTTAGTAGTCCTCACCATTTTGTAAAATAATGTATCAATAAATGTGATGAGGATTTATTTGAGTATAAATATTATGCAGAAGATAATATTTGTATTTAAACTCACGCTTTTTCTTGTTGTAATAATAAAGTTGTAGTTGTTTACGTACCGTGTATTGACAACTTCAGAATGGGTGATGTATACTATTTTGGGGGCGTCGCGGTTGGTATCGAGCTTAGGATATGATCTCTGGCGGAGATCGGGGAATAGAACTAGGAGGGAGAGAGAGTAAATCCTTCGCTAGGGTGTCCTACCAAGCTTATTTGTTAGTTGGTCGGTATATAGGGATATTATGTTATATATTGATTTCCTTAATTAACCCCTTGTTTTATGGCGATGATTTGAGAATGTCGTCGAGAATATTAATGATGGAGTAAATGAGACCGTGGAGATGCTGTCTTTACCAACGAGGAGAAGCGTGCAACAGTGGCAATGTTCCTCCGTGAACAACACCATGGAAGCGAGATGATGAGCGAGGGGATGTTTAGAAGTTTTTGCGGTTATTCATGCAAAATCGAGGCGAAGGAGACTCGTGTTCAAAATACTGAGGAGGAAATGATAGCAATTCACGGGTTATCATGACAATGCGATTCAAAGAGTTGGGACCACGAATTTAAGGGAAAGCGGATCCGATCATGGCGGAAACATGGGTCAAGCAAATTACCAAGATATTCGATGTCTTGGGATGCGGAGAACAGAAGGTTCCATTCGCCACCTTTATGTTAAAGTGGCGAGGCGGATTCATTGGGTGGAGTGCATGAAGCGTACTCCATCCGGTACTCAAAGGCGTATCGGGAGGCGTTTGAGAGACTATTTAATGACAAATACTTTCACGAAAGTGTTCGTCGTATATGAAGGAAGTGGAGTTCATCAGATTAGAGCAAAACAACGTGGCGGTGTCTCGATGACGAGGCAAAGTTTGCGAGTTATCCGTGTTTGCACCTCATTTGGTGGAGAATGAGGAGCGTATGACGCGGATGTTTCTTAGAGGTTTGAAACCCAGATACGTCAAGATCTCATTTCTCATAAACTTTCTCTTTATTCGAGGATGTTATAAGCGAGGCTCAATTATTAGGCGAGATAACGAGTACGGTCATTTGAGGACCATAACCGAGGATCGTACCGGAGATAGCGATCAGCAGAATAATGATAACTGCGGAGAAAAAAGCAGATGACAGTAAATGGTAACCACTACGGTGGTAATCATGGTCATGAAAAGCGAAGAAGCGAGTGGGAGGAGATTTTAAAAAGAGGAGATTTAACAACGACTATGTGAAGGCAGCGGTCTGCAAAAGAATCGGTTCTAAGGGAGGAGATCGACTACGGTCATATGCTACAAATACGGAAAAGAGGGACATATCGGTCAAAGCGCCCCAACAGATTCAAGGTATGCTATAGTTGTGGAAAGGAAGGACATATCGCTCGAGATTATGCGATAGCGAAACCTAGTTCAATGGGGGACGGTGACTCAAAAGATATCCCCGAAAAGTCAAAGTCAACGATTCCGGAAGAAGCGTTTGTTGTGATCGGTCATAATGCGAGGAACCCAAACGAGGTGATCACGGGTAAATTTATTTATAAATTCTTGCGAAGTTTATACCTTACTTGATATCTAGGTCTACCCATTCATTTATCTCTCTGCATGTGCTCAGCGTTTAAACTTGACTCGGGAGAAATTAGACTTTGACCTATCTGTGGAAACTCAGATTAGGAGAAACTTTCATCACATCCTTTGTTTATAAATCTTGTTTGATTCAAGTTGGCACCATCACCTTACACATTGACCTTATCTCTTTAAAGATACTTGCTTTTGATGTGATTTTAGGGATTGATTGGTTAACTACTCATCATGCCAAAATTGATTGTTTTCGTAAGGTTGTTAGTTTTCATATTCCTAACCAACTTGACTGTTATGCAATTCAAGCAACTAAACCATTAAAATCAATCACTATCATATCTAATCATAAAGCTATTCGTTTATTGAAAAGCGGATGTCAAGCTTTCTTAGCCCATGTTATGGATTTGAATAAAGACACGTCAAATTTGAATAATATTCTCTGTTGTTATTGACTTTCCGGCGTATTTTCAGAAGAACTTCCGGATACTACCCCGAGCGTGAAGTTGAATTCTTTATTGATCTTGAACACGACAAAGCCCATTTCTAAAACCCCATATCGAATGGCTCTATTGAACTTCGGGAGTTAAAGGTCCAACTACTGAGGAATTGTTGGACATTGGTTTCATTAAATCTAGTACATCTCCTTGGGGTGCTCTGTTTTTTTTAAAGAAAGAAAAGCGGGAGTATGCGACTTTGTATTGATTTATCGGAATTGAACCATGTCACCATCAAGAATAGGTATCCTCTACCTCGTATTGATGACTTGTTTGACCGATTCTGAGGGCACAATTCTTTTCAAAAATCGATCTTCGATTAGATATCATCGGTGAAGATTAGGCGAGGATATTCAAAAGGCGCCTTGAGAACTCGGTATGGGCATTATGAATTCTTAGTCATGTCTTTCGGACTAACTAATGCTCCTATGACTTTCATGGATATGATGAGCCCGAGTATTCAAGGAATATTTGGATCGATTCGTTGTTGTCTTTATTGATGACATCCTTATATATTCCAAAAGTCGTGAAGATCATGAGCACCGTTTAGAATTTGGTACTCAAAGGCTTCGTGAAAACCAACTATATGCCAAATTGAAGAAATGCGAGTTACGGCTTGAGGAAGTAGCCTTTCTTGGGCATGTAGTGTCAAAACATGGAGTATCTGTTGATCCGTGAAGATTGAAGCAATACAAAGTTAGAGCAACCAAAGTCGGTGATCAAGTCACGTAGCTTTTGGGCTTGGTGGTTATTATCGGAGATTCGTGGAAGGGTTTTCTCGAATCGCTACTCCATTAACTCGGCTAACTTTCGGAAGGATACAAAATTCGTTTGGAATGAAGAATGCGAGAAAAGTTTCCAAGAGCTTAAGAGGAGACTTATTTTAAGACTGTTTCTAACAATACCATCTGGTTCGGATGGATTTGTTATCTCTGATGATGCTTGAGCAAAGGTTAGGATGTGTTCTCATGCAGCGTGGTAAAGTCATAGCCTATGCCTCATGACAACTTAAAAAGAGTATGAGAGGAATTATCCTACTCATGATCTAGAGTTAGCGGTGATCGTTTTGCTTGTTAAAGATATGGAGGCACTATCTATATGGGGAGAAAGTGGAGATATATTCAGGATCATAAAAGCCTTAAATATTTCTTCACTCAAAAGAACTCAACATGCGGCAAATGACGTTGGCTCGAGCTATTGAAAGACTACGACCACACTATTGATACCACCACGGTAAAGCGAGCGTGGTAGGTGACGCGTTGAGTAGAAGATCGTATGAGGAGCGAGTGCGATGATGTCAGTATATCGCGTAGAGCCAACTTTAATAGAAAAGTTAAGGTTGCTTCGAGCCCCAGGCCGGGGTGATGCGTATGAAGAAGAAAGTACAAGAAGGAGCTATTAGGGCGAGAATTGATGAAGAAGGAATACTTGAGTCCACTCTAGACTTTGTGTTCTAACGACTACGATTTGAAGTACAAGATTATGATGGAGCACACAATACACCATTTGCAATCCATCACGGAAGTACTAAAATGTATCGTGATCTTTGACATACATTTTGGTGGAATAATATGAAGAGTGAGATTGCAAAGTTTATCTCGATGTGTTTAACTTGCCAACGTGTAAAGGCGGAGCATCTAGTACCTAAGGGTCCGTTGCAACCACTTGAGATTAGGAATGGAAGTGGGGAACACATTACCATGGATTTTTCATTCTGGTCTTCCTACGGTTTCTCAAGGCATCAATCTTATTTGGGTTATTGTTGATAGATTAACCAAATGCTTTCATTTCTTGTCGATCACGGAGACTTATTCTCTTGAACGTCTTGCTAGTATATACGTAAATGAGATCGTGAGGTTGCATGGCATACTGTTGTATCCATAGTTTCGGATCGTGACCCAAGATTCACTTCAAGATTTTGGGTTAGCTTGCAAAAAGCTATGGGCGCAGATTTGCGATTTAGTTGACATACCATCCCCAAAACAGACAGACAATCGAGAGGACTATTCAAACTCTTGAAGATTTATTAAGACTACGTGTCCTGAACTTCAAAGGCGGTTGGGATAAGTATTTACCATTGGTGGAATTCTCCTACAACAACAGATTATCGAGCAAGTATAGGTGTGGCTCCATTGAAGCATTATATGGACGAAAATGTCGTTCTCCAATATGTTGGGATGAGGTGGGTGAAGCAACATTGTTGGGACCCGAAGTTAAATACGATATGACTCACCGAAAAGATCCAAATAATTCGACAACGTATACAAACGGCTCAAGATCGACAAAAGAGTTATGCGGATCTTCATCGAAAGGACGTGGAATTTAATGTAGGGGATCATGTATTGTTGCGAGTTGCTCCATGGAAGGGAGTTACAAGATTTGGGAAGAGAGGAAAGCTCAATCCACGATTTATTGGTCCATTTCAAATTCTTGACCGAGTAGGAAATGTAGCCTATAGACTTGCGTTACCTCCAAGTATGTCTCGTGTTCATAATGTGTTTCACATATCTCATGCTTCGTAAATATGTGAAAGACCAACCACGTTATTGAGTTAGAAACAGGACGAGATAGTAGAAGACTTAACGTATGAGGAGGTACTATCAAGATCTTGGATAGGAAGGAGCATGCCCTACTGCTAAGAAAGGTCATACCACAAGTTAAAGTTTTGTGGAGGAATCATGCTATAGAGGAAATGACACAGGAATTGGAAGCGGAAATGAAAGCGAGGTATCCTCACCTTTTCAAACACCAGTGTATCGTCGTCGATTTCGAGGACGAAATTTCATAAGAAGGGAGGTTGTAAGACCGAAATTTTTTTAAATAAAAGGAATTTCCTTTATTTATTATTTTGAAATAGTAAGGGTTGATTTGATTAATGTGGATAGTTAAGGGTTAAATACGCAAATATTTCAAAATAAGCAAGTGGTTATAAAATATTCATTGTTGTCGGGGAATATTCGTTTGGTCGTGGAATATTAAATCGCTTGTCGGGGAATATTAAATACGTAGTTGCGACCATGTGTGGGCCCCATAACGGAAAGCGATTGGATGAAGAAAGCGACAAATATAAGTTGGTTAAAAATAGCGGCGTAGTTATTCTGAATTAAGGCTGTTGGAATACCCGGTGGTTAAAATACGATGTCTGGCGTGGTTGCTGATGACGGTACCAGACGCAGTGATTGTTGAATTATTGATCCTTACGTGAAGGCACTACTCAATAATTTTCACGGTAATTATTATTTGATATTTTATTTTATTGATTCAATAATTCTTTGCGTTGATATTTTATATTATTGTTGTTCGATAATTGTCAACGACATTATCTCCATTATCGGATCAATAATTCATATTATTTGAATAATATTATTAGATAGCATTATTGGCAATGTCTAGAAAGTTACATCGAGGAGAGGTTTGGTCACCTAATTGCGGCGCCATGAAGGAGAAATCCTTATCGAAAAGCCCTCCTTTCACGGGAGCTACTTTGGTTATCATAATTGTGATTACGTAATATTATTTGTGAATAATTAATTATTGATTCATATGATAAAGAAATATTTATTTTATGTGGATATAAATGATGGATTTATTTATGTGGTTATAAATGAAGAAATTATTGTTGAGGTGTTTTATCAGTATTATTTTACCAGATTGGAGGTATTAAAAATTAAATCGGGGTTTTGAGATATATTCGGGGGGTTATAATTTTTAATCCGAATAGTTGGATTAATGGTAATTTTTTGGGTATGTTATACATACATAAGTTGAGTATATGTCCACAAATTTTGAACCGTTAAAAATGCACGAATGATTTGTTATGAATTTTAAGAGGTGTCGATTAGGAAATTAGGGTTATAATTGATTTTGGTGGAAAATTCTAGAATTGAGTGGGCCCCACTTATGGTTGGTGAAGAAATGTGCTGAATTTTATTTCAAATGTGGTGGGTGGCAATAGTAGCGAGTAAAGCCATCAGGTGTGGTCAAGTGTGCTTTACGGCTAAACATTTTCTATAAATAGAGGATTTAAGTTAGAATTGAAAATCACACCGAGAAACAAAGTTTTTCTCTTTCTCTCTCTATATTGTTGAGCGTATTTTGTGAGTATTTAGATACTTTGAGAGTTCTTTATTCGAAGACAAGTTTCATTCAAACATCACTTGAGACCTTTCCTTAGAAATCTTGATTCTTTGAGGTAAGGGATATTTTTTTTTTGTAATGATATTATTTCTTGATATTATTATCTTTGAAATGTTGATCTGAAGTTTTATCAAATTTGGAACTTTTTCATGTCGAGGTTACTATTCATTTGAGTTCTTATTCACGAGTTACTTATTCATGAGTTTCTTATTCACGAGTTACTTATTCACGCAGTACTATTCATGAAAGCGTGAAGATATTTTTTGTGGAATTTCTATCTTTTAGTGTCGAGATTCTTATTCACGATATCTACGACTTTATTCACGATATCTGAGACTATTCACGATATCACGGCCTTTATTCATCGAAAAATAAAATTTCTTCTTTTCGTCAAAATATCTATTACGGATACTAGCTTTGATTGTATCCATGTTTTGATTATTCTTGAATTTTACACCACTATGATTATTTTTGAGGTATTGTTGGACATGGATAAAACAAAAAGTACTGAATCCTTAATCCTTAATCCTTGTCATTTTGTTTCATTTGGATTCGTTCTTTAAAAATATTTTTCATCATCCTCGGTCTTAAATGATGATATTATTGAATATCTCTTTGGCTTTGTAGTCAAAAGATGAATGATTTCGAAGAATATCTTTGGCTGTGTAGTGCAAAGATGAGCAGTGTTGAGATGAACATGGTGGTCGATTAATATCTTTGGCTGTAGTGCAAAAGATGAGCAGTGTTTAAATGAACATGATTAATTGATGAATATCTTTGGCACTGTAGTGCAAAGATGAATATTTGATTTGAGATGAAAATTGATTGATGTTACTGAGGATAAAATATTGATGATGGATTGTTAAATTCATAGATTATAGTAGATTTCATTCTCTACGTAACTCTTCTATGAATTATTATTTTCATTGCGAATATTGATCTGAAACTTGTTATCATTGTCAGATTCTATCGAGTTTTTCCTGTTGAAGACTAACGATAATTTGTTGTATATTATCTTAGTCATAATATTCTTCTTGAGCTAGTTGAGCTCACCCTTTTCCTTTTTGTTCCATTCTTCTCTAGGAGGCGAGAATATAAGCGAAAGTACTGAGTGGGGTATGGAATGAAGGTTTTAGAAAAGGATTGTTTAGTAGTCCTCACCATTTTTGTAAAATAATGTATCAATAAATGTGATGAGGATTTATTTGAGTATAAATATTATACAGAAGATAATATTTGTATTTAAACTCACGATTTCTTTGTTGTAATAATAAAGTTGTAGTTGTTTACGTACTGTGTATTGACAACTCGGAATGGGTGATGTATACCTATTTTGGGGGCGTCACACGTAGTGCGTGAATAATTGTGGTCGTGATCTTTAAAGAATATCTTGGTAGTAGTGCGAGGGGTGATTCGATGATGTGGAATATTTATTAAAAGTCGAGTCTCAAATTTATAATGATGATGAAAAACCTTTTAAATCAAAAAGATAGTATATTTTATTTTCTACTTGACTCTTTTAATGGATTCTTTTGGTTCAGTTGTAGTTAAACTTGATGTTCATTATATTTTATCGGTTTACATTTGTTGCAGAAAGCTAATGATAATTTATTCTCGCATTATCTTAGTCATAATATTTCTTCTTGAAAGCTAGTTTGAGCTCTCACTTTTCTTTCATTCTCTTGAGAGAAAATGAGAATATAAATTTGGGACGAGTCGGAGAAGCGGAGTAATGGTCGAGAGGATAAGATTAGTAGTCATCACTATTTTGTGAAATAGTGTGATAATAATTGTAATGAGGACTCCTTTTGAGTTTGTATAATCTACAGTAGACAATATTTGTAGATTCAACTCATGATTTTTTATGTCGTATTGCATGCGACAGTTATATTAGTAAGTTGTATTTAAATTACGTATCATGTATCGACTACCCAAGATGTGTGATGTATACTTAATTTTGGGCGCCAAAACAGATTCATTCAAATAAATGCGAATGGTTGGCCGATTTAGTTATTCAAACGATTTTTTTTTCAAAACAAACACACTTAATGATCGACCGATTCAACCATTCAGACCTAAACAAACTGCCCCAAATCCCATTTTTTTGGCTAAATATTTTTTTTATAATATTAATTATTACATTAAATAATAGTATTAAATAAATTTACAATAATTTTAATTTTTTTAAAAATATAAAATAATTAATATCTCATTATTTAAATTCATTCAATTTTTACCAACCCCCTTAGTCCTTTCTTTTATGAATCACCATGATGACTTTGTCATAAAAAGAGAGAAATTTTATCCTTATCCTATTTGGGGGTTAAAAAAATATATCCAAGATTGTTATCCAAAAGTATTTCACCATCTTACTATATCAAAACTTTTATGTCCGCACAAGCAAGGATTGACAAATATGTTAAAAAGTGACGAGACAATAGACCTTTTATTTTTTATTTTTTTCTGACGTCAGCTACTTTTATATTAGATGTAACAAATCAAACTTAAGCCCAAAAGCGGGAGCCTTTCTTTATAAAAAGACAATAAGATAGTATTCCAATTTAAATCTTTATATAAAGTGATTTAGATTTAAACAAAATACTCTCTTTATTTTAAATATAAAATAAAATCTTATTTAATGTTATACTGTACCATCATTTTTTTAATACTTAATACACTCTAGTACACGACTGCTGCTGCAACACTACAATATGCTTTCTTACCTAAGACGACAATAAGATTAAAAGGTCCAGGATAAATATTCATAGCTGACCTTAACATTCATTTCAATTTCAAGTATTAAACAATTTATAATTTTCCAACCAAACTTGAGAAGTGGTTAGTATGAAGTGAACTTTATAATAAGTTCACTTCACGTCAATACAATCTGATCTTAACACGCTATGCCGGTAAGATGATCTCTCCGTTGCGTGTCAAAGACTATATATGAACGTGATCTTACTTCTTATAAAATTAACTTCATACTAACTGGATTCAAATTAAGCAATGGTATTACACAAACTATAAAACTTTTCAATTACAACAATCCTATCATCCAAAAGTACATATAGTATTACACAAATTTATATCCAAATCAATCGAATTAAATGTATATATAACATCAATTCTACCCTTCAAAAACCTTAATTTCCTAATTACATCAATTCTATCCACGAGTTCCCAATTCTTAACCTTCTAATTCGAACTGATAAAGCTTGCAGGTGATAAACAGTGCGCCAGTGGATGAGGTGATTTTGATCCAAATACACATTGCCCTGATACATACCTTCAATGAAATATAAAGAAAATAAATTTTATAAGAACTCCAAATGTCATATTGATATAGATAAAGAAGTGTAGCAACTTGTTCGAGGCCTTAATCAAATTAATAATAAGAAAAAGGCACGGAGAATCGCTGTTTTATATTGCCAACCTTCAATGCAAGTAATTCGTCATAATCATTTGACGTTCTTGCTCTGCAAATTGGCATAAGAAATACCTAACCAAATATATATTTATGCAAAATAAAATCGCAAAAATCTCATCAAATATATATATATATATATATATATATATATATATATATGTAATTTCTAGTAGTATTTTGGTGGATGAGCATCTCAGAAATAATTTTCCCCGTAGATTTCTTCATTAACATTCAAAGTGCAAGGATAACAAAATTAATCAAATCATCATCGTTGCTCATCCCAAACAAAAGTAAAAAAAATCATCCGAATAAATTCCATTGAAAAATCAAAAAACAAAAAGATGAAACTTTGGATCTCAGCAAGGTAAGACTATCTTCAATTCCTTGTGGGAAATTACAGATAGATAACGCAGATTCTTCATAACATCATCGATCCGATTCAAACAATAGTCTAGTCTATTCTTTAAGATCAATTAAAGAAGAAACAAAAGAAAATAGTTGAATAATCAAAAATATGTAAACAGATACTACACTATAACTTACTCGGTCGAGAAAAAATGGTATGCCTCAAATTATGAACTCGGCGAAATAGTAAAGCTTTATAGCGAAACCAATGCAGGAACCCTAATGATTTAGCTCCAAACTTTGGAAACTGAGAAGGGAGACGGGGTTTGGGCTAAAATTGCTGGTCCATAAAGCTTGGGCTACAATAATTTTGAATCAAGATAGATACTGGGCATGTTTTGAAGCCCAAGTTAGCTCACTACTTCTCTTTATCCCATTTTAAACGACAATCTCTCCATAAAATAAAATTAATTCTTTCGGTTTTGATTTTTTAAAATTAAATTATTTATTTTAGAATTAATAATTAAGCATATATAAATATATTTTTAAAATTATAAAAATTGAGGTTAGTAATAAATTGTATATACTTTCTTTTGGTTATAATCTCTTCACATATATTTTAGCAAAAATAGTAAAAAAAATTAGTTTTAAAAATGGTTAATTTGACTTTAAAAAATCAAAATTGAGCAATTAATTTGGGATGATATCATATTTTGAATAATCACAAACTATTTCATGAAACTTAATTTTATTAAAAAACTTACGATAAAGATAAATGTATCCAGAAATAAAATCATTCATTTCGCGCATACCATTTGGGTGATATCATATTATCTTATAATAATAGGAGCACGTAAACTCAAAAAAAAATAAAATGAAATGTGACGAAAAAGAAGTGAACATTTTGTTAAGGAACGAAGTTTCGTGTTTGTTTTTCTTCAAACTCTCAATTCATTCTCGTTCGTCGTTATTAACAGAGTCTAGGTTAATTTTTCTTCCTTTAGCTACTCAGATGTTTCAATTTGTTAAGTTTGAAAAGCCTCTATCGTAGTTAGACCTGAAAAAATATGGTTATGAGTTGGTTTTGATTTTTAAAATATGGTTAACCAACCATTTAAGAACTAAAACCATATTAACCATTTTTAATATGGATAATGTGGGTTGGAACCATATTGTTATGGTTAAAAATCATATTAACCATTTTAAGATGTTTTGACTTTTAAACAAAAACTTTAAAATATGAAATTAATATATAATATAGATAGAGAGACGGATATAAGGGGTGAAATTTAGGCTCCTTAAGTAATGCTATGAGATATACATAATCACGTTGTAAGACCTCGAATTTTATGAAATTAAAGTATTCAATTTTTCTTATAATTACTATTCAGTAAATGGTTAAATTGATAAAAGTTAAAGTTAAGGGTGATATATGAAATTTTTTTCAAAATACACAAGTGGTTATAAAATATTCATTGTTGTCGGGGAATATTCGTTTGGTCGTGGAATATTCTTTACATCGGGAAATATTAAATTTATTGGCCAGAAACCATTTGTGGGCCCCATAATGAGAATAAGCGTCGGATGAAGAAAAGCGACAAAATTAAGTTTTTATAAATAACAGCGTAATCAATTCTGAATTAACACTATCAAATACCCCGTTGGTTAAAAATCTGATAATACTGGCGTGTTTTGCAAAGATGACACTTTGCGGTTTTATGATATTTTTGAATTATTGATCCTTACATAAGAAGGCACTACTCAAAAATTGTTATGTAATTCTTTATTCAATATTTTATTTTATTGATTCAATAGTTATTCGTTGATATTTTATATTATTGTTGTTTTAATAATTATCAACGCATGATATTTCTCATTATCGGATCAATAATTCATATTATTTGAATAATATTATTAGATAGCATTATTGACAATGTCTAGAAAGTTACATCAATGAGAGGTTTGGTCACCTAATTCAAGGGCCTTGAAGTGAGAAATTCTTATTGGAAATCCCCTCTTTCACAGGAACGGCACTGGTTGTCATAATTGTGATTACGTAATATTATTTGTGAATAATTAATTATTGATTTATATGATAAGGAAATATTTATTTGATGTGGATATAAATGATGGATTTATTTATGTGGTTATAAATGAAGGAATTAATGTTGAGGTATTTTATCAATTATTTTTGTTCGGAATGAAGGTATTAAAAATTAAACCAAATTATTTTGAGATATATTGCGTGAGTTATAATTTTTAATCCGACCGTTGGATCGTTGTAATTTTTGGATATGTTATATATATATAAGTTGAGTATATGTCCACAAATTTTGAACCGTTAAAATGAACGTATGATTTGTTATGAATTTTAAGAGGTGAATGGTTCGAAATTATCAAGTATCCGAATTTAGCATTTTGGTGGATAATTCTAGAATTGAGTGGGCCCTACTTGTGGTTGGTGAAGAAATGTGCTGAATTTTATTTCAAATGTGGTGGGTGGGAATAGTAGCGAGTAAAGCCATCGGGGGTTGCGGTCAAGTCTGCTAAAATTTTCCTATAAATAGAGAGGCTAAGTTAGAATTGAAAATCACACCGTAAACATAAGCTTTATCTCTTTCTCTCTAGATTATTGAGTATATTTTGTGAGTATTTAGATACTTGGTAAGTTGATATTCATCGGTCTGCAAGTTTTCTTCACGTATATCCGATATCCAGGTCGAAGTCTGTCTTTTCTTTTGAGGTAAGGGATAGTAAAGGATTTTAAGGGTTATTATGTTTTTCAGTTCGTACTTCTTACGACCTTCGAGAAAATTCTGGAAAAATTTGAAATGATATTTTGATGAGTTTTATTGATTGTGTCCAAAATGGTGATTTTGGATGTATAGATTAAGAGTTATGAATTTTATGAGAAAAGACTATTTTAAAAGTAACCGCTTATAATTCCTTGTGGTTAACTCTAAAATTGATGAAATTTTTATTGGGAGTACATCTATATAATATCAGTGTACTCTGTGAATTTCGAAATTTTTGGATAAAAGTACAATTTATGATAAATGTCTAAATATTCAGCGGTTTTGGCCATATGAAAAATAGTAAATGAATTTTAAAAATTCTGAGAAAAATATATCTTCACTATGGGACTATATTATGCTAAATCCCAAAAAAAGAAATATTTTTGGAACTGATTTGGTATTCTTCATAAAAATGAACTAGTTATGAATAAATGAATTAAATATGTTATGTGAAGGAAGAAAATTGGAAAATATGATTTTATGGCTTGAGAATCATATATGTGGTATATGCAGATTTTTGATAAGGGTTTTGGTTATTGGTGATGAAATCTTATAAGTTTGGCATTTTATGATGATTAAATGCATTATTTAGTAAAGTGTAAACAATTAAAATAAATTATTTATAAGTTTAAGAAATGTTATTCTTTCAATATCATTATCTAGAAATATTGGTATGGATTTTATTGTGGAATTTCTACCTTTTTGTGTCGGGGTTCTTATTCATGAGTTACTTATTCACGAGTTTCTTATTCACGAAGATTCTTATTCACGAGTACTATTCACTACAAAATTGGTTTCTTTTTTCTAATCAAATTATTGTTGATTTATGAATATTACTCTGGAGATTTAAACTATATATTGATTATATTGATTTTATTATCATATATAACATTTTTATAACCCTAATGTTGAAATTCTCTTTCACTTGAGTATAAAGATGGGTAGATTATTGATATGATCATGACTAGAGTTCTCTTTGGCTAGTAGTGAAAAGTTGAATTATGACTGGTATGATCATGACCACTGAATTTATAATTGAATATCTTTAGCTTAAGTGCAAAGGTGAATTGATCAACATGGTTATAATTATTGTTTATATAAATTCGAAATGATTATATATTTTTTCGAGATATTAATATATTTGGCATGTAGTGCAAATATGAAGCTGTTGAGGAATATCTTTGGCTGTAGTGAAAAGATGAATCTGTTAATGAATATCTTTGGCCGTAGTGCAAAGATGACTGTTATTGAATATCTTTGGCGATTAGTGCGAAGATAAAGCGTGGATGAATATCTTTGGTAGTAGTCTGAAGATGAATTTATTAGTATGATTATGAGCAGGAACTTTGATTTGGTATAACCATAATCTTTGATGTTTCGAGTAAAGACATGTGATGAAAATTATATTCGATCCCGGGTACGAAGAGGAATTTAGAATTACAATTATGATTATGAGATATTAAATATAATTGTGGAAAGGAAGTTGATTGATGTTACTGAGGATAAAACATTGTTGGTGGACTTTTAACATGGAGAAGATAATAGGTCATTGTGACGCCCCAAAATTAGGTATACATCACCCATCTTGGGTAGTCGGATCATATGGTATGTAATTTAAATCTGACTACTTAATATAAGCGTAGGTATGATACGACATAAAGCGTGAGTTTGAATACAAATATTGTCTACTAGATATTATACAAACTCAAAAGGAGTCCTCATTACAATTATTTTCACCTTTATTTCACGAGAATAGTGAGGACTACTAATGCTATCCTCGGATCATTACTCCGTTCCCGACTCGTCCATTTATGTTCTCATTTCACGAGAGAAAGCGGTGAAAGAAAGAAAGGGTGAGCTCAACTAGCCTAAAGAAGAAATATTATGACTAAGATAATGCAGAATAAATTATCAATAGCCTTCAACAGTGTTAAACCGATAATGTGAGACCCCAGATTTTATCAATAAAGATTTATTATTTTGTTGAAATAATTTTTAATATTATGGTGTGAATTTAAGATAATATTATAGTTGTGGGTAGTATTTATAAATTTTGCAAAGTATGCAGTGGTTATATTATATTCGATTGGTCGGGGAATATTCGGTTTAGCGAGGGAATATTAAATACAATGGCTCAATCATTGGTGGACCCCTAATGTAATTATTATTTCGATCGAGAAAACGCAGCAAAAATATTTTATTGAAATAACGGCGGAAGTTTTCACGAAGTAGTTCTTTGTTGAACTACTTTCGGTAGTAAAAGAAATACGATGTCGTGTTGGTTGCATAGTAGCATTACGGTATTGATTATTGATCTTTATGTGAGAAGTCACCCGGTTTGATTCCATTATTGTCGATTAATAATATGAATTATTATAGCGATAATGACGTTTTTGTTTTATTAGTATTATTAACGTAATAAAAGCGAAACATCTTTTATATAAAATAGAATACTTTATTAAAGTTATTACATAAATAGAATATATTATATTTTATTATGATATAGTGTTGCGTAGTGTTTTTGCGTAGTGTTTTTTGCATAGTTCTGCGTAGTAAAATGTTTTTATATAAATAGAATATATTATATTTTATTTAAAAGATTTTTCTTTAAATATGGATAGTCAGATTAAAGTAAATCAATCTGGGATAGTTCATAGATTAATTCTTATGCATTCCATTTTCCTATAAATAGAAGCTCATTCCTTCATTATTTTCTTTACGAATTCATTGAAACTCTCAGAGAGAAATTATAGAGAGAAGTTTATAGAGAAAATTATAGAAAGAAGAAGAGTATTCTCGCTACTTCACTACTTCTATATTCAGGTTCTTTTTACGGTAAGGGTGTTATTCTTTCTTCTTGAAGAGAACTTACATTATTCCATTCACTTTATTATTACATTGGAATAACTTTTGTAAAAGTGGCATACCTATACATAACTTTTGTATCATGTGGCATACCCTATACTTGGTGAAATCCTTATGTTATTCCATTGCTTATTATTACATTGGAATAACTTTGTATATCTGATTTTACCTATACTTGGTGATCTTCTTCATTATTCCATTCTTTATTATTACATTTGGAATATCACATGCATGTGTTTTACAGGACTGGTTCCATTGTTTATTATTCCGCATTTATTATTACATTGGAATATCCATGCGTGTGTTTTTTACAGGACTGTTCCATTGTTTATTATTCAAACATTTATTATTACATTGGATCATCCTGTCGGTGTGAATTTCACCGACTGTTAGATTATTATTATTACATTGGAATAACTTTTATACATGCAATGAAATGCATGCATGGTGATTTCTTTTGTTATTCCATTCTTTATTATACCCGGTTGGTTAAAACTTTGACTTATACTCCATGAAATTAGTAGAATATCCTTGATATTTGCGTTTCATCTAAATATCTTTTCATGGAAATATTCTTACGATCATTCTTGAATTTTACTCTACTTAAACAAAGATGTCAATTTGGGCGTTAATAATTCATGGATTAAATAATTCTTGAACTTGTTTTATTGAATTATTATGTCATTGTCATCATCCTCATGTTATATTATGTTATCTTTGGCTTACGTGCATAGATGAACTTAGTATGATTATGACTGAGGATCATTCGGTATAATCATGACTTGATATAAATGATGTGACAAAGTCCTCGATGGCTTGTAATAATGCACATTGATGGATAATTTTTGGTATGATTATGACCGGGGTGATTAAGGTATAGTCATGACCATTGATAATTTGATGAAAATCCTTGGTGGTAGTATGCAGGGGATGATTAGATGTGGTGGTTTATTTATTAAAGTCGAGTCTCGGTGATAAAATTGATGAAAACCTTTTAAAACCTAAAAGATAGTAGACTTTATTCTCTACTTGACTCTTTTAATGGATTGCTTATTCACTGCAGATTAAAGCTGGTTGTCTATTGTATTTTATCGGTTTAACACTTTGTTGAAGGCTAATGATAATTTATTCTCGCATTATCTTAGTCATAATATTTCTTCTTTGGGCTAGTTGAGCTCACCCTTTCTTTCTTTGTTCTCTTCTGGGAAATGAGAACATAATTTGGACGACAGTCGGGGAATGAAGTAATGGTCCGGAGGATAGCATTAATAGTCCTCACTATTACGTGAAATAGTGTGATAATAGTTGTAATGAGGACTCCTTTTGAGTTTGTATAATATCTAGTAGACAATATTTGTATTCAAACTCATAGTTTATGTCGTATTGTACATACCTACGGTTTTATTAGTAAGTTGTATTTGAATTTATGTACCATGTAAGTGGCGACTCAAGATGGGTGGCGTATATACACAATTTTGGGGCGCGCGGTTAGTATCGAGCTTAGGATATGATCCACGGCTAAGAAGTGAGAATAGTACTAGGAGGAGAGACGGGAATTTTTCGTTAGTATGACCTACTAAATTTATTTGGTATTTAATTGGTCGGTCGAATATAGGGATAATTTGTTACATGTCAATTAACCATTGTTTTTTGGACGGTGTTTGAGAATAGCATCTGAAAATCTTTGAGTTAAGCAATGAAGCACATGAGAGTGTTGATTCAATTTCAAACAAAAAGGTAACGACCAACAACACGATAATAATCATCTTTTGGTGGCAAGCAATTTATCGAACAATGATAACTATCGTGGGGAAATTATCATCTTAAGAATGGTAACCACTTGATTGGTAATCATGGCAAAGATAATAGAAGTGGAAATTTCAAGAAGAGAAGGTCATTTAGCTCGATTTTGTCGTATAGTGAAGTCAAGTCCAATTTGGGATAGTGGCACCAAAAGCGATTACTGACAAAACAAAAAGTCGGTGGTTTTAGGAAGGCGTTTTTCGTGACTTCTCAAAAGTGGGTAAGCCGAACGAAGTTATTACGCAGGTAAGTTAATTATAAATTAATGCGAAGTCTATACTTTATTCAATACAAGTTCTACCCACTCTTTTATTTCACTAGTTGTGTTCAACGTTTAAATTTGACTCAGAAGAAGTTAAACTTTGACTTATTGGTTGAAACTTCGTTAGTAGAGAGCCGCCGTTATCGCTTACTTATTTTTAAATCTTGTTGATTCAAATAAACATTTTCACGTTACTGTCGATCTTATCTTTTGAAAATACTTGCCTTTGATGTGATTTTTAGGAATCAATTGGTTAGCTAATCATCATGCTTTTCGTAAGGTTGTTAGCTTTTATATTCATAACCAACTGTTATCTGAATTCAAAGTAACCAAACCCTAAAGTTAATCATTGTTATATCAAGCCATATAAAAAGAGCTCCGAACCTTTTCGTTGTTGACTTCCTTGTGTGGAATGCAACGAAGCCGGACTTTACGTAGGCGACATCGTGAATGAAGATGGCAAGTTTATAGGTATCATTGTGAGGTCTTTATCTAGGTTAAGGGATAGAAGTCACAGTTGGTATCAATGTGACGTCTTATCCAAGTCTTGATAGATAAAATGTTTTTGAATGATATTTCTATCATTAATAAATTTCTTGACGTATTCTTGAAGATTTCTAGCCTACCCTAGAGCGTGAAATCGAATTTTGTATTGACCCGATCTAAAAACCCATTTCTTAAACCCTCAAATATTTCTTCAACTAAAATGAACAGTTTACGTGGTTTATGATGAAAGTCATAATAAAAGCATTGGAATAATGAAAATCATGGGTATTTGTGGTATTAGTAAGTTTTATGATGAGTTATGTTGGTTAGTACGTAAAAACATGAAAGTTTCTTAGAAATCACAAAGAGTTGAAAATCAGATTTTAGTGAAAAACGTAACATGAAATTCAATTGACCATATCTCCTATTATATTTTGAATTTTTGAATGTGGTCAAGTCCTAGAGTTAGATCTATGAGTTACCTAACTAATCCAAGTGAAATTACTGGAAAAGGTGTTGTAGATTTTTGTGTGGACTGATTTTAGCAAAGGAGTGCAAAGCTGCAAAAACCGAAAAAGCTTCTGCCATAATTTTAGAGGGGCTGTTTCGGCCACTTAAATTATGAGAAAAATTCTGGCCTTTTGGGACATGAAATTATATGGTATAAAGTATCTCCTGTCCAAAAATGAGCTCATTCTGACTTAAAATGAGCAAGTTATGACTATTTCAATATTTAGGTTTTTCCGATTTAAAACGCTATAACGAGTTCTATAACTCAGATGACCATGAAATTTAAACTAGAAGCTCACGTTAACATGTGTGAGGTCCTGCCAAGATTTGGGAATTTTGGAGTTAAACTTGAGGTAGCTAATTTCTTAAGGAATTTATTGGAAATTGATTTTTGAAAAATAGTAAATGAATTTTAAAATTAGAGAAAAAATATATTTTCATCATGGGACTATATTATGCTAAATTCCAGAAAAGAAATATTTTTGGGACTGATTTGATATTTTTCATGAAAATAGTTTAATTCTGAACATATGAGTTAAATATGTTATGTGAAGTAACAAAAAGTTGAAAATAGGATTTTATGGCTAGAGAATCCTATATAGAGTATATGCATATTTTTTGAGAGATTTGATAATTGGTGATGATATCTTATGAGTATGACATTTTGAATGATTAAATGCATTATATGGTAAAGTGTAAACAATTAAGATAAATTGTTTATAAATTTAAAAGTGATTAAAATATTGTTATAATATTAATGTTATTAGATTATGAGATTATTAAATGATTGATAACATGGGGATATTCTTGAATCTGGATAAATTATATTATAAATGTTTAATATTTATCCTTTATCTCATTTGATTGATTCTTTATATCATTATCCTCATGTTTATATTATGTTGAAAGTCATACGTGGTTTTGTAGTGCATAGATGGACTTGGTATGATTATGACCACGGATTATTCGGTATAATCATAATCAGTAAATGAATACACAATTATCTTTGGTAGTAGTGCATGGATAATTTGTGGTGCGTGATCTTAATGAATACACAATTATCTTTTGGTAGTAGTGCATGGATAATTTGTGGTAGTGTGATCTTAATGAATACACAATTATCTTTGGTAGTAGTGCATGGATAATTTGTGGTCGCGATATCTTAATGAATATCCTTGGCACATGTAGTGCGGGGATGATTCGATGATGTGGATTAATTATTGAAATTTGAGTCTCGTGAATGAAATATTAATTCATGGATGTGTTCAAAGTCATCGTGGCTTACGTGCGTAGATGGACTTGGTATGATTATGAATGAGGATTGTTTGGCATAATCATAAGCAGTAATTGAAAACACAATTATCTTTGGTAGTAGTGCATGGATAATTTGTGGTCGTGATCTTAATGAATACACAATTATCTTTGGTAGTAGTGCATGGATAAATTTGTGGTCGTGATCTTAATGAATATCCTTGGCACGTAGTGCGGGGATGATTCGATGATGTGGATTAATTATTGAGTGAGTCTCAACAATGAAATATTAATTCATGGATGTGTTCAAAGTCATACGTGGCTTACGTGCATAGATGGACTTGGTATGATTATGATGAGGATTGTTTAAGCATAATCATAATAAATTGAAAACACAATTATCTTTGGCCGTAGTGCATGGATAATTTGTGGTCGTGATACTTAATGAATATCCTTGGCACGTAGTCGGGGATGATTCGATGATGTGGATTAATTATTGAGTGAGTCTCAAAGAATGAAATATTAATTCATGGATGCGTTCAAAGTCATACATGGCTTACGTTGCATAGATGGACTTGGTATGATTATGACCGAGGTTGTTCGGTATAATCATGCCAGTAATTGAAAACACAATTATCTTTGGCCGTAGTCATGGATAATTTGTGGTCGTGATACTTAATGAATATCCTTGGCACGTAGTGCGAGGGGATGATTCGATGATGTGGATTAATTATTGGTGAGTCTCAAAGAATGAAATATTAATTCATGGATGCGTTCAAAGTCAATACGTGGCTTACGTGCATAGATGGACTTGGTATGATTATGACCGAGGATTGTTTCGGTATAATCATAATCAGTAATTGAAAACACGAATATCCTTGGCGATTGGTGCATGGATAATTCGTGGTCGTGATACTATAGTAGCTGCGTCTTAGCATTATTGGTTTTCTGAGTTGTATATCTTTGGCTGTAGTGCAAAGATGAATTGTTAATAAATATCTTTGGTAGGATTGCAAAGATGAATTTAATGTTTTCAACGATAAGGGTATTCAAGGTATCCTCATCTCTTTATCATACCAGTATCGTACCCTAATTTCGGTGAGGCTAAATTCCATAAGGAGGGGAGATTGTGAGACCCAGATTTTATCAATAAAGATTTATTATTTTGTTGAAATAATTTTTAATATTATGGTGTGAATTTAAGATAATATTATAGTTGTGGGTAGTATTTATAAATTTTGCAAAGTATCAAGTGGTTATATTATATTCGATTGGTGGGGAATATTCGGTTTAGCGAGGGAATATTAATACAACTACTCAATCATTGGTGGACCCCTAATGTAATTATTGCCGGATTGAGAAAGCGACAAAAAATATTTTATTGAAATAACGGCGGAAGTTTTAAAGTGGTTCTTGTTGAACTACTCGGTAGTAAAAAAAAGAATGTCGTGTGGTTGCATAAGTAAGAGCTGCGGTATTGATTATTGATGCTTATGTGAGAAGTCACCCGGTTTGATTCCATTATTGTCGATTAATAATATGAATTATTATAGCGATAATGACGTTTTGTTTTATTCAGTATTATTAACGTAATAAAAGCGAAACATCTTTTATATAAAATAGAATACTTTATTAAAGTTATTCTATAAATAGAATATATTATATTTTATTATGCGTAGTGTTGCGTAGTAGTTTTTTGCATAGTGTTTTGCATAGTATTGCATAGTGTTTGCATAGTAAAATGTTTTTATATAAATAGAATATATTATATTTTATTTAAAAGATTTTTCTTTAAATATGGACCGTCAGATTAAAGTAAATCAATCTGGACCGTTCATGGATTAATTCTTATGCATTCCATTTTCTATAAATAGAAGCTCATTCCTTCATTATTTTCTTACGAATTCATTGAAACTACAGAGAGAAATTATAGAGAAGTATATAGAGAAAATTATAGAAAGAAGAAGAGTATTCGCTACTTCACTACTTCTATATTAGGTTCTTTTACGGTAAGTGGGTGTTATTCTTTCTTCTTGAAGAGAACTTACATTATTCCATTCATTTATTATTACATTGGAATAACTTTTGTAAAAGTGGCATACCCTATACATAAACATGTATCATGGCATACCCTATACTTGGTGAAATCCTTATGTTATTCCATTGCTTATTATTACATTGGATAATTTTTTATATCTGTGTTTTACCTATACTTGGTGATCTTCTTACATTATTCCATTCTTTATTATTACATTTGGAATATCACATGCATGTGTTTTACACTTGGGACACAGTTCCATTGTTTATTATTCCGCATTTATTATTACATTGGAATATCACATGCGTGTGTTTTACAGGACTGGTTCCAAATCTTTATTATTATTGGAATATTTATTATGTGTTTTGGATCATCCATCTTTATTGCGGTGTTGGAACATTGTGAATTTCACGACACGGTTTAAGATTATTATTATTACATTGGAATAACACATCATCGAAATCTGCATGCGTGGTGATTTCTTTTGTTATTCCATTCTTTATTATACCCGGTTGGTTAAAACTTTGACTTCTATACTCCATGAAATTAGTAGAATATCCTTGATATTTGCGTTTCATCGATATCTTTTCATGGAAATATTCTTACGATCATTCTTGAATTTTACTCTCTAAACGATATCATGTTGACAATTTGGGCGTTAATAATTCATGGATTAAATAATTCTTGAACTTGTTTTATTGAATTATTATGTCATTGTCATCATCCTCATGTTATATTATGTTATCTTTGGCTTACGTGCGTAGATGAACTTAGTATGATTATGACCGAGGATCATTCGGTATAATCATGACTTGATATAAATGATGTGACAAAGTCCTCGATGGCTTTGTAATGCGATGATGGATAATTTTTGGTATGATTATGACCGAGGGGTGATTCGGTATAGTCATGACCATTGATAATTTGATGAAAATCCTTGGTAGTAGTACGAGGGGATGATTAGATGTGGTGGTTTATTTATTAAAATTTGAGTCTCGGTGATAAAAATTGATGAAAACCTTTTAAAACCTAAAAGATAGTAGACTTTATTCTCTACTTGACTCTTTTAATGGATTGCTTATTCAGCTATGATTAAAGCTGGTTGTCTATTGTATTTTATCGGTTTAACTTTGTTGAAGGCTAATGATAATTTATTACGCATTATCTTAGTCGTAATATTTCTTCTTTGGGCTAGTTGAGCTCACCCTTTCTTTCTTTGTTCTCTTCGGAAATGAGAACATAGGCCGGGAGACGAGTCGGGAATGAAGTAATGGTCGAGGAGGATAGCATTAATAGTCCTCACTATTACGTGAAATAGTGTGATAATAGTTGTAATGAGGACTCCTTTTGAGTTTGTATAATATCTAGTAGACAATATTTGTATTCAAACTCATAGTTTATGTCGTATTGTATACTACGCAGTTTTATTAGTAAGTTGTATTTGAATTTATGTACCATGTAAGTGGCGACTCAAGATGGGTGGCGTATACCTAATTTTGGGGCGTCACGGTTGAGTATCGAGCTTAGGGATATGATCCTGGCTAAGAGGTGAGAATAGTACTAGGAGGAGGCGGAAATTTCTTATTTAGTATGACCTACCTAAATTTATTTGGTATTTAATTGGTGGTCGAGAATATAGGGATAATTTGTTTATGTCAATTAACCATTGTTTTGTGACGGTGTTTGAGAATAGCATCGAAAATCTTTGAGTTAAGCAATGAAGCACATGAGAGTGTTGATTCATTTCAAACAAAAGGTAACGACCAACAACACGATAATAATCATCTTTGGTGGTGGTAATTTATCGAACAATGATAACTATCGTGGGGAAATTATCATCTTAAGAATGGTAACCACTTCGGTGGTAATCATGGCAAAGATAATAGAAGTGGAAATTTCAAGAAGAGAAGGTCATTTAGCTCGATTTTGTCGTATAGTGAAAGTCAAGTCCATTTGGGATAGTGGCACCAAAGGCGATTCTGGACAAAACAAAGTCGATTGGTTTTCGGGAAGAAGCGTTTTTCGTGACTTCTCAAAAAAAAGTGGGTAAACCGAGCGAAGTTATTACGGGTAAGTTAATTATAAATTAATGCGAAGTCTATACTTTATTCAATACAAGTTCTACCCACTCTTTTATTTCACCTAGTTGTGTTCAACGTTTAAATTTGACTCCGAAGAAGTTAAACTTTGACTTATTGGTTGAAACTTCGTTAGTAGAGAGCCTTCGTTTACCTCTTCTTATTTTTAAATCTTGTTGATTCAAATAAACATTTTCACGTTACTGTCGATCTTATCTTTTGAAAATACTTGCCTTTGATGTGATTTTAGGAATCAATTGGTTAGCTAATCATCATCTTTTTCGTAAGGTTGTTAGCTTTTATATTCATAACAAACGTTGTTATCTGAATTCAAAGTAACCAAACCCTAAAGTTAATCATTTGTTATATCAAGCCATAAGAAAAAGAGCTCCGAACCTTTCGTTGTTGACTTCCTTGTGTGGAAATGCCGAAGCCGGACTTTACTGTAGGCGACATCGTGAATGAAGATGGCAAGTTTATAGGTATCATTGTGAGGTCTTTATCTAGGTTAAGGGATAGAAGTCACAGTTGGTATCAATGTGACGTCTTATCCAAGTCTTGGATAAAAATATGATTTTGAATGATATTTCTATCATTAATAAATTTCTTGGCGTATTCTTGAAGATTTCTAGCCTACCCTAGGCGTGAAATCGAATTTTGTATTGACCCCGATCAAAAACCCATTTCTTAAACCTCAAATATTTCTTGACTAAAATGAGCATTTTCGTGGTTTATGATGAAAGTCATAATAAAAGCATTGGAATAATGAAAATCATGGGTATTTGTGGTATTAGTAAGTTTTATGATGAGTTATGTTGGTTAGTACGTAAAAACATGAAAGTTTCTTAGAAATCACAAAGAGTTGAAAATCGATTTTAGTGAAAAGCGTAACATGAAATTCAATTGACCATATCTCCTATTATATTTTGAATTTTTGAATGTGGTCAAGTCCTAGAGTTAGATCTATGAGTTACCTAACTAATCCAAGTGAAATTACTGGAAAAGGTGTTGTAGATTTTTTGTGTGGACTGATTTTAGCAAAGGAGTGCAAAGCTGCAAAAGCCGAAAAAAGCTTACGCCATAATTTTAGAGGGGCTGTTTCGGCCACTTAAATTATGAGAAAAATTCTGGCCTTTTGGGACATGAAATTATATGGTATAAAGTATCTCCTGTCCAAAAATGAGCTCATTACGACTTAAAATGAGCAAGTTATGACTATTTCAATATTTAGGTTTTTAAAATTTAAAACGCTATACTTAGGAGTTCTATAACTCAGATGACCATGAAATTTAAACTAGAAGCTCACGTTAACATGTGTGAGGTCCTGCCAAGATTTGGGAATTTTGGAGTTAAACTTGAGGTAGCTAATTTCTTAAGGAATTTATTGGAAATTGATTTTTGAAAAATAGTAAATGAATTTTAAAAATTAAGAGAAAAATATATTTTCATCATGGGACTATATTATGCTAAATTCCAGAAAAGAAATATTTTTGGGACTGATTTGATATTTTTCATGAAAATAGTTTAATTCTGAACATATGAGTTAAATATGTTATGTGAAGTAACAAAGTTGAAAATAGGATTTTATGGCTAGAGAATCCTATATAGAGTATATGCATATTTTTTTGAGAGATTTGATAATTGGTGATGATATCTTATGAGTATGACATTTTGAATGATTAAATGCATTATATGGTAAAGTGTAAACAATTAAGATAAATTGTTTATAAATTTAAGAAGTGATTAAAATATTGTTATAATATTAATGTTATTAGATTATGAGATTATTAAATGATTGATAACATGGGGATATTCTTGAATCTGGATAAATTATATTATAAATGTTTAATATTTATCCTTTATCTCATTTGATTGATTCTTTATATCATTATCCTCGTGTTTATATTATGTTGAAAGTCATACGTGGCTGTAGTGCATAGATGGACTTGGTATGATTATGACCACGGATTATTCGGTATAATCATAGCAGTAAATGAATACACAATTATCTTTGGTAGTAGTGCATGGATAATTTGTGGTCGTGATACTTAATGAATACACAATTATCTTTGGTAGTAGTGCATGGATAATTTGTGGTCGTGATCTTAATGAATACACAATTATCTTTGGTAGTAGTGCATGGATAATTTGTGGTCGTGATCTTAATGAATATCCTTGGCACGTAGTGCGGGGATGATTCGATGATGTGGATTAATTATTGAAATTTGAGTCTCGTGAATGAAATATTAATTCATGGATGTGTTCAAAGTCATACATGGCTTTACGTGCATAGATGGACTTGGTATGATTATGACGAGGATTGTTGGCATAATAATCATAATAGTAATTGAAAACACAATTATCTTTGGTAGTAGTGCATGGATAATTTGTGGTCGCGTGATCTTAATGAATACACAATTATCTTTGGTAGTAGTGCATGGATAATTTGTGGTCGTGATCTTAATGAATATCCTTGGCACGTAGTGCGGGGATGATTCGATGATGTGGATTAATTATTGGTGAGTCTCAACAATGAAATATTAATTCATGGATGTGTTCAAAGTCATACATGGCTTACGTGCATAGATGGACTTGGTATGATTATGACCGAGGATTGTTGGCATAATCATAGTAGTAATTGAAAACACAATTATCTTTGGTAGTAGTCATGGATAATTTGTGGTCGTGATACTTAATGAATATCCTTGGCACGTAGTGCGGGGATGATTCGATGATGTGGATTAATTATTGAAATTTGAGTCTCGTGATGAAATATTAATTCATGGATGCGTTCAAAGTCATACGTGGCTTTACGTGCATAGATGGACTTGGTATGATTATGACCGGAGGTTATTCGGTATAATCATAACTTGTAATTGAAAACACAATTATCTTTGGTAGTAGTACATGGATAATTTGTGGTCGTGATCTTAATGAATATCCTTGGCACATAGTGCGGGGATGATTCGATGATGTGGATTAATTATTGGTGAGTCTCAAACAATGAAATATTAATTCATGGATGCGTTCAAAGTCATACGTGGCTTACGTGCATAGATGGACTTGGTATGATTATGAATGAGGATTGTTCGGTATAATCATGCGTAGTAATTGAAAACACGAATATCCTTGCCGATTGGTGCGTGGATAATTCGTGGTAAATGATATCTTATTAAAGCTGCGTCTTAGCATTATTGGTTTTCTGATTTGTATATCTTTGGCTTTTGTAGTGCAAAGATGAATTGTTAATAAATATCTTTGGTAGGATTGCAAAGATGAATTTAATGTTTTCAACGATAAAGGGTATTCAAGGTATCCTCATCTCTTTATCATACCAGTCGTACCCTAATTTGGCGAGAAATTCCATAAGGAGGGAGATTGTGAGACCCCAGATTTTATCAATAAAGATTTATTATTTTGTTGAAATAATTTTTAATATTATGGTGTGAATTTAAGATAATATTATAGTTGTGGGTAGTATTTATAAATTTTGCAAAGTATCACAGTGGTTATATTATATTCGATTCGGGGGAATATTCGGTTTAGCGAGGGAATATTAAATGCAATGGCTCAATCATTGGTGGACCCTATTAATGAATTATTATCGGATTGAGAAAGCGACAAAAATATTTTATTGAAATAACGGCGGAAGTTTTACTAGTAGTTCTTGTTGAACTACTCGGTAGTAAAAATGCGATGAATCGTGTGGTTGCATAGTAATGGCGCGGTATTGATTATTGATCTTTATGTGAGAAGTCACCCGGTTTGATTCCATTATTGTCGATTAATAATATGAATTATTATAGCGATAATGACGTTTTTTTTATTAAGTATTATTAGCGTAATAAAGCGAAACATCTTTATATAAAATAGAATACTTTATTAAAGTTATTACATAAATAGAATATATTATATTTTATTATGCATAGTGTTGCATAGTGTTTTTTGCGTAGTGTTTTGCATAGTATTGCATAGTATGCTGCATAGTAAAATGTTTTTATATAAATAGAATATATTATATTTTATTTAAAAGATTTTTCTTTAAATATGGACCGTCGAGTTAAAGTAAATCAATCTGGACCGTTTCATAGATTAATTCTTATGCATTCCATTTTCCTATAAATAGAAGCTCATTCCTTCATTATTTTCTTACGAATTCATTGAAACTACAGAGAGAGAAATTATAGAGAAGCTATAGAGAAAATTATAGAAAGAAGAAGAGTATTATTACTTCACTACTTCTATATTAGGTTCTTTTTACGGTAAAGGGTGTTATTCTTTCTTCTTGAAGAGAACTTACATTATTCCATTCATTATTATTACATTGGAATAACTTTTGTAAAAG
Organism: Panax quinquefolius; assembly: GCA_020205615.1. Classification (NCBI taxonomy): domain Eukaryota; kingdom Viridiplantae; phylum Streptophyta; class Magnoliopsida; order Apiales; family Araliaceae; genus Panax; species Panax quinquefolius. Next base: position 164,934,944 of record CM035152.1, read on the forward strand.
TGGCATACCCTATACATAACTTTGTACGGCATGGCATACCCTATACTTGGTGAAATCCTTATGTTATTCCATTGCTTATTATTACATTGGAATAACTTTTGTATATGTGATTTACCTATACTTGGTGATCTTCTTACATTATTCCATTCTTTATTATCACATACATTTGAATATCAGGATACATGTAAAATGTTTATTATTACATTGGAACAGTTCCATTGTTTATTATTCGCATTTATTTATTATTACATTTGGAATATCACATGCGTGTGTTTTACAGGACACTGGTTCCATTATTTATTATTAAGCATTTATTACATTGGATCATACTGTTGGATCATCCGGATTGTGAATTTCACTGATTTGGTTCGTTATTATTATTACATTGGAATAAACATATCTATCTGCAATCGCATCATGGTGATTTCTTTTGTTATTCCATTCTTTATTATACCCGGTTGGTTAAAACTTTGACTTTATACTCCATGAAATTAGTAGAATATCCTTGATATTTGCGTTTCATCTAGTATCTTTTCATGGAAATATTCTTACGATCATTCTTGAATTTTTTACTCTCGAAAGCGATGATGTTGACAATTTGGGCGTTAATAATTCATGGATTAAATAATTCTTGAACTTGTTTTATTGAATTATTATGTCATTGTCATCATCCTCATGTTATATTATGTTATCTTTGGCTTACGTGCATAGATGAACTTAGTATGATTATGACCGAGGATCATTCGGTATAATCATGACTTGATATAAATGATGTGACAAAAAGTCCTCGATGGCTTTTTGTAATGCGATTGATGGATAATTTTTGGTATGATTATGACCGGGGTGATTCGGTATAGTCATGACCATTGATAATTTGATGAAAATCCTTGGCCAGGTAGTGCGGGGATGATTAGATGTGGTGGTTTATTTATTAGTGAGTCTCGTGATAAAAATTGATGAAAACCTTTTAAAACCTAAAAGATAGTAGACTTTATTCTCTACTTGACTCTTTTAATGGATTGCTTATTCATTATGATTAAACCTGGTTATCTATTGTATTTTATCGGTTTAACCTTTGTTGAAGGCTAATGATAATTTATTACGCATTATCTTAGTCATAATATTTCTTCTTTGGGCTAGTTGAGCTCACCCTTTCTTTCTTTGTTCTCTTGAAATGAGAACAGCGGGATTTGGACGAGTCGGGGAATGAAGTAATGGTCGAGGAGGATAGCATTAATAGTCCTCACTATTACGTGAAATAGTGTGATAATAGTTGTAATGAGGACTCCTTTTGAGTTTGTATAATATCTAGTAGACAATATTTGTATTCAAACTCATAGTTTATGTCGTATTGTACACGACAGTTTTATTAGTAAGTTGTATTTGAATTTATGTACCATGTAAGTGGCGACTCAAGATGGGTGACGTATACCTAATTTTGGGGGCGTCACAGATAAAATATAATAAACATCAAGTTTAACTGCAGCGGAACAAGCAATCCATTAAAAGAGTCAAGTAGAAAATAAAATCTACTATCTTTTATGATTTTAAAAGGTTTTTTCATCATCAAGTATATATTTGAGACTCGACTTTAATAAATATTCCACATCATCGAATCACCCATGCACTACGGGCCAATGAGGACTTTTACCACATCATTTGTAACATTACGGTCATGATTACACCGAATAGTCTCTGGTCATAATCATACCAAGTCCATCTATGCACTACAGCCATGGATGACTTTCAACATAATATAAACATGAGGATGATGACAATGATATAAGAATTCAATAAAACAAGTTCAAGAATTATTTTATCCAGAATTATTAACGCCCAAATTATCAACATGATCTTTGTTTTTATAGAGTAAAATTCAAGAATGATCGGAAGAATATTTCCATGAAAAGATATTGGATGAAACGCAAATATCAAGGATATTCCACTAATTTCATGGAGTATAGAAGTCAAAGTTTTAAACAACGGGTATAATAAAGAATGGAATAACAAAGAAATCACCGTGCATGCGATAGACCGCACACGCAAGTTATTCCAACGAGAATAATAAATAACGGAACCAGTCCCCAGTAAAACGCATGCATGTGATGTTCCAATAGAATAATAATAAAGACGGAACCAGTCCGGTGTAAAACACATGCATGAGGATGTTCCAACAGAATAATAATAAAGAATGGAACTGTGGGTGTAAAACACACAGACAAGATGTTCCAACAGAATAATAATAATAAAGAATGGAACCGAAGTCCGGCAGAAACGCATGCATGCGAGGATGTTCCAACAGAATAATAGAAGAATGTCACCAAGTATAGGGTAATGGCGTATCTGAGTTATTCCAATGTAATAATAAGCAATGGAATAACAGTTGATTCTCTTCATGAATAAGAAAGAATAACACCCCTTACTTTTGGTAGAAGATTGAATCTGCAGATAGTGTAGTAACAAAATACTCTTCTTCTTTTTCTCTTATTCTCTCTATACTTTTCTCTCTAAAGCTTGAATGAATTCGTGAAAATAATGAAGCACTAGGCCTCTATTTATAGAAGATTTCTAGCTAAGCACTTTTCTACCGTGTGAAAAGGCAAGTGGCTCGACATTTGGTGATGTGAAAAGAAAAGTGGTTCGACGCCTTTGTAATGTGAAACGACAAGTGGTTCGACGCTCAGTAATGTGAAGCGGCAAGTGGTTTGACGTCTGGTAAAGGTAATTACTATTGACGAAGGTAATTACTATTCACAAGGGTAATTACTATTGACGAAGGTAATTACTTATTGACGAAGGTAAATCTTATCGACGAAGGTAATTACTATTCACAAAGGTAATTACTATTGATTGAAAAGACTCTTAGATGATGACATACGGCCCCCCCATAAAATAATCAAACTTACCACAAACGTCTCATAATGGACTTTTATATACATTAAGGATTGAATAAATATTACCACAAATCATTTTATTTTTAATCAACACATTTTAATCTTTCAACAATTATTAATCATTTATAACTTGTCGTCTCAATTAATAATATAACATATTATACTGGATGATCTTGTGACAATAATTGAATCAATAATATAAGAGATATGATGCAGAATTATGTAGTAATAATTGAGCATAGGTGAGAGTGACTTCTCACGTAAAGCATCAATAATCAATCTGAGTGTCTTCTTATGCATTCACGCCAGACATCGTATTTTACCAAGGGTAATTCAGCAGTTTTAAGCAGTAACGCCTCGGTAGTTATTTTTATAAAATATTTTTGTCGTTTTCTCAATCCGGCAATAATTACATTGTAATGGGGTCCACCAATGATGAGTAGTTGTACGAATATTCCTAACAAAAGAATATTCCCACCAAACGAATATTTTATAACAACTTGCGTACTTTGCAAAATTTATAAATATTACCCACAACTATAACATTATATCAAATTTATTCCATAATATTGAAATAATATTTATAGAAAATTCATCTTTATTTATAATAGTGAGGGTCTTATAACCGTATTGTCTATTTGACTCTTCTAATGGATTACTCGTTCACCAATTAACTATGGTTGAAATTTTTATCATCTACCATATGTTCTAAATCTCGATTTATTCTTGATGAAGGCTATTGATAATTTAATTATCTTTTTAGTCATGATATTCTTTACTTAAGTTAGTTGTCTTCACCCTTTTGCTTCACAATTTATTTAGGGTAATAAAAGTATGGGTTTGGGTTGAGTGGGAGATAATAGGGAATATAACTTGATTGGTCTATAAATTTGTTGAGGGTGATGTGAACCCAACGTTGGAAAGGTGTTTTGTCTTTATCATACAAGATGTCTAATGACATACAACCTCGTATCATCATCATAAGAGAGAGATGTGCTCATCCACTTGCCGAGTATATATCTGAGCACTACCTATATAATCTTGGTGTTTGTTTGAAGTATAATTCTCAATTAGAGACAGTGGAGATAATGATATGTCGAGAGAAGACTTACCATTGGGAAGAATATGATAGTAATCTTCTTGTTTTTCTTTGGGGTATATTGGGTCAACCAAGGATAATTACGTGGCCATATGATATCTATCATAACCTGAGCGCATGGCCTCCCCGTATACGAAGGTTTTCTTGAGCACTTCCCAAAGATTTTATTTTAAAAGCAGTTTTTGACTATACCTTTATGTAAGGTGTCTTTGTGAGGTCTTTGTCACGGTTGGGACATGTGTCACATTTGGTATATATTTGTATCTAAACTCACATCATATGTGTTGTTGTATTTTGTACGACAATTGTTATAATAAAGTTGTAGTTGTTTTCTGTACCATATATTTGGCGACTCAGAATAGGTTGGATGGTATGGACCTATTTTGGGGTTGTCACATTTGGTATCGAAGATAGGATATGATCTCTGGCGGAGATCGGGGAATATAACTAGGAGGGAGAGATGAGTAAATCCTTCGCTTAGTGTGTCTACCTAAGCTTATTTGTTGGCGGTCATAATAATGGGATATTATGTGATATGTTAATTTGTTTAATTAACCCTTGTTTTTTATGGCGACATTTGAGAATGGTTCTTGAGAATGTTAACAATGAAGTGAATGAATAGTGGGATACCTCTAATCACTAACCATGATAATGTGATGTCGACGAAGAAGGAATTAGAGATATTCATATGGTGAGTGAAGAATTGATAGTTGCACCCGAGATAGTCACAGAGGTAACAGCTGAGAGTGAGGAAAAAGAGGTACCTGAGGAGAGTTTATTAGAGGTATTATATGATTAAAATGTAGAATTTCAAAATCGTATTCATGAGTTAGAAGAAGCGAAATTTGAAGAACGACGGTGATGTCGTGGAACAAAAGGATGCAACAATTCAAGCTTGTGTTACCCGATATGTGATGCTTGAACAGAAGCATTCTTTGGCAGAGTATAAGATGATAAAGATGGAATCTGAAATGAAAGAAGAAAAAAAAGCGAGCAGTAAGAATGAGTGATGCATGGTTAAAAGCCACACGACACGTGGATATTGTGGAAAGAGATGTCCGATCTAAGAAGGCTAAAATAGATGACATGAATTTCTCTTTTGGAAAGCAATTGGGAGAACCCAACATCGAGTTTTGAATTACCCTGCACATTGCGGTCAACTTTGAATTCGATATGGATCGAAGATTGATGATTGAGATCATAAAAGCAGAAGTCTGACGAGGCGGTTGAGGAGGAATATGTCCTATAGAAAAATATATTCCAACGGTAGTGATAACGCCAAATGCTACCCCAGACAAGTCAAAACCGGGTAGTTCGAGGGATGGCGGTTGTCATGACTTCCCAACAAATGAGGAACCCAAATGAATTTATCACGGGAGATGGAGAAATCATGATAACCGAGGAGATAGAATCGAAATGGAAGCAAGGTATTCTCAACTTTTTCGAAAATACGAGTGCACGTAAATTTGGGACGAAATTTCATAAGGAGGGAGATTGTAAGACCCCGAATTTTATGAAATAAAAGTATTCAATTTTTCTTATAATTACTATTCAAGTAAATGGTTAAATTGATAAAAGTTAAAGTTAAGGGTGATATATGAATTTTTTCAAAATACACAAGTGGTTATAAAATATTCATTGTTGTTTGAGAATATTTGTTTGGTCGTGGAATATTCTTTTCGTCGGGGAATATTAAATGCCTGCCAGTATGCAGCCTATTGTGGGCCCCATAATGAGAATAAGCGTCCGGATGAAGAAAATGACAAAATTAAGTTTTTATAAATAGCACGTAATCGTTCAAGTGATAACATTTGTTGGAATACCCGGTGGTTAAAATAAAATAATACGCGTGTTTGCGTAGTAGACACCTGCGGTTTTACGATATTTTTGAATTATTGATCCTTACATAAGAAGGCTTTACTCAAAAATTATTACGATAATTCTTTGTTCAATATTTTATTTTATTGATTCAATAGTTATTGCGTTGATATTTTATATTATTGTTGTTTTGATAATTATCACTACACAATATTTCTCATTATCGGATCAATAATTCATATTATTTGAATAATATTATTAGATAGCATTATTGGCAATGTCTAGAAAGTTACATCAATGAGAGGTTTGGTCACCTAATCATGCCATGATGAGAGAAATTCTTATTGGAAAGCCCCTTTCCTCGGAACTACTTTGGTTGTCATAATTGTGATTACGTAATATTATTTGTAAATAATTAATTATTGATTTATATTATAAGGAAATATTTATTTGATGTGGATATAAATGATGGATTTATTTATGTGGTTATAAATGAAGGAATTAATGTTGAGGTATTTTATCAAGTATTTTTGTCGGAATGAAAGGTATTAAAATTAAACCGAAGTATTTTGAGATATATTGCGTGAGTTATAATTTTTTAATCCAAATAGTTGGATCGTTGTAATTTTTGGGTATGTTATACATATATAAGTTGAGTATATGTCCACAAATTTTGAACCGATTAAAATGAAGCGTATGATTTGTTATGAATTTTAAGAGGTGAATGGTTCGTAAATTATTGAAGTATCCGAATTTTGCATTTTGGTGGATAATTCTAGAATTGAGTGGGCCCCACTTGTGGTTGGTGAAGAAATGTGCTGAATTTTATTTCAAATGTGGTGGGTGGGAATAGTAGCGAGGTAAAGCCATCGGAGTTTGGTCAAGTCCGCTAAAATTTTCCTATAAATAGAGGGCTAAGTTAGAATTGAAAATCACACCAGAAACATAAGCTTTCTCTCTTTCTCTCTCTAGATTATTGAGTGTATTTTGTGAGTATTTAGGTACTTGGTGAGTTGATATTCATCAGTGCAAGTTTCCTTCAGCGTCATATCCGATATCCAGTCAGAAGTGCTGCTCTTTTGAGGTAAGGGATAGTAAGGGATTTTATGGGTTATTATATTTTTCAGTTCGTACTTCTTCTGACCTTCAGAAAATTCTGAAAAAATTTGAAATGATATTTTGATGAGTTTTATTAATTGTGTCCAAAAATGGTGATTTTTGGATGTATTGATTAAGAGTTATGAATTTTATGAGAAAAGACTATTTTAAAAGTAACCGCTTATAATTCCTCGTGGTTAACTCTAAAATTGATGAAATTTTTATTGGGAGTACATCTATATAATATCAGTGTACTCTGTGAATCTTCTCATACGTTAAATCTTCTGCTATCTCGTCCGGTTCTAAATTAATAATGTGGTTCGGGTCGTCCACATATTTACGTAACATTGATACGTTAAAAACGTTATGAACACACAACATATTTGGCGGTAAAATGAGTCTATAAGCCACAACTCCTACTTAATCGAGGATTTCAAATGGGCCAATTAGATCGAGGGTTAAGATTTCCTCTCTTCAGCAACTCTTGCTTCTAGAATAACGCCGTCTTGAACCTTCTTATTCACATTCATCAGATTCGGGTATGTAGCTTGAGCGTCTTTAACTTTATCGATTAAAGTCGATTTTACTCGTATATTCGTTATCTTCACGTGGGTCCCTAGAGTCTTTAACTCTATCTTCATCATTTGTAAGTTGTACGAAATGGGCCTTTGTGTTAACAACATCGCACTCATAAACGCATACGATCTTCTACTCAATGCATCAGCTACCACGTTCGCTTTACCACGATGGTATTGAATGGAATACGATCGTAATCTTGATAGAGCTCGAGTCAGCGTCTTTGGCGCATATTACGTTTGTTTTAGTTGAAGAAATATTTTGAGGGTTTAAGAAATGGGTTTTGTCTTTGGTGTCGATACAAAATTCGATTTCACGCTCTGGGGTAGGCTAAGAAGTCTTGAGAATACGTCGAGAGATTTATTAATGATAGAAATATCATTCAAAAGCATTCACTCTCATCCAAGACTTGGATAATACGTCACATTGATACCAAGTGTGACTTATATCCTTAACCTAGATAGCACCTCACAATGATACCTATCAACTTGTCATCGTCATTCACGGCGTCGCCTACTGAAAGTGCGGCCGGTGCATTCCACACGAGGAAGTCATCAACAAAAGGATCGGGGCTCTTTACTTATGGCTTGATATGACAATGATTGAATTTAGTGGTTTGGTTGCTTGAATTCGCATAATAGGTTGGTTAGGAATATGAAAGCTAACAACCTAACGAAACACATGATGAGTAGTTAACCAATCGTTTAAAAAAAATAACATCAAAGACAAGTATTTTCAAAGAGATAAGATCGACAGGTAACGTGAAAGTGTCGATTTGAATCAAACAAGATTTATAAACAGTGGAGGTAACGAAGGTTTCTCCCAATGGAGTTTCAATAGATAAATCAACGTTTAACTTCTCCGGAGTTAAGTATAAACATTGAACACAACTAGGTGAAATAAAAGATTGAGTAGAACCGGTATCTAACACGGTATAGACTTAGTAAGAGCTTATGATTAACTTACCCGTGATAATTTTATTCAGGTTCTTCGTCACGAGAAAAAAAATGCTCTCTATTAAATTACCGGCTTTGGCTTGTCTGGGACATCCTTTGGAATCACTATCCCAGTTGGACTTGACTTCACCATACGACAAAATTGAGCTAGGTGACCTTCTCTTCCGCAATTAAAAGACGCTTTGGATTGTTGCGTACAGTTTGGACGGATGTGTCCCTCTTGTGCGCATTTGAAACATACGACCGATGGGCGTTCTTCTTCCTTTGAAACGGGTGCTGGTGTAGACGTCTTCACGTCATTGTTGAACCTTCTTTTCTTAAAATGTACATTCTTATTATCTTGGCCATGATTACCACCGAAATGGTTACCATTCTTGGCATGATAATATCCCCCACGATGGTTATCGTTGTTCTGATGACCGTTGCCACCGGTATGATTATTATCGTATTGTTGGTCGTTGTCTTTTGGTTGTGCTGACTCATTATCGCGCTCCAATAACTTAGCCCTATTCACAACATCTAAATATAAACAAAGTTTGTGAGAAATGAGGTATTGACGTATATCGGGTTTCAAACCTCGCAAAAATATTCGCGTCATTCGTTCCTCATTATCGACCAAATGGGATGCAAACCGAGATAACTCCGCAAACTTAGCCTCGTACTGCGACACGGTCATATTATTTTGCTCCAGCTTGATGAATTCTACCTCCTTCACGTGTGAGCGAATACTTTCGAGGAAAGTACTTGTCGTTGAATAATTCTTGGAACTTCTCCCAAGACATCTTGAGTGCGTCGGGTGATGCGTTTCTGATTCCACCAATGATCTCGCTTCTTCACGCAACATAAAGGTGGCAAAAGGAACCTTTTGCTCCTCGGAGCATCAAGACATCAAATATCTTGGTGATGCTTTAACCGCGTCTCGCACTTTAAGTGGTTCGGCTTTCCCAAAAACTCGGTGGTCCCAGCTCCTTGAAGCGCTTAGCGGTGACCAAGCGTGAGGTTACCATTGTTTCCACTGCATTATGGATGAGGCTGCCTTTTCGTTGTTGCATGAATTGCTCCTTAAACCGCTTAGCGGGTGGCCGTCAAAGAGTTATCGGTGTTTTACCGCATTTTGGATGAGGAGGCGCCGCCCTTTGTTGTTGCATGAATTGCATAAAGCCTCTGACCATCCCATCATTCACCATTTCATCGGTGTTATTATTTTCATGAGGATTATTGTCCTTTGGTTGCACATTATCCAGATTATTGATCTGTGGAGACTCAACGCTCTCCTGTGCTCCATTGATAATCTCAACATTCTCGGATGCCATTTTCAAATACTGCCTCAAAACAAGGGTTAAATAACATATCACATATTATCCCTATACTCTGACCGACCAAATAAATACCACATAAATTTAGGTAGGTCATACTAGCGAAGGAATTCCCCGTCTCTCCCATCCTAGTTCTAGTCTCACATCTTAGCCAGGGATCATATCCCTAAGCTCTGATACCAACTGTGACGACCCCAAAATTAGGTATACTTCACCCATCTTGGGTCGTCAGATACATGGTACAGAATTCAAATACAACTTACTAATACAACTGTCGTGTATAATACGACAAAACATAAACTGTGAGTTTGAATACAATTATTGTCTACTAGAGATTATACAAACTCGAAAGGAGTCCTCATTACAATTATTATCACACTATTTCACAAAATAGTGAGGACTACTAATACTATCCTCTGGACCATCACTCCGTTTCCAGGCTCGTCCCGGCTATATTCTCATTTCTGAAGAAACGGTGAAAAAAAAGGGTGAGCTCAACTAGCCCGAGAAGAAATATTATGACTAAGATAATGCAAAATAAATTATCATTAGCCTCCAACAATGTTAAAGCGATAAAATACAATAGACATCAAGTTTAAGCTGCGGTGAACAAGCAATCCATTAAAAAAGTCAAGTTGAGAATATAATCTACTATCTTTTTTTATGATTTAAAAAGTTTTTCATCACTTTTATCATTTGAGACTCATTTCGATAAATAATCCACATCATTAAATCATCCACGCACTACTGAGCCGAGGATATTCTTTAGTATCACGACCACGAATTATCCATGCACTACTGAGCCAAAGATAATCGTGTTTTCATCAATGGTCTGATCATGCCATAAAACAATTCATCTTTGCTCCCTTGGTAGAAGAGAATCCATAGCCATAATCATACCAAAAAGCGTCCATCAATGCACTACGGACGATGATGACTTTTAATTTTTACATCATTTGTAACATTACGGTCATGATTATCTAGAATAATCCACGATCATAATCATACCAAGTCCATCTATACACTACTGAAGCCATGAGATGACTTTCAACATAACATAAACATGAGGATGATGACAATGATATAAGAATTGATTAAACAAGTTCAAGAATTAATTTGTCCAGAACCGATAACGTCCAAATTGTCGACATGATACTTGCTTTGTAGAGTAAAATTCAAGAATGCTCGGAAGAATATTTCTACGAAAAGATCTTTGGATGAAGCGCAAATATCGAGGATATTCCACTAATTTCATGGAGTATAGAAGTCAAAATTTTAATCAACTTGAGTATAATAAGAATGGAATAACAAAAGATATCACCATGCATGCGGTACTTGGCATGAAGCGGTTATTTCAATAGAATAATAATAACGGAACCCGGTCAAGTGAAATTCACAAGCGGGATGTTCCGATAGAATAATAAATGCGGAATAATAAATGATGGAACCCGGTAGGCGCATATTACATGACGAGGATATTCCGGCGAGAATAATAAAGGCGGAATAATAAAAAAATTGAACCCAGGTCCGGTAGATAGATGACGAGGATATTAAGACGAATAATAAAGGCAGAATAATAGAAGAATGTCACAAGTATAGGGTAGCTGGCACAGTATCTGAGTTATTCAACGAACAATAAAGAAATGGAATAATGAAGTTCTCTTCTTGATAACAAAAGAATAATATCCCTTCTTAGTAAAATAATACTTGATATAAGAGTAGTGAAGTAGCGAGAAAACTTTTCTTCTATCTCTCTATAGTCTCTCTCTATAGTTTTTCTCTAGTAGAGTTCGGTGAATTATTAAGTAAGAAAATAATAAAGGAATGAGCTTTATTTATAGGAAAATGGAATGCATAGTAACTAATCCATGAACGCTCCAGATTGATTTACTTTAATCGACGGTCCATATTTAAAGAAAATCTTTTAAATAAAATATAATATATTCTATTTATATAAAAAGATTTTACTATGCAAACACTTATCACAGGCACTATGCAAACACTATGCATAATAAAATATAATATATTCTATTTATAGAATAACTTTAATAAAGTATTTTGTTTTATATAAAAAGATTTTACTATGCAAAACACTATGCATAATAGAATATAATATATTCTATTTATAGAATAACTTTAATAAAGTATTCTATTTTATATAAAAGATGTTTCTATTTTATTACGTTAATAATACTGAATAAAACAACACTTCTAAATCAATAATAATTGAATCAAATAATGTGAGATCTTACGCAAAGCAACTATTGTAGCAATAATTGAACAAAAGCGAGTGATTTCTCACATAAATATCAATAATCAATACAGGTGCTCTTGTCGCGACAACGGCAGTATTCTTGTACTTTTACTACCAAGTAGTTCAACAAAGTATCAACGGTAAAACTTCCGTGCCGTTATTTTCAATAAAATATTTTTGTCGTTTTCTCAATCAAACAATAATTCCCATTTAATGGGGTCCACCGATGTTGTGCAGTCGTACGAATATTTCTGTTTAAAAGCGAATATTCCCAGAGCCAATCGAATATAATATGACAACTTGCAAACTTTGCAAAATTTATAAATATTACCCACAACTATAACATTATCTCAAATTCACACCATAATATAAAAAAATTATTTCGAGAAAATTAATTCTTTATTTATAAAATCTGGGGTTTCACAATCTCCCTTCCTTATAGAATTTCGCCCTCGAAATTTACGTACGTACCTGGTATGCCGAACAGGTGAGGATACTTTGACTTCATTTCAGATTCTAACTCTTGAGGTATATCCTTTTGTGTGTTGAATATGATCCTTCTTATCCAAGATGTTGTTAACGAGATCTCTCATACGTTAAATCTTCTACTATCTAAATGGGTTCTAAATTAATAATGTGGTTCGGGTCATCCACATATTTACGTAACATTGATACGTTAAAAACGTTATGAACACGCAACATATTTGGTGGTAAAATGAGTCTATAAGCCACAACTCCTACTTAATCGAGGATTTCAAATGGGCCAATTAGATCGAGGGTTAAGATTTCCTCTCTTCAGTAACTCTTGCTTCTAGAATAAGGCCCTCTTGAACCTTCTTCTTCACATTCATCAGATTCGGGTATGTAGCTTGAGCAATTTTAACTTTATCGATTAAAGTCGATTTTACTCGTATATTCGTTATCTTCACGTGGGTCCCTAGAGTCTTTAACTCTATCTTCATCATTTGCAAGTTATACGAAATGGGCCTTTGTGTTAACAACATCGCACTCATAAACGCATAACGATCTTCTACTAAACGGTCCACTACCACGTTCGCTTTCCCACGATGGTATTGAATGGTACGATCGTAATCTTCAATAGCTTGAGTCAACGTCTTTGGCGCATGTTACGTTTGTTTTAGTTGAAGAAATATTTTGAGGGTTTAAGAAATGGGTTTTGTACTGGTGTCAATACAAAATTCGATTTCACGCTCTGGGGTAGGCTAAGAAGTCTTCAGGAATACATCAAGAGATTTATTAATGATAGAAATATCATTCAAAACTGTTACTCTCATCCAAGACTTGGATAGTACGTCACATTGATACCAACTGTGACTTCTATCCCTTAACCTAGATAGCACCTCACAATGATACCTATCAACTTGTCATCGTCATTCACGACGTCGCCTCTGTAAAGTAAAGCTTGGTGCATTCCACACAAGGAAGTCATCAACAAAAGGATCGGGGCTCTTTACTTATGGCTTGATATGACAATGATTGAATTTAGTGGTTTGGTTGCTTGAATTCGTATAATAGGTTGGTTAGGAATATGAAAGCTAACAACCTTACGAAAAACATGATGAGTAGTTAACCAATCGTTTAAAAAAAACAACATCAAAAGCAAGTATTTTCAAAGAGATAAGATCGACGAATTAGCGTGAAAGTGTCGATTTGAATCAAACAAGATTTATAAGCGATGAGAGGTAACGAAGGTTTCTCCCAATGGAGTTTCAATAGATAAATCAAAGTTTAACTTCTATAGGAGTTAAGTATAAACATTGAACACAACTAGGTGAAATAAAAGAGTGAGTAGAACCGGGGTATCTAACACGGTATAGACTTCGTAAGAGCTTATGATTAACTTACCCGTGATAATTTTATTCGGGTTCCTCATCACGAAAAAAAACGTTCTCTCTTAAACTACCGGCTTTGGCTTGTCTGGGACATCCTTTGGCATCACTATCCCAGTTGGACTTGACTTCACCATAAGACAAAATCGAGCTAGGTGACCTTCTCTTCCGCAATTAAAACACGCTTTGGATTGTTGCGTATAGTTTGGAGGGATGTGTCCCTCTTGTCCGCATTTGAAACATACGACCGATGGGCGTTCTTCTTCCTTTGAAATGGGTGCTGGTGCAGACGTCTTCACGTCATTGTTGAACCTTCTCTTCTTAAAATGTCCATTCTTATTATCTTGGCCATGATTACCACCGAAATGGTTACCATTCTTGGCATAATAATATCCCCACGATGGTTATCGTTGTTACGATGACAGATTGCCATACGGGGTATGATTATTATCGTGTTGTTGGTCGTTGCCTTTTGGTTGTGCTGACTCATTATCGCGTTCCAATAACTGAGCCCTATTCACAACATCTGAATATAAACAAAGTTTGTGAGAAATGAGGTATTGACGTATATCGGGTTTCAAACCTCGCAAAAATATTAGCATCATTCGCTCCTCATTATCGACCAAATGGGATGCAAACCGGGATAACTTCGCAAACTTAGCCTCGTACTGCGACACGGTCATATTGTTTTGCTCTAGCTTGATGAATTCTACCTCCTTCATGTGACGAATACTTTCAGGAAAGTACTTGTCGTTGAATAATTCTTGGAACTTCCCAAGACATCTTGAGTGCGTCAGGCTGGGTACGTTTTACAGATTCCCACCAATGATCTACTTCTTCACGCAACATAAAGGTGGTAAAAGGAACCTTTTGCTCCTCGGAGCATCCCAAGATATCAAATATCTTGGTGATCGCTTAATCATGTCTCTCACTTAAGTGGTTCGGCTTTCCCAAAAACTTCGGTGGTCAGCTCCTTGAAGCGCTTAGCGGTGACCAAGTAGTGAGTTACCATTGTTTCCACTGCATTATGGATGGGGGTGCCTCATTCGTTGTTGCATGAATTTCTCCCTAAACTTCTTAGCGGTGACCGTCCGAGAGTTATCAGTGTTTCTACTTGCATTTTGGACAGGAGCTGCCTTCGCCTGTTGTTGCATTAATTGCATAAAGCCTCTGACCATCCCATCATTCACCATTTCGCCGGTGTTATTATTTTCATGAGGATTATTGTCCTGCAGTTTTGCACATTATCCAGATTATTGATCTGTGGAGACTCAGCGGTCTCCACGTGCTCCATTGATAATCTCAACATTCTCGGATGCCATTTTCAAATCTCGCTTACAAAACAAGGGTTAAATAACATATCACATATTATCCCTATACTACGACCTACCAAATAAATACCACATAAATTTAGGTAGGTCATACTAAGCGAGGAATTCCCGTCTCTCCCTCCTAGTTCTAGTCTCACATCTTGGCAGGACCATATCCCTAAGCTCGATACCAACTATAACACCCCCAAAATTAGGTATACTTCACCCATCTTGGGTGCCAGGGATCGTGGTATGTAATTCAAATACAACTTACTAATACAATGTATGTATAATACGACAAAACATAAAGCTGTGAGTTTGAATACAATTATTGTCTACTAGAGATTATACAAACTCAAAAGGAGTCCTCATTACAATTATTATCACACTATTTCACAAAATAGTGAGGACTACTAATACTATCCTCTAGACCATCACTCCGTTTCCCGACTCGTCCCAGCTATATTCTCATTTCCTGAAGAGAACAGTGAAAGAAAGGGTGAGCTCAACTAGTCCAGTAAGAAATATTATGACTAAGATAATGCAAAATAAATTATCATTAGCCTCCAACAATGTTAAACTGATAAAATACAATAGACATCAAGTTTAACTGCAGCGGAACAAGCAATCCATTAAAAGAGTCAAGTAGAGAATATAATCTACTATCTTTTTTTTATGATTTAAAAAGTTTTTCATCACTTTTATCGCTGAGACTCAGCTCAATAAATAATCCACATCATTAAATCATCCCTACACTACAGGCCAAGGATATTCTTTAGTATCACGACCACGAATTATCCATGCACTACGAGCCAAAGATAATCGTGTTTTCATCAACGGTCACGATCATGCCATAAAACAATTCATCTTTGCTCCCTTGGCGAAAAGAATCCATAGCCATAATCATACCAAAAAGCGTCCATCAATGCACTACGGCCGATGAGGACTTTTAATTTTACATCATTTGTAACATTACGGTCATGATTATACCGAATAATCCACGATCATAATCATACCAAGTCCATACATGCATTCACAGGCCACAGATGACTTTCAACATAATATAAACACGAGGATGATGACAATGATATAAGAATTCAATTAAACAAGTTCAAGAATTAATTTGTCCAGGAACGATAACGTCCAAATTGTCAACATGATCTTTGCTTTTGTAGAGTAAAATTCAAGAATGCTCGGAAGAATATTTTCACGAAAAGAATCTTTGGATGAAGCTTGCAAATATCGAGGATATTCCACTAATTTCATGGAGTATAGAAGTCAAAATTTTAATCAATTGAGTATAATCTAGAATGGAATAACAAAAGATATCACCATACATGCGATACTTGCATGAGCGGTTTATTTCAATGAGAATAATAATAACGGAACCGGTCAAGTGAAATTCACAATGCAAGCGGGATGTTCCAAATGAGAATAATAAATACGGAATAATAAATGATGGAACCGGTCCGGCGTATTACGTATTGACGAGGATATTAAGCGAGAATAATAAAGACGGAATAATAAAAAATTGAACCGGTCCCGTATAAGATGAACAAATGGATATTACGACGAGAATAATAAAGACAGAATAATAGAAGAATGTCACCAAGTATAGGGTAGCCCGCGTGTAAGACCCCAACTTATTATTAATGAAATTTAATTTTCTCTATTGATTATTTTGAAATAGTAAGGGTTGATTTGATTAATGTGGATTGTTAGGGGTAAAATATGCAAATACTTCAAAATAAGCAAGTGGTTATAAAATATTCATTGTTGTCGGGGAATATTCGTTTTTGGTCGTGGAATATTAAATCTTTGTCGGGGAATATTAAATGCGACAGTGCGTAAGCCATGTGTGGACCCATATGTGGAAAGCGATTGGATGAAGAAAGCGACAAATATAAGTGGTTTAAAAATAACGGCGTGGTGGTTACAGAATTAATATCTTGTTAAAATACCCGGTGGTTAAAACACGATGCTTTGCGGTATTGCACCAATTATTGATTCTTACGTGAAGAAGGCACTACTCGATAATGGTTACAATAATTCTTATTCAAATTATTTTATTGAGTTAATAATTGTTGCGTTGATATTTTATATTATTGTTGTTTTGATAATTGTCATTACGGTATTTTTCATTATCGAAGCAATAATTCATATTATCCGAATAATATTATTAGATAACATTATTGGCAATGTCTAGAAAGTTACATCTAAGGAGAGGTTTGGTCACCTAATGCTTGGCGCCAAGAAGAAGAAATTCTTATTGGAAAGCCCCTCTTTCTGAAAACACGGTTGTCAATAATGTGATTACGTAATATTATTTATGAATAATTAATTATTGATTTATATGATGAGGAAAATATTGATTTTATGAGGATATAGATGGAGAAAATTTTAATGTGACAATTGTTGAAAATTAATATTTTATCTTTTACGATAAAATAATTCATTTAAATATATTATTTTAATAATATATTAACGATGATATTTTTACAATGAATGTGGGATATATGAGTATATGAGGAGGAAGAGTATTTTGTGGCATTAAATGTTTAACACATGTTTTGTGTGTTGGTGGACACAATTATTAACTTAGAAATTTGATTATAGCACGTAAAATCGCTTGGTTTATGGATTTTGGTCAATTTCTATTTGGAATTTGGAAAAACTTTCTTCTGCAAAGTTGTAGAGAATTGAATTTCCTATAAAAACTCATGAGATTCGAATTTTCTGATGAAAGGGCTATTTATTATGAATTATTGAAGTTCAAGTTCAAATAATTAATTTTTGGGAGTTTTAGTTAATTATTTTGAGAAAAACGTTTTTTGCAACTAAGTTGGCCTCACATGTGATTCAAATGGGTTGAGATCAGTTGTCTAAGGTGGGCTAAAAAATGTGAAAAATATATTAATATTATATTCAATTTTTACGCTTTGGTGTTCTAAGATTTTCTATAAATAGGGTCTTGGGTTAGAATTGAAAACACACGTAAAGCTGAAGTTTCTCTCTATCTCTCTCGATATATTGAGCGTATTCTTGTGAGTATACTTTGAGTATTGTTAGACGGTGCAAGTTCCTTCAAACACTATACCCGTGTATAATTTAGAAATCTTAATCTTTCGAGGTAAGGATGTTATTTTCTTCTCAAATGATATTATTTCTTCAATATCATTATCTTTGAAATATTGGTTGGATTTTTTTATCAAATTTGGAACTTTTTCATATCGGGTTACTATTCATGAGTTCTTATTCACGAGTTACTATTCATGAGTTCTTATTCACGATTCTATTCACGAGTAGTATTATTCAGTAAGCGTGAAGATGTTTTTTTGTGGAATTTCTATCTTTTGGTGTCGGAGTTACTATTCACGTATCTGCACTATTCATAAAAAAATAAAATTTCTTCTTTTTGTCCAAAATATCTATTCGGATACTAGCTTTGATTGTATCCATGTTTTGATCATTCTTGAATTTTACACAACTATGATTATTTTGAGGTATTTTTGAACATGGATAAAAAAAAGTACGAATCCTTAATCCTTAATCCTTGTCATTTTGTTTCTTTCGGATTCGTTTTTTTAAAAATATTTTCATCATCCTCGGTCTTAAATGATGATATTATTGAATATCTTTGGCTGTAGTAGCAAAGATGAATGATTTCTGAAGAATATCTTTGGTACAGTAGTGCAAAGATGAGCAGTGTTTAGATGAACATGACCCGGTGATGAATATCTTTGGCACTGTAGTGCAAAGATGAATATTTGATTCGGATGTATATTGATTGATGTTACAGGATAAAAGATAGAGCGATGAACTTTTAAATTCATACATAGAATATAGTAGTTTGCATTCTCTATTTAACTCTTCTAATGAATTATTATTTCCAGCTGCGAATATTGATTTAAAATTTGTTGTCTATTGTATTCTATTAGATTTTTCCTGTTGAAGACTAACGATAATTTGTTGTATATTATCTTAGTCATAATATTCTTTCTTGGGCTAGTTGAGCTCACCCTTTTCCTTTTTGTTCCATTTTTTCTTCTCGGGAGGCGAGAATATAAGCGAATACAGTCGGGGTATGGAATGAAAGGTTTTAGAAAGGATTGTTTAGTAGTCCTCACCATTTTGTAAAATAATATATCAATAAATGTGATGAGGATTTATTTGAGTATAGATATTGTCAGAAGATAATATTTATATTCAAACTCACGATTTCTTTGTTGTAATAATAAAGTTGTAGTTGTTTACATACAATGTATTGTGACTCGAATAGGTGTGATGTATACCTATTTTGGGGCGTCATGAGTTAGTATCGAGCTTAGGATATGATCTGGCGGAGATCGGGGAATAGAACTAGGAGGAGGGAGGAGAGTAAATCCTTCGCTAGTGTGTGTCTACTAAGCTTATTTTTTAGTTAGTCGATATATAAGGATATTATGTGATATATTGATTTCCTTAATTAACCCTTGTTTTATGGCGGTATTTGAGAATGTCTAATTGAGAATATTAACAATGGAAATGAGACCTTGGAGGCCTTTGTCATACTCACCAACGAGGAGAAGCGTGCAACAGTCGTGGCAATGTTCTCTGTGAACAACACCTTTGAGCGAGATGATGAGCGAGGGGATGTTTAGAAGCTTTTTTGCGATTCATGCAAAATCGAGACGAGGAGACTCGTGTTAAAAATCTGAGGAGAAATGATAGCAATTCACGGGTTGTCCTGACCAAGCGATTCAAAGAGTTGGGACCACGAATTTAAGGAAAGCGAGATCCGATCATGGCGGAAACATGGGTCAAGCAAATTACCAAGATATTCGATGTCTTGGGATGCACGGAGAACGAAGGTTCCATTCGCCAACTTTATGTTCCGTGGCGGCGGAGACTCATTGGGTGGGAGTGCGAAGGCGTACCATCCACCTTTTTCGGCATGTCTTGGGAAACGTTTGAAACTATTTAATGACAAATACTTTCACGAAAGTGTTCGTATATGAAGGAAGTGGAGTTCATCGATTTAGAGCAAAACAACATGGCGATGTCTCGAAGACGAGGCAAAGTTTGGAGAGTTATCGAGGTTTGCACCACATTTGGTGGAGAATAAGGAGCGCGTATGACGCGGATGTTTCTTAGAGGTTTGAAACCCGGCATACGTCGATATCTCATTTCTCATAAACTTTCTCTCTATTCGAGATGTTGTAAAGCAGGGCTCAATTATTAGGCGAGATAACTTGAGTACGGCCAAGTCGAGGGACCACAACCGAGGATCGTACTAGGAGATAGCGGATCAGCGTAATAATGATAACCAAATGGAGAAAGAAGAAAGAGACGGACAAAAATGGTAACCACTCCGGTGGTAATCATGGCCATGAAAATAGAAGAAGCGAGTCGGGGAGGAGATTTTAAAAAAGGAGATTTAACAATGACCATATGAAGGCAGCGGTCTGGATAAAGAATCTGGTTCTAAGGAGGAGAACGACCACCCATTATATATCTTTATAAATTCGGGAAAGAGGACATATCGGTCCAAAAGCGTCCACAACAGTTCAAGGTATGCTATAATTGTGGAAAGGAAGGACATATCGCTCGAGATTATGCTGATAGCGAAACCTAGTTCAATGAGGACGGTGACTCAAAAGATCATCCCGAAGAAAAAGTTAAAGTCAGCGATTAGGGAAGAAGCGTTTGTTGTATTTGGTCAAAATGCGAGGAACCCAAACGAGGTGATCACGGGTAAGCTATTTATAAATTCTTCTTGAAGTTTATACCTTACTTGATACAGTGCTACCCATTCATTTATCTCTCCCGCTTGTGCTCAGCGTTTAAACTTGACTCAGGAGAAATTAGACTTTGACTATCTGTGGAAACTCGTTGGAGAAACTTTCATCACATCCCTTTGTTTATAAATCTTGTTTGATTCAAGTTGGCACCATTACCTTACCTGTTGACCTTATCTCTTTAAAGATACTTGCTTTTGATGTGATTTTAGGGATTGATTGGTTAACTACTCATCATGCCAAAATTGATTGTTTTTCGTAAGGTTGTTAGTTTTCATATTCTAACCAACTTTGTTGTAAGAATTCAAACAACTAAACCATTAAAATCAATCAACATCATATCTAATCATAAAGCTATTCGTTTATTGAAAAGCGGATGTCAAGCTTTCTTAGCCCATGTTATGTATTTGAATAAAGACACGTCAAATTTGAATAATATTCTGTTGTTATTGACTTTCGGCGTATTTCACGAAGAACTTCCCGGTCTACCCCGTAGCGTGAAGTTGAATTCTTTATTGATCTTGAACACCCGTACAAAGCCCATTTCTAAAACCCCATATCGAATGGCTCTATTGAACTTCGAGGAGTTAAAGGTCCAACTACGAGGAATTGTTGGACATCGGTTTCATTAAATCTAGTACATCTCCTAGGGTGCTCCTATTTTATTTGTAAAGAAGAAAGAGCGGGAGTATGCGACTTTGTATTGACTATCGGGAATTGAACCATGTCACCATCAAGAATAGGTATCCTCTACCTCGTATTGATGACTTGTTTGACCGATTCTGAGGGCACAATTCTTTTCAAAAATTGATCTTCGTTCGAGGATATCATCAAATTTGAAGATTAAAAGCGAGGATATTCAAAGGCGCCTTTAGAACCTCGATGCGGGCATTATGAATTCTTAGTCGTGTCTTTTGGATGACTAATGCTCCTAATGACTTTCATGGATATGATGAACCGAGTATTGAGGAATATTTGGATCGATTCGTTGTTGTTTTTATTGATGACATCCTCATATATTCCAAAAGTCGTGAAGATCATGAGCACCATTTGAAAATTTGGTACTCCAAAGGCTTCGTGAAAACAAACTATATGCCAAATTGAAGAAATGCGAGTTCGGCTTGAGAAGTAGCATTCCTTGGGCACGTAGTGTCGAAACATGGAGTATCTGTTGATCCGGTGAAGATTGAAGCAATACAAAGTTAGGAGCAACCAAAGTCGGTGGATCAATCACGTAGCTTTTGGGCTTAGTTGGTTATTATCGGAGATTCGTGGAAGGGTTTTCTCGAATCGCTACTCCATTAACTCAACTAACTTCGGAAGGATACAAAATTCGTTTGGAGTGAAGAATGCTAGAAGAGTTTCCAAGAGCTTAAGAGGAGACTTATTTGGCTTTATTCTAACAATACCATCCGGTTTGGATGGATTTGTTATCTACTGTGATGCTTGAGTGCAAAGGGTTAGGATGTGTTCTCATGCAGCGTGGGAAAGTCATAGCCTATGCCTCACGACAACTTAAAGAGTATGAGAGGAATTATCCTACTCATGATCTAGAGTTAGCGGCGATCGTTTCGCTGCGCTAAAGATATAGAGGCACTATCTATATGGGGAGAAAGTGGAGATATATTCGGACCATAAAAGCCTTAAATATTTCTTCACTCAAAAAAGAACTCAACATGCGGCGGCAATGACGTTGGCTCGAGCTATTGAAAGACTACGACCACACTATTCAATACCATCCGGAAAAGCGAGCGTGATAGGCGACGCGTTGAGTAGAAGATCATATGCGAGGAAGCGAGTGTGATGATGTCAAGTATCGCGTAGAGCCAACTTTAATAGAAAAAAGTTAAGGTTTGCTCAAGCCACTTGGGCAGGGTGATGCGCGTATGAAGAAGAAAGTCTGAAGGAGCTATTCCTAAGGCGAGAATTGATGAAGAAGGAATACTTGAGTCCACTCTAGACTTTGTGTTCCTAACGACTACGATTTGAAGTACAAGATTATGATGGAGGCACACAATACACCATTTACAATCCATCTGGAAGTACTAAAATGTATCGTGATCTTGACATACATTTTGGTGGAACAATATGAAGAGAGAGATTGCAAAGTTTATCTCGATGTGTTTAACTTGTCGGCGTGTAAAGGCGGAGCATCTGGTACCTAAGGGTCCGTTGCAACCACTTGAGATTCCGAAATGGAAGTGGGAACACATTACCATGGATTTTAGATTCTGGGTCTTCCTACGGTTTCTCGAGGCATCAATGCTTTATTTGGGTTATTGTTGATAGATTAACCAAGTCCGCTTCATTTCTTGCCGTCACGGAGACTTATTCACTTGAACGTCTTAGCTAGTATGTACGTGAATGAGATTGTGAGGTTGCATGGCATGCCTGTATCCATAGTTTCGGATCGTGACCCAAGATTCACTTCAAGATTTTGGGTTAGCTTGCAAAAAGCTATGAGCACGCGGATTTATTGATTGAGTTAGGCATACCATCCTCAAAGCGGACGGACAATCGAAGGACTATTCAAACTCTTGAAGATTTATTAAGACTCTGTGTCCTAGACTTCAAGGCGGTTAGGATAAGTATTTACCATTGGTGGAATTCTTCTACAATAACAGTTATCGAGCAAGTATAGGTGTAGCTCCATTTGAAGCATTATATGGACGAAAGTGTCGCTCTCGGTATGTTGGGGACGAGGTGGGTAAAGCAACATTGTTGGGACCAGGAGTTATGCGCGTATGACTCTGAAAAAGATCCAAATGATTCGACAACGTATACAAAGCGGCACAAGATCGATAAAAGAGTTATGCGGATCTTCATCGAAAGGGCGTGGAATTTAGTGTAGGGATCATGTATTATTACGAGTTGCTCCATGGAAGGGAGTTACAAGATTTGGGAAGAGAGGAAAGCTCAATCCACGATTTATTGGTCCATTTCAAATTCTTGACCGAGTAGGAAATGTAGCCTATAGACTCGCGTTACCTCAAAGTATGTCTCGTGTTCATAATGTGTTTCACATATACGTACTTCGTAAATATGTGAAAGACCCGAACCACATTATAGAGTTAGAACAGGACGAGATAGTGAAGACTTAACGTATGAGGAGGTACTGTCAAGATTTTGGATAGGAAGGAGCATGTCATACAGCTATGAAAGGTCATACCACAAGTTAAAGTTTTGTGGAGGAATCATGCTTATAGAGAAATGACACAGGAATTGGAAGCGGAAATGAAAGCGAGGTATCCTCACCTTATCGAAACACCAAGTACGTACGTCAATTTCGAGGACGAAATTTCATAAGGAGGGGAGGTTGTAAGACCCCAACTTATTATTAATGAAATTTAATTTTCTCTATTGATTATTTTGAAATAGTAAGGGTTGATTTGATTAATGTGGATAGTTAGGGGTAAAATACGCAAAATACTTCAAAATAAGCAAGTGGTTATAAAATATTCATTGTTTTTGGGGAATATTTCGTTTGGTCGTGGAATATTAAATGCTTGTCGGGGAATATTCGTAAATGCCAAGTATGACCATGTGTGGGCCTCATAACTGAAAAAGCGATTGGATGAAGAAAAAGACAAATATAAGTGGTTTAAAAATAACTACGTGGTTGTTATTCCGAATTATCTTGTTAAAATACCCGTTGGTTAAAACACGAATATGCTTACGGTATTGCACCAATTATTGATTCTTACGTAAGAAGGCACTACTCAATAATGGTTACGGTAATTCTTATTCGTATTTTATTGAGTTAATAATTGTTGCGTTGATATTTTATATTCATTGTTGTTTGATAATTGTCATTACACACGATATTTTTTATTATCGAAGCAATAATTCATATTATCTGAATAATATTATTAGATAACATTATTGGCAATGTCTAGAAAGTTACATAAAGGAGAGGTTTGGTCACCTAATCATGGCATGATAAGAAGAAATTCTTATTGGAAAGCCCCTCTTTCTGAAGCGCACGGTTGTCAATAATGTGATTACGTAATATTATTTATGAATAATTAATTATTGATTTATATGATGAGGAAAATATTGATTTTATGAGGATATAGATGGAGAAAATTTTAATGTGACAATTGTTGAAAATTAATATTTTATCTTTTTACGATAAAATAATTCATTTAAATATATTATTTTAATAATATATTAACGATGATATTTTTACAATGAATGTAGGGGATATATGAGTATATGAGGAGGAAGAGTATTTTTGTGGCATTAAATGTTTAACACATGTTTTTGTGTGTTGGTGGACACAATTATTAATGTAGAAATTTGATTATAGCTTTGTAAAATCGCCTTGGTTTGTGGATTTCGGTCAATTTCTATTTGGAATTTGAAAAAACTTTCTTCGCAAAGTTGTAGAGAATTGAATTTCCTATAAAAAAACACGCAAGATTCGAATTTTTTACGATGAAAGGGCTATTTATTATGAATTATTGAAGTTCAAGTTAGAAATAATTAATTTTTGGGAGTTTTAGTTAATTATTTTGAGAAAAACGTTTTTTGAAACTAAGTTGGCCTCATATGCGATTCAAATGGGCTGAGATCAGTTTTCTAAGGTGGGCTAAAGAAAATGTGAAAAATATATATGTTAGGTTTTGTGAAAATCAAAGTAGCAATCAAATTGCAAAATTTATGAAGCTTAGATAAAATTAGATTTTAAAATTTTTCACAAACCAATTACCCGGATCATCCTTTATGCATATTATTAATTAAACGAAGAATAAGAAATTATGAAATCATACCCTTGTAGAAACGAGCTTCCTCGTGCGAAGTTCACCTCCTACTTCTCATGATCTCCTTCAATCTCCGGGTAGATTCCTTCCTTTGATCAATGTAAGCCACCCAAGTGTATGGCCTCTATAGGTGATCCACCAAGGAAGAGGAATTTTTCAAGAAGAAGGGATGTTGGCTCAAACCCTAGTTTTTCCTATCTGTATAAGAAAAAGGGGTGTACTCTCCAAATCTAGGAATTACGTATATTAGATATCTAATATAAGACTCCTTTTATAAAAAATATCATGTAACCCTATTTTAATTAAAATAAGGTATTATTTATTTAATTAAACTCTTTTAATTAAATGGGCTCCCTAATCCTATTAGGGGTAATTAATTAAACTCCTTTAACTAATTTTCTTTCCTAATCCAATTAGGAATAAATGAGAGTACTTATATTAAATTAATTCCTAAACCTTTTAGAAATTAAAATAATAATAATTGTAATAATATTAATAAGACTCTCTCTTATTAATTTATATTTAATATTTCTAAAATATTAAATAATAATATTAAGCTATTTAATTTATTCTATCACCATAGATTAAATTAAATATACTTAATATATTATTACAATTATGCCATTAACTTCTTAAATAATTATTCTTCCTTTTATGGTGTGACCCTTTAGGTTCTCCATATTAAACCTAGGTTGTGAATAAATCAATTAGAACAATTTAATCTCATTTAAATAAATAAATTAAACAAATAATTTATTTAAATAAATAATATTTATTCTACAATAGGATAAGCCTCCCTAGCGATCAACGACTTTCCGGATAATATAGATTTCAACATTAATCATAAAAGAACCTTTGAGTAAATAGTTACCGTGATAATTCAATCCTTCCACCATACAATGTCCCAATTAAATATAAGACATGGAATTACATCGTCAAGTCTTATTTTATTTAATTATATGTATTTCGATTCCTAAATGAATAACTCCTAATGAATGCAAATTAGAAACTACTTTCTAATTTCATTCCACCTCGCCAAGGATTCGGGTTGTCATTTATCGAATCACATAGACATCTCTCCTTTTACTAGAAGTGGTAGATTCTTTATCGATCATTCATTATCTTCATATATAACTTATTACACCCAAGCATACCCTTTGATATACTCTAAGAGTCTTAAGGAATAAGTCAAAGTGTAATTCATTATATATAAGATACTATGATGATCTCAAGTCTAAGGATCATTTGTACTACTATCACTATAGGAATTCTAATGACATGTAAGTAAAACTCCATTAGGTATTCCTTAGCGAGTCACGCTCAAGTGAACTTATTCTCTAATAAGCACCTACATACTTGCTTTAGTGTTCCACACAAATGATCATGAGATCAATCATCCTCATCCAATGAGCAAGCAACGATGTACCAATCTATCCGGATTCACTAATCCCCAATTTAGTAATCCAATGATTGGGAACTATTTTAGTTTTAAGCTTTCTAAGAATTTAGATCTCATTAGAATGATCATCATCATTATTCTAAAAGCGTTGCTTAAAACTATGGGTTTATCATATATTATTAAAACAAAGACCATGTAGATAATAAATGCCTTTAATAAATAATTTTTTTATTAATAAATAAATAAGATTGATTACACAAGATATGCTTTATCATCATACATGATCGCTTCAGATGCATAATACTTTCAATCTCCCACTGCACTAAAGCCAATCGCCGTGGTATCTCATACCCATCTTTTCTAAGTGACGATCAAACCGCTTTGTTGTGTTAACGCTTTAGTAAATGGATCTCGCAATATTGTCTTGAGAGTCCACGCGCCAGGTGGTGACGCCTCTTTCAATGATCTCTCCGATCAAATGAAATCGCCGCAACACGTGTTTGGATTTCGATGAGACTGGGTTTCTTAGCACATGCAATGTACTCCAAAGTGTTGTCACGTAATAAAGGCACCGGTCCTTTAATGCTAGGAACCACACCAAGTTCAGAATGAACTTCTTCATCCAAATAGCCTTCCTTTGCAGCCTTCACTTGCAGCCTATGTATCGCCTCACATCGAATCAAGAATCGTTTTCGCTTGGAACTTTTCCAACTCATCGCGCCACCATTTAAGGTAAACACATACCCTCAAAACGGATTTATCGTCATCTTGGTCTGTTTGAAAACTTGAGTCCTGTGAAGCCCTCTAGTTTTAATTCGCACTCCACCGTAGACAAGAAATACATCCTTAGTTCTTCTTAAGTACTTTAGGATATTTTTCACCGCCTTCCAAAGGTTCTTTTCTCCGGATTCGATCGATATCCGCTTGTTACACTAAGTGCATGAGCGACATCCGGTCTAGTACATATCATACCGCATACATGATAGATCCTATCTTTGAAGCATAAGGAATCTTACTCATACTGCTTTCTCTCTCAGTGTCTTTGGGGCTTGTTTCTTGGAGAGATGTATTCCATGGCTCATCGGCATGAGACCTCTTTTGGAATCTTCCATGCTAAACCTTTTTAGCATCATGTCAATGTATCGTTCCTTGGGATAAGCCAAGCATCCTATTAGATCTATCTCTATAGATCTTTATCCCCAAAATATAGGATGCTTCTCCCAAGTCCTTCATGGAGAAGTGTTTAGATAACCGATTTTAATTGTTCATAAAGATAGGAATATCATTCCCTATCAAGAATATATCATCAACATATAATACAAGGAATGAAACAATCGCTCCCACTAACCTTCTTGTACACATGGTTCATCCTCATTTTTGATAAAATCAAACTTTTGATTGTCTCATCAAAACGGATGTTCCACCTACGAGAAGCTTGCTTTAATCCATAAATGGATCGTCAGAAGCTTACAGACTTGATTTGTTCCAACCTTTGAAACAAATCCCTCCGGTTGTGTCATATACACATCCTCCTCAAGTTTCCCATTGAGGAAGGCCGCTTTCACGTCCATCCGCCAGATTTCAGTAGTCATGGTAAGTCGTAATCGCAAGCAAAATCCGAATGGACTTGAGCATTGCTATTTGGTGAGAAGGTTTTCGTCATAGTCAACTCCTTGTCTTTGTTTGAAACCTTTGCAACCGGGCCGGGCCTTATAGGTCTCTACCTTGCGTCTCCGCTTCCAAATCTTCTTTTTAAAGACCCATTTACACCCAATAGTTTAATGCCTTTGTGTGGTGAGACCAAAGTCCATACTTGGTTCTCATACATGGAGTCCATCTCGGATTTCATGGCTTCTTGCCATTTCTCCGAAGTCTTTACTACTCATAGCCTGCTCAGAATTCAATGGATCATCATCATCTATGATGCGCACTCTCATTGTCATCTTCTATGACAAGTCCATACCTGTCTGGCATCTTTGGTACTCTTCCGCATTTACGAATAGGGTGTGGTATGTATGAATCTCTACTTGGTTAGGTACCTCACTTTGATCTCAGTAGTATTTTGTGGTTCTTGAACTCCTTCAAGATATATCTTACTCCCCAATCGACCCCTTCAAGGATAAACTCCTTTCCAAGAAGGCAAGATGTTTCGCAACAAACACCTTTTGATCACGGTTGATGATAGAAATAATACCCGATGTTTCTTTAGGGTATCCCACAAATCTACATTTGTCGATCTAGTCTGCAGCTTTTATCGTTTTCAAACTTTTTGACATAAGTCGGACAACCCCAAGTCTTAACATGCTTAAGATTTGGTTTCCTCCTCCCGTCCATAACTCATATGGGTCTTGGGGACGGATTTTGTAGGTACCTTGTTAAGTAGTATGGTATAAATTGATTCTAGGCATATCCCCGTAAGGAAACCGGAAGGTCGGTAAAACTCATCATAGATCGAACCATGTCCAACAATGTTCGATTTCTCCTTCAGAGATACACCATTCATTTGTGGCGTCCCCCGGTGGAGTCCATTGTGAGATTATACCATTTTCTTTTGAGACAATTGAGAAACTCACCACTTAAGTATTCTCCTCCTCGATCGATCAAGAATCTTAATACTCTTACCAGCTTTGCTTCTCAACTTCACTTCGAACTCTTTGAACTTTTCAAATGATTTGATTTGTATTTCATTAAATACACATATCCAAATCTTGAGTGGTCGTCGGTGAATGTAATAAAATAAGAATACCCTCCTCGTATGGTCGTTGTCATAGGTCCACATACATCCGTGTGTACCAACGCTAACAACTCAGAACTCTTTCTCCTTTTCCACTAAAAGGAGATTTAGTCATTTTACCCATGAGACAAGATTCACAAAGTTGGATATGATTCATAATCGATAGCTCTAGGAGCCCATCTTTATGCAACTTGGATAATCTTGTTTCATTAATATGACCCAAGTCTACAAAGTGCCACATGAAGGTATAATTAACATCATCTCTTTTCCTTTTATTAGTTTGTTCAATTTGAAATATATTTTCATGCAAGTCAAGTATATAAAGTCCATTTCGCAAATTACCAACACCATATAAAACATTATCATTATAAATGGAACAACTGTTGTTCTTTATTATAATATTAAAACCATCCATATCCAATACAGAGATAGAAATAATGTTTCTAATGATATTTGGAACAAAATAACAATTATTTAAATTAATGAACTTGCCCGTAGGTAGTGCTAAACAATAAGTCCCTACAGCTAATGCAGCAACCTTTGCTCCATTTCCCACTCGTAGGATCGACCTCATCCTCCTCTCGCCTTTCTACTTGACGACAAATTCCTCAGATATTATTACATATGTGAGAACCACATCCCAGATCCAATACCCAAGTAGAAGATCGACTTTCGTAAAAATTAATTTCAATCATAAACAAACCTTGATTAGGATTCAAGCTTCTCCAAGCTTCTTTCGCTTTTGTTCATGAGATAATCCTTGCAGGTTCCTCTTCCAAAGGTGACCCTTACTTATTGCAATGGAAGCAAATTCCTTTGCTAATGGATCAGTTTCTTTTGATCCTTCACTTTCGCTTTCCCTTAGCCTTCTTGGATTTCTTCCTTTCGGAAGATATACTTGGGCCTCTTCCTTTTCTTGGAAGAATCATCCACCAAGAAGACATGGTTCTTCTTGGATGGGAAGTGACCTTCAGCATTTTCAACATGTTAAGTAATTCGTGCAAGTCGACATCCAACTTATTCATGTGAAAATTCACAACAAATTGTGAGAAGGTGTCCGGGAGGACTGCAAGACTAAATCTTGACTCAACTCCCCATCCACGACGAACTCCAAGTCGCCCAAGACGCTCAATCAGATTGATCATCTTTAGGACATGAGTCTCAACAGAAGTGCCTCTGGCCATCCGAGATCGGAAGAGCTCCTTAGATATTTCATATCTAGCAAATCCTACTTTGCTTCACCATACAACTCTCCAAGGTGCGAGAGCAAGTAGAGCATCCATGTTTTCATGCCGACAACAAGCTCGTTACTCATGGATGCGAGCATGATGCATCGAGCCACAGATGCATCATCTTGCCATCGCTTAAAAGTAGCAATCTCTTCCTCAGAGGTCGCCTCTCGCAACTTTTTTGCAGTGTATGCAGGTAAATTTAGGACATAAGAAATTTTTTTCAAAGTGAGAACAATTCTCAGATTCCTTAACCAAATCCGTAGTAGTTTGGCCCATTCGGTTTGTTAAGATCAAGTATGCTTCGCAGTTGAAATTAGTGAATGTGACATTTTCAAAATTCGCATGTAAAAAGACAATATTTTAGCAAACATTCATTTATTAATTACCAAAATAAATTAGGTCTTATTTTATATTGGTATCTCCCACTATTTTCTTCAAACTATATTACCTCATTTATATAGTTCGGCAAAATCTAATTAAAGTTTTTGCTAGTGAGAATAAGGATCCCATTTCAAATATATATAGCCTTGTGGTGACACAACAAACTATATATAAATAAATATAGTAGACAAATCCTTGTCAATTACATCAACATGTAACTCCTTATGTTTTGCCTCTTAGATTATTTTGATCAAGTGGTGGCACATCCGAATCAAAATTATCTAAGTTAAGTCCAACCTAGCACTTCCATATATTCAAAAAAAGAAAATATCGCCCCTTGTGGTGACACAACAAAACAATATTGTTCAATTTTCTTTATAAGCATCAAATGTGATAATTAACATCTTAAATACTTAATACTTGCCTTGTGGTGACACAACAAACTCATATTAAATATTTAATACTCTATTAATTTTATCATGCTAAGGCGACGCTCGATATTCTAAATATCTTTGAACGCTTAAGACTTAATAAAAAAACTTTGAGGGATTTGTTATTATTTGTCTCATCTTGTTTAATACACATGCAAAATATATATATAAAATACATGTCATATTATTAAACATGCGAAGCATGTTTGCATAATATATATATATATAATACTAGCATGCACATATAGAATACTATATTCTACCCGGATTGATTATGGACTTTTATTCTAGTTTGGTTCACTAGAGCCACCAAGTGAACCAAAAGGTCAAACCCTAGGGTGCAAAGAATAAACATTTAAATATAACTATTACATTTAAACCGGGCTCCATTACAAACGGTCTTCTTCAAGCTCCTCGATCTCCGGTTCTTCAAAAAAATTCTAACTAATCCTATTACATTAAACTATTTAATTTAAATAGAAACCTTGATCAAGATCAAGGGAAGTACATAGGAGAGAGATAGAATTTACATCAAGAAGAAAACTGAAAAGACGAGTGCACGCAATCCCATTTAATAAAACCCATTCATTCAAACATCCAACTAAAATAAATCCAATCATATTGGTCAATTGTCCATAATCAATCCCATTTATTATCATACATATCATCATATGTATCAATAAATTAAATCATTCCATATATATATGAAAGTATCATTTAATGGGCAATTTTATGTTATGAAATCCAATTTCAAGATTAAAATAAACTCTTTTATTTTAATTATAAAATTATTAAAGATTATATATATATATAACAATTATATATATATATATAAAATAATAAAAGTCCTATTTTATTATTATTGGTGGGACCTTCTTTTTGCAAAATTGCTTAATAATATATATATATATATATATATATATATATATATATATATATATATAATAATTTGCCCCAAAAAAAAAAAATAATATAATAAAAGATCGCTAATATCTAGAAAATTGATGCAAATTCGGCTTTTTAGTAATGTTGCAATAATATTAGTTTAAAGCAATGAACACCTCATGTTTCGATTTCCACGTGGCAATGAAGGTAAATCTTTTTTAATAACAATCTATATCATTAGTTAGCCCATAAAAAAAAAAAAAAAAAATTTGAACAAAGCGAGGTTAATTCCACCAAAACATGATATGCACGGATTCAAACCTTTTTTTTTCTTTTCATACACGCTTCAAAAAAAAAAAAAAAAAATTGAAAACTTTTTTTTTTTTTCATAAAATAATAATTTTATACAACAAATTATGCCCAATAAATTATTCAAAATACATACCCATACATATTAGAATCTAAATAATTAATAATTCGCATAAAGTTTGGCTCATGATACCACCGTTAGTAGGTTTTCGTGAAAATCAAAGTAGCAATCAAATTGCAAAATTTAGCTAAGCTTAGATAAAATTAGATTTTAAAATTTTTCACAAACCAATTACCCTTGATCATCCTTTATGCATATTATTAATTAAACGAAGAATAAGAAATTATGAAATCATACCTGTAGTAAACGAGCTTCCTCGTGCACGAAGTTCACCTCCCACTTTCTCCATGATCTCCTCAATCTCCTGTAGATTCCTTCCTTCGATCAATGTAAGCCACCCAAGTGTATGGCCTCTATAGTGATCCACCAAGGAAGAGGAATTTTCAAGAAGAAGGGATGTTGGCTCAAACCCTAGTTTTTCCTATCAGTATAAGAAAAGGGGTGTACTCTCCAAATCTAGAATTACGATATTGGATATCTAATATAAGACTCCTCTTATAAAAATATCATGTAACCCTATTTTAATTAAAATAAGGTATTATTTATTTAATTAAACTTTTAATTAAATGGGCCCTAATCCTATTAGGGGTAATTAATTAAACTCCTTTAACTAATTTTCTTTCCTAATCCAATTAGGAATAAATGAGAGTACTTATATTAAATTAATTCCTAAACCTTTTAGAAATTAAAATAATAATAATTGTAATAATATTAATAAGACTCTCTTATTAATTTATATTTAATATTTCTAAAATATTAAATAATAATATTAAGCTATTTAATTTATTCTATCACCATAGATTAAATTAAATATACTTAACATATTATTACAATTATGCCATTAACTTCTTAAATAATTATTCTTCCTTTTATGGTGTGACCCTTTAGGTTCTCCATATTAAACCTATTGTGAATAAATCAATTAGAACAATTTAATCTCATTTAAATAAATAAATTAAACAAATAATTTATTTAAATAAATAATATTTATTCTACAATAGGGATAAGCCTCCCAGCGATCAACGACTTTCCAGATAATATAGATTTCAACATTAATCATAAAAGAACCTTTGAGTAAATAGTTACCGTGACAATTCAATCCTTCCACCATACAATGTCCCAATTAAATATAAGACATGGAATTATTGTCAAGTCTTATTTTATTTAATTATATGTATTTCGATTCCTAAATGAATAACTCCTAATGAATGCAAATTAGAAACTACTTTCTAATTTCATTCCACCTCGCCAAGGATTCCTGGGTTGTCATTTATCGAATCACATAGACATTTCTCCTTTTTACTAGAAGTGGTAGATTCTTTATCGATCATTCATTATCTTCATATATAACTTATTACACCCAAGCATACCTTTGATATACTCTAAGAGTCTTAAGGAATAAGTCAAAGTGTAATTCATTATATATAAGATACTATGATGATCTCAAGTCTAAGGATCATTCAGTACTACTATCACTATAGAATTCCTATCGACAGTAAGTAAAACTCCATTAGGTATTCCTTAGCGAGTCAATGCTCGTTGAACTTATTCTCTAATAAGCACCTACATACTTGCTTTAGTGTTCCACACAAATGATCATGAGATCAATCATCCTCATCCAATGAAAGCAAGTTAACGATGTACTCAATCTATCCGGATTCACTAATCCCCAATTTAGTAATCCAATGATTGGGAACTATTTTAGTTTTAAGCTTTCTAAGAATTTAGATCTCATTAGAATGATCATCATCATTATTCTAAAAGCGTTGCTTAAAACTATGGGTTTATCACATATTATTAAAACAAGCACCATGTAGATAATAAATGCCTTTAATAAATAATTCTTTTATTAATAAATAAATAAGATTGATTACACAAAGATATGCTTTATCATCATACATGATCGGGTTTGTATGCATAATACTTTCGTTTTTTGTAGAATTTCTATCTTTTGGTGTTGAGTTACTTATTCACGATATCAAGACTTATTCACGATACTCTGACTTTATTCATAGAAAATGAAATTTCTTCTTTTTGTCAAAATATCTATTCGGATACTAGCTTTGATTGTATCCATGTTTTAATCATTCTTGAATTTTACACCACTATGATTATTTTTGAGGTATTTTTGAACATGGATAAAACAAAGTACGAATCCTTAATCCTTAATCCTCGCCATTTTGTTTCCTTTGGATTCGTGCTTTTAAAAATATTTTCATCATCCTCGGTCTTAAATGATGATATTATTGAATATCTTTTCAAGTGTAAAAGATGAATGATTTCTGAAGAATATCTTTGGGTCGTAGTGCAAAGATGAAGCAGTGTTTAGATGAACATGACCAAGTGATGAATATCTTTGGCACCTGTAGTGTAAAGATGAATATTTGATTCCGGATGTATATTGATTGATGTTACGAGGATAAAAGATGAGCGATGAACTTTTAAATTCATACATAGAAGATAGTAGTTTGTATTCTCTACTTAACTCTTCTAATGAATTATTATTTTCATTGCGAATATTGATTTAAAATTTGTTGTCTATTGTATTCTATTAGATTTTTCCTGTTGAAGACTAACGGTAATTTGTTGTATATTATCTTAGTCATAATATTCTTTTTCTTGGGCTAGTTGAGCTCACCCTTTTTCTTTTTGTTCCATTTTTCTTCTCGTGAGGCGAGAATATAGCGAGATGCAGTCGGGTATGGAATGAAGGTTTTAGAAAGGATTGTTTAGTAGTCCTCACCATTTTTATAAAATAATGTATCAATAAATGTGATGAGGATTTATTTGAGTATAGATATTATACAGAAGATAATATTTGTATTCAAACTCACGCCATTGTTGTAATAATAAAGTTGTAGTTGTTTCGCATCATGTATTGATAACTCAGAATAGGTGATGTATACCTATTTTGGGGCGCCACGTCATCACAGCATTATCTGAGTTATTCAATAGAACAATAAAGAAATAGAATAATGAAGTTCTCTTCTTGATAACAAAAGAATAATATCCTTACCGTAAAATAATACTTGATATAAGAGTAGTGAAGAAGCAGTAAAACTTTTCTTCTATCTCTATAGTCTCTCTCTATAGTTTCTCTCTCAGAGTTCAAAGTGAATTCGTAAGAAAATAATGAAGGAATGAGCTTCTATTTATAGGAAAATGGAATGCATAAGAACTAATCCATGAACGCTCAGTATTGATTTACTTTAATCTGACGGTCCATATTTAAAGAAAAATCTTTTAAATAAAATATAATATATTCTATTTATATAAAAAGATTTTACTATGCAAACACTATGCGGGCACTATGCAAAAACACTATGCATAATAAAATATAATATATTCTATTTATAGAATAACTTTAATAAAGTATTACATTTTTATATAAAAAGATTTTGCTATCACGAAAACACTATGCATAATAGAATATAATATATTCTATTTATAGAATAACTTTAATAAAGTATTATGTTTTATATAAAAAGATGTTTCTATTTTATTACGTTAATAATACTGAATAAAACAAAACTTCTAAATCAACAATAATTGAATCAAATAATGTGAGATCTTACGCAAAGAACTATTGTAGCAATAATTGAACAAAACCGAGTGATTTCTCACATAAATATCAATAATCAATCTGAGTGTGCTTACTCTTGTCAACAACGCAGACATATTCTTTATTTCTTTACTACCAAAGTAGTTCAACAAAGATTATCACCGGTAAAACTTCCGCCGTTATTTTCAATAAAATATTTTTGTCGTTTTTCTCAATCAAATAATAATTCCGTTAATAGGGGTCCACTGATGGTTGTGTTAAGTCGATACGAATATTTTCATTTAAAGCGAATATTCCCAGGACCAATCGAATATACTTATGACAACTTGCAAACTTTGTAAAATTTATAAATATTACCCACAACTATAACATTATCTCAAATTCACACCATAATATAAAAAAATTATTTCGAGAAAATTAATTCTTTATTTATAAAATCGGGGTTTCTGATCTCCTTCCTTATGGAATTTCGCCTCTCGAATTTTACGTGCGATACTGGTATCTTAACACGGTGAGAATACTTGACTTCATTTGATTCTAACTCTTGAGGTATATCCTTTGTGCGTCGAATATGATCCTTCTTATCCAAGATGTTAACACATATCTCCTCATACGTTAAATCTTCTGCTATCTCGTCCGGTTCTAAATTAATAATGTGGTTCGGGTCATCCACATATTTACGTAACATTGATACGTTAAAAACGTTATGAACACGTAACATATTTGGTGGTAAAATGAGTCTATAAGCCACAACTCCTACTTAATCGAGGATTTCAAATGGGCCAATTAGATCGAGGGTTAAGATTTCCTCTCTTCAGCAACTCTTGCTTCTAGAATAACGCCCTCTTGAACCTTCTTCTTCACATTCCTCAGATTCGGGTATGTAGCTTGAGCATTTTTAACTTTATCGATTAAAGTCGATTTTACTCGTATATTCGTTATCTTCACGTGGGTCCCTAGAGTCTTTAACTCTATCTTCATCATTTGCAAGTTATACGAAATGGGCCTTTGTGTTAACAACATCGCACTCATAAACGCATACGATCTTCTACTCAACGCGTCAGCTACCACGTTCGCTTTCCCACGATGGTATTGAATGGTACGATCGTAATCTTCAATAGCTTGAGTCAACGTCTTTGGCGCATGTTACGTTTGTTTTAGTTGAAGAAATATTTTGAGGGTTTAAGAAATGGGTTTTATCTTTGGTGTCAATACAAAATTCGATTTCACGCGCCGGGGTAGGCTAAGAAGTCTTGAGGGAATACATCAAGAGATTTATTAATGATAGAAATATCATTCAAAGCTACTGCTTTCTCATCCAAGACTTGGATAAGACGTCACATTGATACCAACCGTGACTTCTATCCTTAACCTAGATAAAGACCTCACAATGATACCTATCAACTTGTCATCGTCATTCACGACGCCGCCTACTGAGAAAGTCCGGCGGTGCATTCCACACAAGGAAGTCATCAACAAAAGGATCGGGGCTCTTTACTTATGGCTTCGATATGACAATGATTGAATTTAGTGGTTTGGTTGCTTGAATTCGCATAATAGGTTGGTTAGGAATATGAAAGCTAACAACCTTATTTAAAAAACATGATGAGTAGTTAACCAATCATTTAAAAAAACAACATCAAAAGCAAGTATTTTCAAAGAGATAAGATCGACGAAGTAACGTGAAAGTGTCGATTTGAATCAAACAAGATTTATAAACGATGGAGGTAGTGAAGGTTTCTCCCAATGGAGTTTCGATAGATAAATCAAAGTTTAACTTCTCTAGGAGTTAAGTATAAACATTGAACACAACTATGTGAAATAAAAGAGTGAGTAGAACCCAGTATCAACACGGTATAGACTTCGTGAAGAGCTTATGATTAACTTACCCGTGAAAATTTTATTCGGGTTCCTCATCACGAAAAAAAACGTTCTCTCTTAAACTACTGGGCCAGCTTCATGCGGGACATCCTTTGGCATCACTATCCCAGTTGGACTTGACTTCACCATACGACAAAATCGAGCTAGGTGACCTTCTCTTCCGCAATTAAAACACGCTTTGGATTGTTGCGTATAGTTTGGACGGATGTGTCCCTCTTGTCCGCATTTGAAACAAACGACCGATGGGCGTTCTTCTTCCTTTGAAACGGGTGCTGGTGCAGACGTCTTCACGTCATTGTTGAACCTTCTCTTCTTAAAATGTCCATTCTTATTATCTTGGCCATGATTACCACCGAAATGGTTACCATTCTTGGCATAATAATATCCCCCACGATGGTTATCGTTGTTCTGATGACCGTTGCCACCGGTATGATTATTATCGTGTTGTTGGTCGTTGCCTTTTCGTTGTGTTGACTCATTATCGCGTTCCAATAACTGAGCCCTATTCACAACATCTGAATATAAACAAAGTTTGTGAGAAATGAGGTATTGACGTATATCGGGTTTCAAACCTCGCAAAAATATTCGCATCATTCGCTCCTCATTATCGACTAAATGGGATGCAAACCGGGATAACCCGCAAACTTAGCCTCGTCATCGCGATTACACGGTCATATTGTTTTTTTCTCAGCTTGATGAATTCTACCTCCTTCATGTGACGAATACTTTCAGGAAAGTACTTGTCGTTGAATAATTCTTGGAACTTCCCAAGACATCTTGAGTGCGTCAGGCTGGGTACGTTTTACAGATTCCCACCAATGATCTACTTCTTCACGCAACATAAAGGTGGTAAAAGGAACCTTTTGCTCCTCGGAGCATCCCAAGATATCAAATATCTTGGTGATCTGCTTTAACCGCGTCTCCGCCTTAAGTGGTTCTAGCTTTCCCAAAAACTTCGGTGGTCCCAGCTCCTTGAACTGCTTAGCGGTGACCAACTGTGGGTTACCATTGTTTCCACCTGCATTATGGACAGGAGCTGCCTTCGCTCGTTGTTGCATGAATTTCTCCTTAAACTGCTTAGCGGTGACCATCCAAGAGTTATCAGTGTTTCTACTTGCATTTTGGACAGGAGCTGCCTTCGCCTGTTG
Source organism: Panax quinquefolius (assembly GCA_020205615.1). Classification (NCBI taxonomy): domain Eukaryota; kingdom Viridiplantae; phylum Streptophyta; class Magnoliopsida; order Apiales; family Araliaceae; genus Panax; species Panax quinquefolius. The sequence goes on from CM035152.1 coordinate 164,974,738, forward strand.
TTGCATGAATTGCATAATGCCTCTGACCATCCCATCATTCACCATTTCATCGGTGTTATTATTTTCATGAGGATTATTGTCCTCTGGTTGCACATTATCCATGATTATTGATCTGTGGAGACTCAACGCTCTCCTGTGCTCCATTGATAATCTCAACATTCTCGGATGCCATTTTCAAATACTGCCTCAAAACAAGGGTTAAATAACATATCACATATTATCCCTATACTCTGACCGACCAAATAAATACCACATAAATTTAGGTAGGTCATACTAGCGAAGGAATTCTCCGTCTCTCCCCTCCTAGTTCTAGTCTCACATCTTAGCCAGGGACCATATCCCTAAGCTCTGATACCAACTATGACACCCCCAAAATTAGGTATACTTCACCCATCTTGGGTCGCCAGATACATGGTACAGAATTCAAATACAACTTACTAATACAACTGTCGTGTATAATATGACAAAACATAAACTGTGAGTTTGAATACAATTATTGTCTACTAGAGATTATACAAACTCAAAAGGAGTCCTCATTACAATTATTATCACACTATTTCACAAAATAGTGAGGACTACTAATACTATCCTCCGGACCATCACTCCGCTTTTCAGACTCGTCCCCCATTTATATTCTCATTTCACAAGAGAACGGTGAAAGAAAGGGTGAGCTCAACTAGCCCAAAGAAGAAATATTATGACTAAGATAATGCAAAATAAATTATCATTAGCCTCCAACAATGTTAAACCGATAAAATACAATATACATCAAGTTTAAGCTGCAAATGAACAAGCAATCCATTAAAAGAGTCAAGTAGAGAATATAATCTACTATCTTTTATGATTTAAAAAGTTTTCATCACTTTTATCATTTGAGACTCATTTCAATAAATAATCCACATCATTAAATCATCCCTGCACTACAAAGCCAATGATATTCTTTAAGTATTACGACCACGAATTATCCATGCACTACGGGCCAAAGATAATCGTGTTTTCATTAACTAGTCCGATCATGCCATAAAACAATTCATCTTTGCTCCCTTGGTAGAAGAGAATCCATAGCCATAATCATACCAAAAGCGCCCATCAATACCACTACGGGCCAATGAGGACTTTTAATTTTCACATCATTTTGTAACATTACGATCATGATTATACCGAATAATCCTGGTCATAATCATACCAAGTCCATCTATACACTACTGTGCCACACGAGATGACTTTCAACATAACATAAACATGAGGATGATGACAATGATATAAGAATTCAATTAACAAGTTCAAGAATTAATTTGTCCAGAACCAATAACGCCCAAATTATCAACATGATCTTTGCTTTGTAGAGTAAAATTCAAGAATGCTCGGAAGAATATTTCCACGAAAAGATTTGGATGAAGCTTAAATATCGAGGATATTCCACTAATTTCATGGAGTATAGAAGTCAAAATTTTAATCAACCTGAGTATAATACCGAATGGAATAACAAAGATATCACCATGCATGCGGTACTTGCACACGGTTATTTCAATAGAATAATAATAACGTAACCAGTCGGATGAAATTCACATCGACAGGATGTTCCAATGAGAATAATAAATGCGGAATAATAAATGATGGAACCAGAATTAGGCGTATAATATGATACATGATATTAAAATGAGAATAATAAAGACGGAATAATAAAAAATGGAACCAGTCAGGCAGATAACACATGATGAGGATATTCCGGCGAATAATAAAAGGCAGAATAATAGAAGAATGTCACCAAGTATAGGGTAGCTTGGCGTATCTGAGTTATTCCAATGAACAATAAAGAAATGGAATAATGAAGTTCTCTTCTTGAATACAAAAGAATAATATCCCTTACCATAAAATAATACTTGATATAAGAGTAGTAAGAAGTAGCGAGAAAACTTTTCTCGCTATCTCTATATCTCTCTCTATAGTTTCTCTCTCAGAGTTCAAATTGAATTCGTAAAGAAAATAATGAAGGAATGAGCTTCTATTTATAGGAAAATGGAACGATAAGAATTAATCCATTTAACGCTCCAGATTGATTTACTTTAATCGACTATTCCATATTTAAAGAAAAATCTTTTAAATAAAATATAATATATTCTATTTATATAAAAAGATTTTAACTACGCAAAACACTTATCGCAGCACTTATGCAAACACTACGCATAAAAAATATAATATATTCTATTTATAGAATAACTTTAATAAAGTATTACATTTTTTATATAAAAAGATTTTCTATCTGAAAACACTTACGCATAATAGAATATAATATATTCTATTTATAGAATAACTTTAATAAAAAGATACATTTTATATAAAAGATGTTTTATTTTATTACGTTAATAATCTGAATAAAACAAAACTTCTAAATCAACAATAATTGAATCAAATAATGTGAGATCTTGTCGCAAAGAACTATTGTAGTAATAATTGAATAAAACCGGGTGACTTCTCACATAAATATCAATAATCAATACTGAGTGTGTTTCTTATACAACAACGCCAGACATCTTGTACTTTTATTACCGAGTAGTTCAACAAAGATCAGCGGTAAAACTTCCGCCAGAGTTATTTTCAATAAAATATTTTATCGTTTTCTCAATCCGATAATAATTCCGTTGTGGGGTCCACTAATGATTGTCTTGGTCATCTGAATATTTCATTTAAAACGAATATTCCCCGACCAATCGAATATAATATGACAACTTGCATACTTTTTGCAAAATTTATAAATATTACCCATAACTATAACATTATCTCAAATTCACACCATAATAATAAAAAAATTATTTCGAGAAAATTAATTCTTTATTCATAAAATCTGGGGTTTCATAGTAGGGGTGGGGTGGGTGGGGTGGGGGTAAGGGGTGTATACATAATCACATAATATTTTTTTTTTGGTGGGGTGGGGTGGGAGTGTGGGTGGGGTTGGGTGGGGTAGGTGGTGGGGTGGGGGTGGGTGGGTGGGGGTGGGGGTTGGTGGGTTGGGGATAAGGGTGTATACATAATCACATAATATTTTTTTTGGTGGAGGTGGGTGATTGAAACTTCTTGAATATGTAAATATGGGTGGAAAGAACCTTTTAATTTGGATTTGGAATAAAATATGGGTGAAAATGATTAACCCGGGGTTGGAACTATATTTCATTTTAAAATATGGTTCCAAACTTTAACCAACCCAAATAAATAAATATAGTTAACCAACCTATTTGGTTCCAATTAATATAATTTGACCTGACAGTTAACCAACTATATTGCCAAGTCTATTCGTAGTACATAAGTGTAAACTTGACAAGTATGATGAAACCACATGCTCTAGAAACTACCTTATCATATATTGTCGAAAAATAATAGCATGTACAACATTCAATTGAAAGGTACGGTCGGGATACTATATATATATGGAGTCCGGATCAGGGGCTTACCCTGATCCTTACATACTTTGCTTACCTATATAATGTCCTCTTATTTTTTTTGTCTCTTCACTTCAACTTATCAGACAAAACATAACACTCTCTGCCTCACCATCGCTCCGTGCAAAAAAACCCCTCCCGCGTCCATCTCTCTCTCGTCGTGACCTAGTTCTTCCGATTTCGCGTCTCTTTCACTGCTCCTTAACCATCTCAGCACCACCATCGCTCTCTGCAAACAACAATCAGGTATGAATCTAGGGTTTATATTTTTTTCAATTTTGTTCATCTCTCTAAAAATCTCAGCCCTAACACAAACAAAACAGACCAAACAGAGATTTGGACTGGGTTAATTTTGTATTAACAGCAATTATAGAGTGCATCTTGGTTTAATTTTTGATTGTGGTTTCAATTTCTTTTTTAAATGGTATGTGTAATTTAATACTCCATTTGTGGCAAACCTGGGGCTTTTAATAACTTGATTGGTATGTGGGTCTTCTTTCTTTATTGGCTGGATATTTTTTGAGGTCACTTGACAGGAAAAACTTTGAATGGTACTACTCTACGACTCTATCCCAAATTGTGAGTCCGAAAAAAAGAGTTTCAGAACTTTTGTCTTCTTTTATTCATGTTAAAAAGGTGGCACAATACTCTTCTTAATGTTTAATTTTTAAGACTAAAATTTGTGATTGAAATAGAATAATATCAAGGATAAAGATTATGCTCGAGTGTGGAGTTGGTAAACATAAGAAATATTTGGGCTTCCCTTTTTGGGAAAAGTTGTCTGTTTCAAATTGAAGGATATTTTTGGGTCAATTCCAAAATGGCCAAATTGTATTATTTAGAGTCATTGTTTGCATCTTATTGCTTCTATAAAATACTATCATCTTTGAAAAGGATATTATGGTAAGCTCTTTCAAGGTTATTGATTTGTCATTTGATAAAAAGTTAAACTCAATCCGACTTGAGCTACCTAAAAGGTTTTATTGTTGATTGTATGAACACAATCGTTGTTTTATTTCTGCCTGCTATATTATTTATATTGAGTGTGGACTTAATCATTCTTTTAAATTTATTTTTAGGAAACTGTTGTTTATTATGGATGCTATAAACCATGAAATAGATAGTTGTGGAGTTGTTGGAGAAAAGTGGGTTGACTACTAATAGATAATAGATGGCTACAATCCGTTGTAGATGGGTACCCGCACAATCAATTTCCTTGTAATTGGCACCCAAATCTTTGATTGAAATGTCTTTGTATTTTATTCCTGATTTTGTTTGTAACTGGTTGCAGTTGTTGGCTTTGGAAAGAAGACGGGACCTAACTCATCTGAGAAGTAGTAAAAAGCTTGAGGAATCATATTCAGAGAGAAAAAGGAATTTGGGTGGTGCAGATATATGAATATCCATATTATCCATAACTTTAGAACTTAATCCCTTTAATTCGGTCATCTGATGCTTGTTGGTAGCAATAATGTAGCTGTAAATCAAAGATGAGATATTATGGGACTAAGTGTGGTGGAACTTTACAAATATTATTTGATATTTGATAGTAGAACTGTATCTATCTATCTATCTATCTATCTATATTTATTTCTTGAAACCAATTAGATCAAAGTGCCAAGGCCATGGTGCAAAGCAGATTCATTTGCACCAACTTTATACTGGATTAAAGTTCATAGAAGCAACATTGGCCAGGAATTGAACTAGATATATTACTCCATGTATAGAACTAGATATCACCATAAATTGGCCATGAATTGATGTTAATGCTAACTAATATCACCACTTCTAACAATACAAAGACAAAACTATCTTTACAGATTCTAGAAGTTAACTCAAATTACAATATTTACTCCATCTTGGATAAGGTTACAACAAACTATACTGAAGTTTAATCAACCCAAATGACAATATTTACTCCATCTTGGATAAGGTTACAACAAACTATACTAAAAGTTTAATCAACCCAAATGACAATATTTACTCCATCTACAATAACATGATTAAAATCAATAACCAAGAACAAACAAGTGCAGTAATAAATTTTATTCTTCGCATTTTTCCTATTGCACGCATTTTCTCCATCTCTTGCTCTATTCCGTTAATCTTTCGAAGTAATCCGGGGATCATTGGAGGATCATACCACGCAAAAAATTGACAAGCATTCCTCTGTAAACAAAGAAGATTTCAATTTTATGTGCAAGTAAATAGAATGAAAGAGATATATAAAAAAATTGAAACCCTAACACACTTACTTTTCCATAATTCGGACAGGGTTTGAATCGGTCCATGTTGTTTTAAGTTAAGGTCGCCTCTCACAATCACAATGTGCATTTATAGCAGCTCATACAAAACAAGAAATTATCCTTGCAAATTAAGAGGCTAGGAACATGGACTAATTGATTTTAGTTGATTTTCTCGTTGTTATGTTACTGAATTAAAAAAAGCATAGGATGAAGATAAACAATTCACAAAAATTACTACCTAACGATAAAGAATTGAAATAGAAAAGTTGCACATAGAAGAATTGAAATGCAGTTCATATGGCTAATAGTAGACTAAACACAATGCAACTAATAACATATATGCAATATAAATATTTCACTCAAGTTCATTAACAGCAGAACTTAGTAATAAATGATGTCCATGACAGGAGATCCTTATTAGGGACTTCACAAAATGAAATAAACAGAATTTTCATGAGTCCCACATATAGAATACATGTAAAAAATAGAAGATTGAACAACTTGAGAACACCCAATTCCAGTTTTTTGTCAAATTAAAATTTTTGCTAATATTTTCCGGAACAGTTCGATTCCCTTTCTGAAATACCCATTATGAATGAATACAGTCATCATAGCATTCCAAGTAATATAACTTATCATACAGACTTACCATTGATAATCGAATCATTCATATCTACTCTTATCCACCTAAATATTGTCCCATTCAAAAAATATGTGCAGAAAAAGTGACCTCACAATTTGGGATAGAGTCGTAGAGTAGTACCATTCAAAGTTTTCGCTGCCAAGTGACCTCAAAAGATATCCAGTCAATAAAGAAAGCAGATCCACATACCAATCAAGATATTAAAAGCCCCAGGTTTGTCACAAATGGAGTATTAAATTACACATACCATTAAAAAAAGAAATTGAAACCACAATCAAAAATTAAACCAAGATGCACTCCATAATTGTTGTTAATACAAAATTAACCCAATCCAAATCTCTGTTTGGTCTGTTTTGTTTGTGTAAGGGATGAGATTTTTAGAGAGATGAACAAAATTGAAAAAAATATAAACCCTAGATTCATACCTGATGAACGATGGTGGTGCTGAGATGGTTAAGGAGCAGTGGGAGAGACGCGAAATTGGGAGACGCGACGAGAGAGACAGACGCGGGAGGGGTTTTTTTGCAAGAAGAGAGGGTGAGGGAGAGAGTGTTATGTTTTGTCTGATAAGTTGAAGTGAAGAGAGAGAAAAAATAAAAGGACATTATATAGGTAAGCAAAGTATGTAAGGATCAGGGTAAGCCCCTGATCCGGACTTTGTGTGTAATTTTACAAATTATCATCGCTAATAGGTGTAAGCTTTGTTCTTCTTTCTTATTAGTCGAAAGGCTCTTAAATATGTGTATATATGAGATTTTCTCAATGCAAATTATGTAATTGTGTATCAGTAGTAATGAACACCAAATTTTATATAAATATAATATTGATATCAAAATATTGGTATTACCGTACCGGTTATATCGGTTCAATATGATACGATATCGGTAAATAATTTAGTAATATAATTTAGTAAAATATATTACTAAAAAGTCTATTATATATATATATATATATTACTGAAAATAATTTTTTATCTTGCGAAAGAAAGCTAGATCCTAATTTTTTTGTAAATAATTTTTCTCACTTATTTCCTATTATATATATATATATATATATATATATATATATATATATATATATATATATGTTAGGTTGCTGTAATGTACTTACAAAATCTTGATCCAACTTATATATGTAGTATATATATGCATGATTCTTTATCTTCCTGATTAGGTAACGTGGAACAAGTATTAAACTATCAAATAGATGTTTTATGTATCAATTTGATGGCCTCAAAAGAAATATACGTTATAAATCCAACTCCAACAAGTTAGTAGAAAACTAATATTTGTGAATAAATATGAATGCTCCAAGAGGAAGATTTTAACAACCAATAATGTTTTCACATCTCAATTTTACATATACATAAATATAAAAATAATTATAAAATTAAATATTCGATATAAATGGTACGATAAGATAAATATCGGTTGATAACATTCCGATACTGGTTAATCCGTTTTTTATATGGACGAATCGGTTTTATTTTGTTATCTATTTGCATCGGTTGATACCGATAAAGAAATGAAATTACGGAATCAAATGAATACCCTAATTCTATATATCACAAGATATCATAAGACGAGTACACCAATACACATCATTTAAATAATTTAAAGGTCAAATTATGTTTACTCACAATCCATCCAACTTAAAAATATTGTAAAACCCATCTAATTTAATAAAAATCAAGCATCAATTTTTAATTAAAAAAAGTTTATAATTATATTATCTAAAAAAACTGAATTGATACAATTTTAATTTTTAAAATAGTCAAAGTGGATTTTAGAAGAAGAGTCGGGTCGGATTAAAGAAATAAAGTATTACTCCTATTAAACTCTTTCACCTTTCTTTTTCTTCACGACCCAACCATTTTCGATTTTCGTTTAGCTGCAACTGAGTTTATTCATCTCCCGATTTTTCTTGCCAGAGCTCCGGCGATCAGATCTCCTCCATCTGTTCAGCGGTAAGTTTCCGATCGTTTGTTCTCCAACCGTTTGCTTATCGCAACATCTCTCTTAAATTTTTACATGTACACACATCTATGTATTTTGTATTATCTATTGAATAAAAGTTAACAATTAATGATTTTATGCGTGCTGCCATTGTATGTGAACTTGGAATTTTTAGTATTTAAATACTTAAGCACACGTTTTGAAGTATTTAGTTAGCTCCTGATTATCTTTATTTTGCAAGAAATCTCACTAGGAGAGGTAAGTTCGATATTGATGTTAAAATTTCAATATCACGAGTTACAAATTTTTGTTTTTTACTACATTTTGATACCATATTAATTAGATTTACTTGTGACAGTGGTGATTTGTTTGTTTTAAACTGCAAGAGGTAAAATTGTCCTCTTTGAGACCTAGTAACTTCGCCCGTCTCTCTCTCTCTCTCTCTCTCTATATATATATATATGTACACTACAACTATATGTATAGATTAACAACCATAGAAGGAAAGAGTTGGGATCTGTTTTGATTTTGAATTCTAAATTGTGTATTTATTGTTGTCTAGGGATTTTTCTTTTAGTTATGATGTCAACTGCCAAGGATTGTTTGAAACTTTTGAATGCTTTAGTTTTGGTGAGGTTAATGAAGTTTACAAAGAATAGCTGTTGACTACAAAGGGATATGTTTACATTGTGGCATGTTTGGTATTAGTCGTTGACACGATAGTGATATCAAACTTCTTTAAAATGAAAGCAATTTGGAAATTCAAAACTTTCAAGATGCAAGTATACTAATTGTAGAAATTATACCATTTCTGATCAATTATGTTGCACTGGGTAGACAGAAAAAACTTTTAGCTGTTATAAAACTAAAGGGATACTAATAATATTGGAGTGATCTAAGAAAGAGAATGCAACAAGAGCTCTTGATAAAAAAAATGAAGATAGTGCTAAATTCAAGTGTTATTTGTTATTCACCTTCTATGGTTATTTATACAATTCCTTTGGTGCTTAAGGAAAAGGCATGTAAGCTTGATTTGTGGATCTCATTGGACTTTTGGAGTGATGTAAGCACACATTTTTAACACATATTTCATAGCACTAACCAAGTATTTAATTTTAAACTTTATCTATGGTATATTGTTATTATTCTCGAGTCTTATAGATGCCCTGGTTGTTTGGTATACTAGAGATTCTTCGGGTGGCAGAGAGTCTCGTATTGTTATTTTTCGTTATTCATAATTGGGGAAAAAATAACTGTTGGCTACCAAAGGCAGCAGAATATTTTGAAGTGGAACTGGGAGACTGAGCAAAATACTAGGATCCATCTACAAGGGATTCATAAGAAAAGGATTTATTTTGGACATACCCTTAGAAAAGGATTCATCTGACTCCTTAATGTGTGCAATATTGGTTGAGGGAATATACTTATCAATGTCTCTTGGACATGGATTTTATAATGTATAAAATGTATCAAGAAGTACATTAATTTGTCCATCAATCTAGTGCATAGGAAAGGTTTACGTAGCTAGAACTACAAGCAATGTGTATGAACTCTTTGATTTTAACATTCAATTCAAAACTTACGCTGTATATTTCTTGAAGTGGGCAGTGATAATATTTTGAGTCTTTTTTTTGATAAATAATTTCAATTACCTGTACAAAGAGCACTCTAGTAACAGTGATCAATGAGTGAAACAATTTTTTTACATAAAGTAATTGTTGTTTAGTAAGTTAGACTTGAGCAGGTTGCTGCATCCCGGCATCCCCTGTTAAAGTATTTAAAGTTTCGAACATTTGAGGATGTTTTTCCTTAGCACCCATTCTTATGAAATTGTTTTTGGTTTCATCTTCTATCATTTATCCTTGAGATGACAAATGTTCAATGACAATTCTTTCCTTGGGTCTAATATTTTGTTATGTCTACATAAATGTTAGATGTCGCGAAGGTATGATAGCCGTACGACAATTTTCTCTCCAGAGGGTCGTCTTTACCAGGTCGAATATGCAATGGAGGCCATAGGAAATGCAGGGTCTGCAATTGGCATCTTGTCTAAGGATGGGGTTGTCTTGGTTGGCGAAAAAAAGGTCACTTCCAAGCTCCTCCAGACCTCAACATCGACCGAGAAGATGTACAAGATTGATGACCATGTTGCATGTGCTGTGGCTGGAATAATGTCCGATGCCAACATTCTTATCAACACTGCTCGAGTCCAAGCTCAGCGATATACTTTTTCATACCAAGAGCCAATGCCTGTTGAGCAGCTAGTTCAGTCTCTCTGTGACACCAAGCAAGGCTACACACAGTTTGGCGGGCTTCGTCCATTTGGTGTTTCGTTTCTGTTTGCAGGGTGGGATAAAAATTACGGATTTCAGCTCTACACGAGTGACCCAAGCGGAAATTATGGCGGTTGGAAGGCAGCAGCTATTGGAGCGAACAATCAAGCTGCACAATCAATGCTGAAGCAAGACTACAAGGATGAGATCACAAGAGAAGAGGCAGTGCAGCTTGCACTGAAGGTTCTCAGCAAGACTATGGACAGCACTAGTCTTACTTCTGATAAACTTGAACTAGCTGAGGTATTCCTCCATTCTGGGAAGGTGAAATACCAGGTGTGCTCACCTGAGGCCCTGAGTAAGATGTTGGTAAAGTATGGTGTAACCCAACCTCCTGCTGACGCCTCATAAATTAGCCAGGACTGATTCTCATTGTATGCTTCATTGGGTATAAATATCACCAAGAACATCCAAACAATTCTTGGCATGAAACTTATTTATGTATGCTATGAACCTTGGAGTTATTACTGATATATGCTTTTGTTTAGTTTTGGGTGTTATTATAACTATGAAATTGAGGATGGTGGGTCTTTTGATTTTGATTGAACAGGTAAAGAAGGTACGATTTGAATGCAAATTAACATGTACGTTGAGCTTTTATGATCACTGGGGTAACCGGGAAAGGTTAAGTCATTATTTTGAAGTACTTTTTTCCACTACTATATTAACTTAGTACGCCAAGTAGCCAAGTGGAGTGTAGTTTATATCTTACCCCAGTTCGTGTACTTCATATTTTCAAGCCTTGTGCTGACCAAAACAGGCTTTTAAATTGAAGCATAAAAGTCTACCATTTAAACTGTACAACAGATTTTAAAAAATGGGTGAATTCAATAATAGAAGCCTGTTGGCATTTCAAGGTAGAGAGATCCATTTTGTTCACAGATCTAACAGAAATTATGGCAATATCATGATTGATTGCTCTAGCCCGACATTTCCAGAAGGGGAAATCACAGCACCATGGCTCAATGGCCAATTATAACATCTCTGTATCAAGTTTATCACAACAGACCATGTGATCTGGTCTGCTGGTTCATATTGACCTTATTTGTTCATTTTACTCGTGCCTCCAAATCGAACAGATAGTTGGATTGTTTCTGGCCTAATACTTCCTTTTTCATCAAATCAATTCCTTGAATAAAACTTGACGCAATATGATTCTTATAAACTTCAAGTTATGCAAATAATTAGCGATTCTTAAGCACTTCTTCCCCTTTTACTTTGTTTGGAAATTCTTGGTGCTTGTTCAATAAACATGCTAAATTTCGCATATACAGTGGTGGAGGTTAGGATTAAAGATTTTAGGCTCCAAATCACATTTGGTTGCAGAAGAAAATTTGTGCTTTTAACTTGAAGAACCACAGACTTACGTATAAGTCTGTCATTAACTTTTGAAAAAGCACTTGTACAATTGTATAACCAAACACTATTTTAACTTTCTAGATTTTGACTGCATGCATCTACAGATTCTTTGTAACAAGTGGAGAAATCTTTTTAATCTACTGTAAAATTTGATCTTTAATATATTGCAACTACTCAAACTTGTAATAAGCCTGATTTGGCTAGGAATGTGAGAACCAATTAAAAAAAAAAAAGAACAATGAATAATTTAAAAACCAGTACGCACAATTTCTCTGAACCATGTAGTAGTAACTGAACTGGTCCCCTGCTGTGTATCTATCTCTATATATCTCACAAATTCTGCTTCTTCTCCATGTTGTTGGAATCCTCCTTTCCTTTCTGTACATAAATATAATCTATCTCCAAGATCAGATAACTTGGAGACTGCTCCCGACCCTGGTGGCTTGCTATGGCCTCCTGAGGGAGCTTATATTCAGCCTCTTTCGCAAAGCCGCCAATGGCAATTACAACTAAAAAAAAGCCATATATCACTAACACGACGAGTAATCTGTAATCCTATCTTTTTAAAGCATCCCTTAGTTTACGTCTCTGGTCTTGTTCTAGGCTACTTCTTTTCTCCTGAGATCTATTACAAACACAACCAGGTAAAGGGTTTGCATAGAAATTTTCTTCCTCTTTTGGTATTTCACCTGCCTGTCTAAGGTACGGTGCTCCAAGCCTGTCGGAATGTAATCTCTTTACCTCTGACGAAAACTCGTCCCAATTTATAATACCCGAATCCAACTGATCAATCACTTTAACAAAGTTTAATCTGCAATGAGAAAATGAAAAAAAAAATTGTCATTAACTAAACTCATTACCTAGGTTCCCATCAAGAAAGGTTGAATGAAAGACACAACAAACCTGTCAGGGTTGATTGATTTTCGGAATCCTTCAAACCTCCTATGCCCCTGCACTGCTTTTGCCATATTCCCGTCGTATGTGTAAACAAAGACATCACTTTCAAGGGCTACAATATAATCCAAAGCAGCGAGACGATTCTGATACTGCTTAAAGGGCTCTAGCTCTTCCTCCGTAGCGAGAGTGTTGTGAGTAAAAACATTTGGATACTCTAATCTAAAAGCGTCCATGCTGTTACTGCCATAAATTTCCCCTGCAACTATGTATATGGTAGTGGAGGCAGGATAGCCCATGGCCTTGAGAAATAGAGCAGCCTCTCTCGGGGACATGGGGCATCCCCCTTGCAATCTTCGTTCATTGCTGTCTATTTCTTTCTCTTTCCAGTGCTCGACATTGTACCTCATAATACGAAGTTCCTCTGCCTCGGCTGAACTATGATTGTGGCTGCAGCCTGTGAATGCAAGCATGTCTTTCTCATATCTGTGCAAACACGTTCAATCTATTTTTAGTTACTCTTTGACAAATAATTTTGTTTTCCCAGTATTACGTCCTTTCCTCTTTTTGTATGCAAAATTGAAGTTTATGACATCATAATTTTACAATTCATTATCATGAATGTAGATCCCAATTAACACAAAATGACTAATAAATGTCATGTTGGATGATTACCTTAAATGGAGAGCAATATATGGCTCGCCATCGTTCCTAAGTCGATCAACCAATATCTTCCCGAGATCCTCAATCTCCTTCGTGTAACGAAGAGCCTCATAATTGGCGAGGCACCTAAGCCTCTGGATAGAGCCTGGGAGGCCATTGTTGGCAAGTCGTGAATCAGAATGTGTAAACTGAACAACCTTATGCTGTTTTAACAATTCAGCCATCTCCTCTCTGTAGTAACTCGCCTGCATAATTAAAAGCATATAAGATATAGTTCCAAACTTCCAATTACAGTAACATTGAAATGGGACACTTGGAAAGAGTATTTCAAGACGCGGCATAATTTCCCAAACCTTGGACCAGGAAACAGGAGCCTTTAGATATGGCTTTAGCGCTGCATAGTGTGGTGGAAGAATCTCAACTATCTCTACATATTCTTTCAAAACTTCAATGAAGCGTTTCCAATCAAAAATATCTTTAAAACCACTGCAAAAGAATCTTAAGTTTTAAGTAATCGCAATTTATAACTACAGAAAAAGAACTAACTATAGCAGTTAGACCAGAAGGAGGGAAAAAATGATACCTTGGATCCGACCAAAAGGACTCATGATCAAGAGAAGGAAGAACAAGAGTTGCATTCATTAAGTATGCAATAGCAACCATGTCGCATATCTGCATTGAAGTTCATAAACAACATCGGAAGATTATAAATTATTGATTGGGGAAAAGGAAGCAAGTGATTCTTAGAAATTATATTACAGAACTTGGAAACTCACTCCTGTTCTCATTTGATTCAGTCCACCATTGGCATGAACTAAAAGATAACCATTAGTCGCTAATCTCATCCCTAGAAGAATTAAAAAGAACCTAAGTAAAGCAAAATAGATTTCTGCATTAAAAATTATTGAAAAGGCAGTGGCTAGCCGGCTATACTTATTCGATTCTTTGGCCGAACAATGCATTGGTAGTAGTCATCACTGTTTGGTTTCTTCCATATTTCCGGAACCTGTTGAAAGAAAGCCAACAAAAAAATCAACAAACTAACAAGCATAGTTGTAAAGCTCGATATCAATTGTTAAAGAAAAAGGGTAAAAGAAAATATTCTTGAATATTGGCATCACAACCAGCTGTGCAACTTTCTCTAACTGATTCTTAATTTCTTATGAAAAGTAGTGTATAAATTAAAGGATAGAAAAATCAAAAGTAAATAAATTTCCACCCACACCTTAAGTAATAGTATTGTTGACAAAATGGGAACAAAAAAGAACACAACGGTCAGCTAATCCATCCTTAGATTAATTTTGTTTGTTCGCATCCAATACTTTTTGTAGGTAAAATATCGAACAGCTAAAAATTCACCACCCCCAGGCAAAACAAATTCTGGATGGATAACAAATCCCAAAAACAAAAAATTCACAGTAGAATTAATCAAAAAGTTACCAAGCCAAAATAGAAATAATAACATCATTAATCACAGCTGATTGCTGAGAAAACATAGGAAAGTAACAGAAAACTGAAATTACCAAAAATGTACATAAAGATTGAATTTTTCATTCTTCAGAACCAAAACCCAGAAACCCAGAAATCATAAAAGATCAAACCTTTAATTTTTAAATCGTTAAACTTACCGGGAATTTCTCCAAAACCCGTTTGGGAAAAGAATCTCCGGCGGAAGAAGAAGAAACCTCCTCTGTTTCTGACAAAACAACACTCTGATGAGCATTAGCCCAGGTCTGTAGAGTAAAAAGGCCATTCAATCTCCTACTATTCTTCCCACCATTAATCTCCGTATAATAATTACTACCCACCATTGACGAAAACTTAAAAAACATAGAAAATACCAGCATTATTATCAATGCCGCGAATATCGTACGTCCCATTTTCTTGCCCGATTTTACAGAATGCACAAATTTACAGAATCCCAAAACGAGATCTTGGATTACCAAAACCCAGGCTTCCGGCACCGCTCTACGCAGCAGCAATAAGTGGCGAATCACAACACAGTTATGACTATGGTTATGGTGGTGGAAACCACCACCGCCGCCGCCGACACCATTGCTGTAATCAGCGTCGTCGTCGTCGTCGTCGTCTGATGTTGTGTCGCATTCGGAGGCCGCGTTAGAAACAGAGTCTGCGGCTTTCTCCGTGTCCGTCATCAAATCGGCCACACGGCGGCGATGGGTGGTGGGGCCGCCGGTCCTGGGACTAGCGCAGGTGGAATTGCTGGTGGCGCCACCGGTGGGCATGCTTTTTTGTAGTGGGTACCTTTGGTTTTGTGAATGAGATTTGTGGTGTTTTACTTTTCTCCAGAAAATTGGAGTTTCCTTTTTTCTCTCTCTTCCAAACAAAGATTTTACAAAGAAGAGGGACCGAAAAAAATGGCGATTAGAGAGGTGTTATCTGGCCTCCAAACTCTCTGTTCTTCTCCAATTCTGTTATCGTTTGTGGATTTTTCCTGTTTATATATACCATCTGATTTTCTCTCTCCTCTTAAATATATACCAAATTTATCATAAACTGTCCTCGTCACATACTTATTGTAACTGTACTTACCTTTTATTTTCACTATTTTATATCTTAACTTTCTTCCATCTCTTCCCCCCTTTATTTTATTCTAATTTTTCTTTCATTATGTTTCACTTTAAAATTTCTATTTATTATTATTATTCATTTGATATTAAAAACTGATATTTTTATATCTATATTCTTTTTTATTTTTATCCATATATTTTATATTGTACACATCAACAAATACAAATATTAATTAATAAATCTTTTAAAAAATCTCGATCACATCAATCGAAAAGAATATTTTACTATTCAAAAAAAAAAAAAGAAACAGTGTAAATAATTGTTTTGAGTTTGAGTATGGGATTAAAAAGGAAAATAATAATGAATGTGTGTACGAGTACATGAATTGGGATGAGATGTATTTTATCCAAGTTATCTGAATCTCTTACATTTGGTGAATATTCATTCACCTTTAATCTACATTTACGCAATATATATATTGATGAAGAAAACTATGCCTGGAAATTCATACGATAAGAAGAATGCATGTTAATAATTTAGTACGTAAATGTATAACATAGTTGCATTATTATTTAATGTGATTCTTGAAATTATTGTAAAAGTTTTATATTCACATACAAATCACTCCATTAGTCATTCAATAAATGTCATAATTGAATTCTATTAGAAGAAAATTATACTATTATGATCTCATATTTAATGGACAAAAACTAAAGGAATTAATAAAGAGGATTCTAATCTAAAATATATCTTTACCATTTTACAAAATTTGTAAAAAGCTCTTTTAAATTATAATTATGACTTATGTACATATATGGATTATGATATATATAATAAAATACAAATAATTTTGAATTTCCATATTTATCAACATATATATCATTTCTCAAGTTCTAAGAATTTTTATTTTGAGTCGGATAGAGATGGTAATTGGGCAAACTTGCTAGACTGACTGCCAAGAGAATTGGCTAAAAATAAGCCTAAACTTGTAAACGCATGCACTACAAAAATGTGTCCGACATTTGATTTCAACGTTGTTATTGTCTGCCGGAATTCATAAACAACAAATAATGTCAGAGTACGTAACACATGGAAGATGGAACTCCACTGAATGCTGAAATTAAGATTATATTAACATTGTAATCAACGCGTTAACAAATGATTAAGGTTGTAATTAAGATGCATAGTTAATTAAGACGGAAGTTAAGAATAATAGTCATAGTCTTTGTCTTCAACTATATATATATATATACGGATGTTCCATAGAGAAGAAGGATAGAATTAAGTTAATTACAATGTGTAATTAAGAACTCAATATAGGATATATGATGGTTTCTGAGACTCTCTTTTATTTTCTATTCTCATATTTTTAATTTGTGAAATAAGATCCTAGAAAACAATATGTACTACGTACTTTTAATGAATTTGGTTTTAGCTATTTATGTAAATTGTAATCAATCCCCCAAATGAAACCTTTATTTTCATTTTAATAAGTTATACGTAATTTAAGATTTTTTTATAAAAATAATCTCTATGTATCCTAATTTACAGGACGAGGTACAAACATAAAAATATATATACACATTTAGCAACACAAATATAAATATGATATTTAATGACAAAATAAAATATATAAACATTCAGCTACACAAATACTATTAAATATGATTTATTTCCGAATGCACAAAAGAAGGGTCATTATCTATATAGCAAAATAGCTATCATTTAATGTATCAATATAATAGTAAATATCAGTATGTAGAGCAAAACAGAAATACTTTTATTATATACTATCTCCGTCCATGATAAAAATCCTTATTATTATTTTGAATAGTTCAGTGTTAATAACCAAACTTTTATACATATTTTCCTATTATACCCATAACATTAAATATCTCATATTTTTCTTATTCTAATTCTCTCTCCATATTTAATGAAATTATTATGGGTAATTTTGTTATTTTATTCATCTTCTTAATATGCTTGAAAAATTTACCAGGACTTTTATCCTGGACGGAGGAAGTATGATTTTGGTTGGTTGGGCGGGCATGCATGCATGCATATATTAAAGCTAAATAAATGATTCCCAGGAAGAGTCTATTTAATTCTGATAGTGATTGATTTTTAATTGCAATACTTACGTATAAATTTGTATATACTATTATATATAAACATTATTAGTATTTAATTTTATTTCGTGTACAACTTAATTATCTACAAGAAGGTTTTTGTATGAATTGGAACTAATACAGTTAGTACTAATTAATGTTCCTAAAAAATAACAAATTTATAAGATATTAATGCTAGTTTAGATCGAAGTAATGAAGGTGAGAATGGAATGCCTTGTTCTTATGGTATGAAAATAATTGTGTTTGATTGCGATCGGAATAGAATAGATTGAACCATTTTTATTCCTCTCAAAATTTATGAATTTTATTCATTGGGGGAGGGAGAGTATGTGTTTGTGTATGTTTTATAAATCTACCCGTTGTTGATTAGAATTGAAAATATCATTTAAAGAAATAAAATTGTTTTTTTAAAAAAATAAAAAATTGTTCATCAAAATAATTATGGCCGCGTTCTGCTATTAAAATTATAGGTTCATTGTGCTCTTTGTCGGCAGTCTCAAGCTATATCTCTTGGCCAAGCATTATCGTTTGCTTGCGGATTTGGCTCATAATTATAACTTAAATATTATTAGTAGTAAGGATTTTTTATATTGATATCGTAGCGTTATTAGCTCTTTGTCTATACTCACCTTCTTTTTTTTTAATAGGTACAGTGAGAGGAGCAAAAATAAAATTTAATAAATTTAAAGGGTTAATTTATAAAAAAAATTAAATTTAGAGGAGGTAAAAAAAACATAAACTACTACTACTCTAAAAAAAAAATTAAACACACGATATATAATATATTCAAATTCTCAATTTCTACCTTGCTAAACTTTATTTCAAAAAAATTTATCCCTACTAAAAATAGATCCCTTAGTGTAACCCATAGTCTTGGACATTTAAGTCAATTTTAGAATTTGACTTTTCCTACCTTTTGACTACAGGAAATTCATCCTTGTGTTGTTCCTCTTATGGTAAGAGATGGAGATTCTTAAAAAAATTCTTGACCTAATTGTGGGTCTTTTCTAAAAAAAATATTGGCATTTGAATAAAATTGAATTCTCAATATTGTATAATATGAGATTGAGCTCAAAACTTGTCACTTCAAATTGAAAAATAATATACATATATATCAATAAATTTGATGATTAAGTTGAATTATTTACTAACGTCTAACTTAAAAAAATAAGATAGAACAATAATATATACACATTTTTAATCAACATAAATTTATCATCATATATATCATACTCCTTCAATTAAATTTTAGTTTTATAAATGTGTTTAGATTACCACCTAAAGTATATTAAAATTATTATGTTGATATAAAATTATAATAACTTATGCTTAAGTGATATACTACCAATTGTTACTTCACCAATTATTTAACTATTTTGTTAATAATACAATGTATGTTTTAGATTTGATGTTGATATGTGAAAATAATATATATATATATATATATATATATTTGTAATATGTAACTTTTGTACAGTTCTTGTAATGATATAATTATAAAAAGATTGAGTTTACAAATTAAACTTGATAGGTTGATCTATTTCGTAAAATGAATATAAATCTAAAGTTAAAAGACGACCGTAAAGCAGGTAGTTGAAGATCGTAATGCCCATTAATCGTAGTGTTGAAGATCGTAAAGCCTATTGATTATAGTTTTGAAATCGTAAAATATGTTGAAGATCGTAGAACTTGCTGATCGTAGGGGTACAACTACTAGTACTCTACGTTTGCTAAATTCTCAAGTCAACCCTCAGGGCTCGTAGAGTACAAATAATGATCAAAGAATTAGAACAAAGTTGGAGATCGTCAAACTTAGAAGAAACAAAAACTTAGTCTTTCAAGATTAAATAAAA
Organism: Panax quinquefolius; assembly: GCA_020205615.1. Lineage (NCBI taxonomy): Eukaryota > Viridiplantae > Streptophyta > Magnoliopsida > Apiales > Araliaceae > Panax > Panax quinquefolius. Next base: position 164,994,782 of record CM035152.1, read on the forward strand.
GCATCGTAAAGTGCACTGAAGTTAAGTGTAAAATGTAGAGTCTGTCTAGCCAGACACTCAATAATTGAACACTCAACTATGTTTATGAAAAATCGTAGAGTGCGTCAATTTTGTCATGGACTGACAGTGCTGATTTTCGTAGAGTGAAGACCCAATGAAGTTTGTTAAAACTCTTAAGCCAAAGGAGAAGAGCAGTTGGAAATTTGTTAAACAATTATATTGGTGAAATGACAGCACCCACATGCGTGTCTTTGTAGCAGTCAGTTCTATGAAAAGACATGTCACCACCAAAAGCTGGCACACCTTCTCCAAAGTCAACAATCAGAGATATTCAAGTATATTAATGGAGTACGGGTAACTTCCAAACGGAAAGATTTCGAGTAATGCAAGAAAATTCAAACATACAAGAAATTGAATAATAAAAGAGTCAAACTACTGCCATTTCAAAAAAAAAACATCTCTACTCTACGATTTTAGTCGAACATCTTGTTCTGCTGCCAAGTCATTCAGTGTCGAACTTCAAAGAATTTAGCAGTACTTAAAACTCTCTAGTATTTATGAGAATAGTTGGTTTTAGTGACCTTTGTAATCAAGTCTTGAAAGAATCTTTGTTATTCAATAGTTGTAATTGTTCTTCGTCATTACCATGTTCTTAGTGATTTGAATCACTTAAAAATATCTTATCTCATTTACTTTCATGTCAACTTATTTTAAGCGTTCTACGATTTAGTATGTGACTTAGTTCCACATTTGATTGTTAAATTTAGAATTGTGATCTTTTTATAATCTTTGAAGAGTTTTTTTTTAAACTATTATTATGTTGTGCAAAATCATTAAATTAACATGTTTAATTTGAAGTTGATAATAACTATTTAAAAATAAAAATTTTAAATGATCTATTCAACTTCTAATCTATATCTTTCAATATATTTGAAAAATAGCATATTATATTTGAGTTAATTCAAAATTTATTTAGGACAATAATAATCTTATCGTTGCAAGTGATAATTTAACATAAATATACAATTTGTGTTGCACAATAGACATTATATTAACCATATGTATATATTATACTCCCTCCGTCCCATAGTTATAGGCTGATTTTTTTTGGCACATAGTTTAAGAAAATCAGTTAAGTGGTAATTTTTAACATAAATTTTCCACATATACCCCTTAATATGGAATTAATGAATAAGTTAATTACTCCTTATTTATCGCACCGGAACTCTCAACTTATCGATTGACGTGTACTGACCATTAAAATTCATAAACTTTAACCAAAGAGAATACAACAACATTAAATGTGGTGATAAAAATAATAACATTGAATGTTATTTTTTCAAAAAAAAGAGTAATGGTTGAATATTTATTATAAGGGTATAAAAGTAAAATAATGAATCAACTAAATTTTATAAATAGTAAGTAGCATATATATTAGGATATCTCAAAATAGAAAATCAGCCAATAACTATGAGACGGAGGGAGTATTATTTATTATTCACCATACATTCTTTATGGAAGGCCAACATTCTCCCTTCTCGAACTCGCACCACAATAATAAAAAAAATGAAAAAGAAAACATATATTACTCATTACATACGAAAGTCAAATTATCATCATTTATAAATGAGAAAAAACGTGTCCCATTATAATTATAATAATAAATGACAACTTTACTTTATGGGTTGTCTGTCTGGCGTCGGTGACAGTCTGATGATTCGGACGTATCGACGTTAAGCCGCGTGTCACCTCGGCCTCATATCTTAAATATGTATCGTCGGCATTATTTTCTTTATTAACTAGCCGTTGCACTCAACTATACGCTACCAACCAAGAATATCAACAAGTCTGTCTAGGGCGACATTGAAGAGCTGATATTTCTAGCGATATTATTTTTTTGATTTTTTTTTGTAATAATTTTTTAAAAATGTAAAGTATTTATTTCAACTGGTATTTTAATAAAAAAATAATATTTTAGATGTAATTTGAATATATACAAGAAATATGGTTGTGTAGATTTTACAGATTCTGTTTCTTGTATGTATCCAAATTACACCTAAAACATTGTTTTTTACAAAAATTCCAGTTGAAATAAATACTATATATTTTGTTGGAGGTACTACAAAAACAAAAAAAAAAAAAAAAAAAAAATATCACTATAAATGTCACTAAAAAATATCAGACTCTTAAATAAAGGATTCCTATTATTTAGTGAAGTATTAACGTAGCTTAGCTATAAATAAGGTAATTTATTTTTTTGATTTATTAATAATAACAGAATTTAGCAAAGGATGTAACAACCATTACCAAATTTACTATATGATTATGAGATTTATAGTTACAATAACAAGTTCAAGTTATTCATATATAAGGACGGAGAATCTCTATAAGAGGTCTGTGATATCAACTGATTTAATCTCTTACTTTGCAAGAGGTCTGGAGTATCAACTGAACCAAGGCCAGTTGGTGACAATTTACATATTCTTGTGTTCTAATTTGATTATGATATTTATTGTAATCATTACAACGAATTAGATTTAGCTATTGAAACGTGTTATAATTAAACGAAGAGTCGTTACTAGTATTATTTGTGCCAAAGAATATCCAAATTTATGTTTACATATCTCTTAATGTAGATGAGCATCCTTGGTACAAGAGTTGGTGGTGGTGAATGAATGATAATTCATCATAATAATGAATGAAATAGACTAGTAATTTAATAGAGAAGAAGTGGTATGAGATGAGACGAGATGGTGGTGTAGTTGTAGTGGGTCCAAGTATGGATACAGATGTTAGATCTGCATATCCTCAAGGATATTTTGTTCTTAATTGGTATAGTATAGTTGTTGGAGGGTGCAATCTGTGAGTACATACATGTACGAAGCCAAAGTGAAAGTGGTGGTGGTTGCTGCTAATGCTATGATTTTTCGTCTTTAATTAATAATGCTTTTAGCTATATATATATATGAACTAAGATTGGAGTCATGCAGGGTCACCAATGAATTTCATAGAGTATTGTTTTTAAACTACACTTGGTGGAATAACAAGCAGCTTCTATTATATATTATATATAATATAATATAAACTGCTTGGTAAAGTATATTTTATTTATACATGGTGGAATAAGAAGCCTACATATAATGAAAAACCAAATCCACATGGAGTGAAATAAATGTCTACACAATGTAAGAATAAAATCTATTCTTTAAATAGAAAGGATCCGATTCGGGCAAGTTTTCAATTTAAAAGAAAATTTTGTTGGAATTGATAAAACTCTTTCGATTCAAAGTGTAAGTAATAAATATTTGTCAAAAACTCGGGCTAAAGCCCACCACGCCCAAATGTGACTCCGCCCCTGCGTACGTGACCATAACCAAATATGAAATCATTTATATTATGGAGAATATTAGGCAAAACGTCCACTTAATTGCAGTTACAATTATAAGAAATCAGAAAATTAAGACTCAATAGAAAGCGCCAAACAAAGCTTTCTTTTATATATCCCACACGGTGCATATAGTTTATAAATAATTTCAGTATGTCATTTAGGAAAAGGCAAAAAGTTAAGAGAACAGACACCATCAAATGAAATATGACATTAAATTTTTTATTAGCTGTAAAATAAAAACTGAAATAATTGTAAAATTATCACAAAATGATTGCAGTTTGTCACCCACAAAGAGACAATATATACTTGTATCAATTTGACAAACATACAACAGGACAAAGAAGAAATGGCACCATAATAAAATCATAAAAGGTTTAATAAGTAATCACCCAATATCCTTGGTTGAGAGCAACGCCAAATATTAACAGAGCACTATCTAAAATACTCGTTTTCAAAACAAAGACCTCGCTTACATTATTAAAGTGGCATAAGAGAATTTAGAGATCCTATTTGAACACCTTCCGGAAATGGGAGTTTGTTTACTTACAACTTCAACCATTCTAAGCATGGGCATAGCCCCCAGCAAAACCTGGCAGGATAGTAGTCTTTCAAGTATACCTCTCTGCTAAAACCAATTATATAGAAACTGAATGATCGATTGCGATCCTTCATGGTGACACGCGTAACTGGGACAACAGAGATGGTATGTCTCTCGCATATGACCCGTGCAGTGGGAGGTACAGGAACCCGATCTGCAATAACTTCAGAAGAGAATCTGTTGAGGAAGAAAGAATCGGCAAAATAAGCAGGAGTACATTGATAGGCTTGAGTGTTGCACAATTGCACCCCTCTGGCTCTGTGGAAGACCTCATCTGGTACTGAGGCAGCTCCGCTTGTTGCACTTACTTTTCTGGTAGAAGCAGTTTTCCTAATGCAAAATAAATTTTTTTTGAATAAATTGTCACTCGTGTAAATGCAGAATTGAAATGCACACCACAATAACGTGACATACTCGTGAAAGTCTCACTTGACCATAGAAAATGAAGAAATAATTTTACGATGAAAGATGTTTGTACTATTACCACATATAACCTGTCAACTCTAGTATCATAGGATTGTAGGAATTAAAACCAATAAAGAGGGTAATAGTGCTTGAGCAGAAATAAGTTCATTCAACCTTGAATCATACTCCATAGACCACGACTAGGTTAGTTCAACAGTACAATGCAGAATGCAGCACATCAAACTAAACCTAGCATGTCAGCCATACTTAAAAGTATTCAGCAAAAATCAAACTCCAACCATGACATGTTCTGAAACTGCCTATCAAGTTTTCTATATTTATGACAACCAGAAATTAAGTTTACATGTGTACTTAACGAATAAAACAATCTGTCCAAGTACAGGAACAAAGGTGTGATGGCCATGTATGCTTTCATAAATACTAGAAAACTTACCATCTAACAACAGCTACTTTGCGCGTCAAAATAGAACCACTACCGCTGCATGTTCCACATTTAACTAGCCCACGAGACCGACAAGTTGCACAAGGAATCTGTCCCTTACCATTGCATTTCACACATCTGCAGTGACAAAAGAATTGCTTGATACATGAAACAATGTCGTGTTTTATTGTTAAACAGAAAGCATAACCGGTTCCTGATATCAAGAGCGAACCAATCATATTTTCAGAAATACGGCAACAAAGTACACAGTTTCGTGCCCAAATAACATATAATCTGGTGTATGGATAGCAGCAATTTTGGACTGACGTGAAGGACCAAATGAAAAATAAGGATCACTTGATCCGTAGAGTTGCATTTTGCAACCAGATTGCTAACATAAATGGATAATTGCTCACTAATCTGGAAATGCGAAAACATATACTCTCACTGTTCCAAAATTAGTGATATATTTCTCCATTAGACTATAAAGTGACGTGAAGTTCCTAACATGCCATTACTTTTATTGTTAATTGATTGAATACAATCATGCCACCACTACTACATTTCTAGCCAATGTTAGAGATAAGTTTGGAAAAATAAGTTTTTCCTTAAAATTCGTTTTACAAATGTATCTCTAAAATTTGAAACTGAGGAAGTAATACAAAGTTAACAACTCACATTGTGTCAGATCCATCTCTATGAGCAATTAGACCCCTTCCATAACAATTGAAGCACTGAGACATCTGATTTTCCTTGTAAAATCCAGGCTCTTGACCTGCATTGCAACTAGGGCAAACGAGATCTCCTCGACCTTCACAACCTGCACACAAACTAAGCCTGCATCAGGAATGGCTGTACTTTAAGATCACTAACTCGTAACAAGACAATAATTCAAAGAACGAGCACATGTCATAGGCGATTATGAAAACAAAAACAAATATTTAACAGAACATCTGATAATCTAAATATGCAACTTGAAAACTCGACTATTTATCTTATCGATTTCGCGAATTCTTTCCTGAAGGTGCGGAATTCATTACCTGAGCATTTCACGACCAATTCAGAATGAGGAATTTGGGTGTGCGATTCTTTATGTGGTGTAAATAGAACAGGGAATTCAGACCTTAAATCCAATTCCCAGATTCCAAGTTCAGGCCCCTTTTCCTTTTCATCCTTATTACCACCGAGGTATGGCTCCCTTTCTGTTATTGTTTCTCTCTCCTCTACAAAAGTTTCCAGAGTTCCCACATAAACATTGCAGTCTTCCACAGCATGAATCTTCCACGCCCGAGCTGGTCGACTTCCCCAACAGCAACGGTGACCAACATGATCAATGAGTAGCTCTCGTATCTCTACTTCATCCAATATTTGCCTACACAGATATTTTACTGAATCAAGGTACTGCTGTAAAACAAAAAAAAACTAAAGAGCAGTGCACCTACCATAACAGTGATATATTGATAAATCGATCCAATATCAGATGATTCAAAATGTGCACCCCATCAAAAAATCAGGTTGATTAGATATATGAGATATGATTAGTTAGAGAGTTTTAAGAGAAAATTCACAGTTTCCTTTTGCCATTAATAGCAAAGAAGATTCCCTGCTAGACAGGGGAAATAGAGCGATTAATTATACTTGGTCAAGATGCGACTTAACATAAGAAACCCCATGTGCAACAGAACTACTATAGAGGAGTGCCACCAATTAAATTATGCAAATAATGTAAACAAACTCAACCTTTTCAAACACGTCAATTTTCAGACTCTGGAGCCTTAATTTAAAGAAGAATTAATTTTAGAATATCATATGCGAATACCATAAGTAAAGTTAGTTGAGTAGTCAATCTGAATTAAATCAATGCCCTAAGAGCACAGTCCAACCTTACCTGTGAGCTTCATTAGTAGTTTCAAAGGCTCCTCCATATACTCCTGGATATGCAATAGGTTGCTCTGAAACAAGAAATTCATAGATTGGTATCCAAATGCTATATATATAAATATAAACGTTATACATAATACATATAATGTATATCCAAAAAACAGAGATTATGCAAATTGTGTTTGCTATTGACTATCCATCTTTTGTGTTTGCTATCTATCACAATGAGTAATGGAAGTATTTTAAACACAAATGTTTAGTTTGAAAGTTGAAAAGGTATGCTATCACAATAAAGAGAAAGGTATCACCTTAAGTAACCAACATATCCAATTTGGGAAGAATTGAGCTCAGCAACCCCATGAAATCCATGTACTACTAATTTAGCGATACAAAAATTATATACAAGCATCGTCAAGATGTCAAAATGAGAAAGCATACGTCTCTGATTAACAATGGAAATTGGCATATGGACCTGTTGGGCCATAATCCTTTTCCTTATTGGGCCAGACTTAATGGGCTCCTCTCTTGGATCATGTTACGCTAGTCCTGGTTAGTCCGAATGGTTTGGACCCAGTTATTTGATTATTTCATTGGGTCCTTTTGGTTGGATCCAGTCGTTTGGGTCATTTCCATTATTTGGGCTTAGTCATTGAATTGGCCCATTATACAAATTGTCACTTAACCCAACTTTGACCGGTAATCATTATGCCAAACGATAGTTGACTACTATGTCTGCCACCTTTCTGCATGACATTAATGAGGATGGGACTCAGATGACCGGCGGTGGCAAAGAGTGGTAGCAGGTGAGAGAGTAGGCTACGTACTTTCGGCTGAAATGGCCGGGAGTGGGGGAAAAAGTGTCAGGAGATGATGGGTGCCACGGTAACCGGGATTGGAGTATGTATGGGGCTAGGATCACAAAAGAGGGTAAGTATCAAAATATTACACACATTCATATTATTATTCTCTCTCAGACATTAGACATTATTTTCTCTCCATTGTTGACCTTGTGATCGCCGATACTGACTCTCACGCCGGAGCTATCCCTCGACGGTCAGGCCGTCAAGCTTTTGGTGTTGACTTGTTGAACTGTGCAGGATATCGGACGCGTTTTGGTGATTGGGACGTGGAGAAAGATCTTGGCGTTAACAGGACCGATTACAAACAATTTTGTAGTGTACCTTAAAAGGGGCTAAGATGAACTCATTTAAGTAGCCTAAATCCAGGTGACAGAGTGATCAACATAGGAGGCAATTTTACAGTTTGGTGTCAGTCCATCAATGGCTAAAGACAATCAGTAGTTCAGTACCAGTAAAATGAATTATTATTTGACAACTCAAACAAGTAAATGTAAACATTTAGTACGAACAACGATAAGCAAAAAAAATTGAAACTTTCTTTAGGTCTTAGCATACAGTGTGTTAACAGCTCTGTTCAGTTTCACGTCGCAAAATGCAGGAAATAATAGGATCAAACAAACTATAGATGATATTAGATCAAAAACAAATAGACAATTAATAAAAGATGATAGAGGAAAGTACCATTAGAATAGGGTTCAGGTGAAGTGATCAAGGGGGCATGAAGAGAAGGAGGATAAAGATCAGATACGGTGGCAGCGGATCGAATCTCATCGACGCTGACTTCTGTTCCAGCCAAGGAAGCCGTGGGGATCACTGAACCAGTCCTCCCCAGGTATTGATACGAACTCCATTTCTCACTTTCTCTCTCCCCTTTACATAAACAACATTTATGCATATCAAATTACCCCCAAAACCAAATATGAAGTAGTATTTGTTAAGAATTCGAAACAATAAATTATAAAATTTGAGATAGATTAGGTAATGAATATCGTCATCTATATGATATGAATACCTGAGAGTAGAGGCTCTTCCAATTTGGTTTGTTGCTCCATATAGAGAGAAGGATAGAGAGAGCTGTTTAGTGAATTATGAAGAACGTTCGTTTATAATCATGGAGTAATTCGCTTGCAACATTTTATCACCAGATTTTTGCTTCGTTAGGAAGGAAATATGGTCAAATTGGATATTATCCATTCGGTCACTAATCTTCAATGGGGGTGGGGTCTACGCGCTCTACCAATTTTTTAGTTTTCCGGCATTTTATAATACTGACGAGAAGGAAGTAAAAATGACAATTTCTTGTGAGCTTCACAGCCTGTTCAACTTTTTTTCTTTTATTTTTAATTAGTATTATTATTATAATATTTGAAAAACATGTTGTGCTTCAGAGATTGATGAAATTATTGAGATTAATTATACTTCACTTGTTCCAAATTATTAGATAATAATTTGAATAACAATTCATTATTTAATATTTTCTGAAATTGACTTCAAAATATTATTAATAATCTTTGGGGCCAATGGAGAGTACCTTTCATTATAATTGTAGGGAATCATCGAAGTTTTTTATAAAATTTAATTATTTCTTTCGGTTTGTGTGTTCTTAGAGATTATTAAGTTGGTAAACTCTCATACTTCTGTTCTGCATTAAAATGGAGTATTAGTAAGGTAGAATCCATAAATATTTTTTCATTGAATACAGTAAATTCATGCAGTTAGTCATTCCTTTTTAACAAGAGGCCCTACAACCCTGGAATAAACCTCACTTCTCTTGCTTCTTTTTTTGTGGCTAAATTCACTTCTCTTGCTTTGGAACTTTAAAAAAGCTCTGCTCTTGCTTTGGCTTCTTTAAGATGTGCCTAAGCCCATTGCTCAAGGCTTCTGATGAGTTCAGTGATGCTTTCAGTATGCTCAAAGCCTGCAACAATTAATGTTCAAAGTATGAATCATGTAGTACCAAGATTACAAAATTTTAACCAAATAGCTAAAACTAACCTCATCCATGCCAATTTCAATCATCTGTTCCTCAATCTCACTAACATGAATTTGTAACTTGTTGAGAATACAAATTCTAGATATATATATATATATATATATATATATATATGATAATGGAGTAACCACTAAATCATCAGTCACCATAAAAATTGCTGGCCCCCTAACAAACCCTCCATCCTTGGCCTTCCGGTCTTTAATAACTGTCTCAGTACAACTATTCTCCTTTGTCATGGTCAGGTAGCCCCTGTATACTGAGTAATTCCGAATGCAGCAATAAAATTGAGGTTGGCTTGCTTCATTGAGAAGAAAAATATGGTTGCTGCAAAGATGATGCGGGGCTAACAAGCCTATTTTTCAGTTCCTGTGATTTCAAAGGACTTCCCATACCCAAAACACATCCATAGAAATTATCCAAACCACACACTGAAGTATTACCACTCGAGAGATGCATCACAGTTCCTAATGGAATAGCGAGGAAGCTAAATAAAAAATTAACAAAATCATCCGTAGCTTCAGCAAACAAAACCTTGTTGTCTGATTTTTGTACCAATATTTTAACAGTCATTTTCCTAGAATCTGGGACTTCCTCCTTGTCCATCTTAGGAATGGCTGAGTGGCCTAGTTCAGAGAAAATGAGTTCTTCAGTTTCACCCATGAATGTATCCGTCAAAGGGGGCTTAGAGAGTCTATTGTCTATTTTCTCCAAGGAAGTCGAGCAGGGAAGAGTTTAAATCCGAAATAGGTGAAAATGTCATATTATCCCCTATAAGAAAAGATGTGTACGCAGTAACAAATACTCCATCATTACCATGATCCAAGTAAACATCAGAAACCTTAAGTTTGATTTCCCTATTCATTGGTTTCCCACATTTACATTTTACAGTTTTGCAAGTACTCAAAATGGCTTTTTTGGCTACACTACAACCCCAATCTTGACATATAAAGTATCTGGTAGGCTCAGTATCATCTATGTTGAACTTGAGCTTTCGACACTGATCTTCTGATGAGTTTCTCGGATTAAGAAGCATCTCTTTGCATTCCTGCGCTCCAAAGTACTTGATGTCAAGATTTGAAACGCTTTTGTAGAGGTTGTTGAAGCTTCCAACTTCTGCTGGCCGTGAATTCTTACTTAACAGTCTGACGATCGTGCCCATTGGTAATGTCAAGAAGCTTAGCAGGATATCAACAAAATCACTATCTGCTTCAGCAAAAAATACTTCGTTTTTCTCTTTGTCAATTAGCATTCTCAAGTGGAGCTTAACATCTTTTGAGGTAGAAGCCATTGTATCAGTTGTGAAGCAAGTGAAAATGGGCCAAAAGGACAGATCTTTGAACCTTATCAATGTGTTATCTGGGGGTAAAAAGGAAGTGGGATAGGTATGTTGGACCAATCGCGCAAAATTAACTGATAAATAACTGCAATTTTAAATTTAAAAAAGGAAAGATCTCACCCAATTTGTTAACAATCAAAGTTGCAATGCAAAGATCTCACGACCGAACCATCCCCAAGAACATCAAGTATATTTAGAATCACGTAGAAACTCAATATATGCTCTCACAAAATATTTTTTTGTATCAAGAAAGAATTATTTTGTTTATATTTTTTCCTTACTTATCTCCCGCCTTTCCCTTACTTCAAATCTCAATACCCATGTAGCCTATTTATACTCATATATATGAAACTAAAGCATATAAGATTGCTATGGGAAATGACTCATCATTTCCCGTGTCCATTTATTCTTTATTATTAGTAGGAATAAACTAGCTCATCGAAAATTCAGTAGTCTTGGTGACTTTAAGAGCATCTCCAACCGTAATAGCAAAAAAAACTATGTGACAATTTAAAGAGTTTATATTTTGTGCGGTCTCTTCAATTCAATAAGCTGTATATCAAACCTATCTTTTAGTTTTTTATAAATGTTTTGAAGAGAGAGAATGAGGTTTCAGATTTGAAGAGAGAGAATGATGTTACAGATTTGATGACTAATATTGAAGAGACTGTTGGAGATGCTATAATTAAAGTTGAATAGGAAAGAAACTTAAAATAAATAAACAAATATTCATAATTTCTTGGTATTCTATCGATGACTCTTTAGTTTCCCATCTGATTCTTATATATACAACCTATAAAGGAATAAAATTATACTAGTATTTTTTAAAATTTTATTGATTGAGAAGCTTAACGACTCCTAGGTTTTTCACTTGCTTAGTTTCTTGTGTAGATAAAATTGCATAATAAACCTTCTAGTCTTTTTCGTTTTGGAAGTCCAAGATCAATTTATTACTAATATTTTGTTCAAACTCCAGATGAATACGTTATATGGTTGAAAAGTAGACACTTTCGGCTTTTCAAAATGTACGAAATTACGAAAACAAACAAAAATCAGAATTTTTGGTACATGTATGGAAAGATGAATCTAGTTCCTAACAAAAAAAAAATCATAGTAAAATATATTTTGTGGACTAATTTATGGCGCAAGCTGTCATAAACAAAAAAATGTATGAAATTATTCACCAAGTCACACTTATATACGTTGTGGTTAGTATGAAGTTTATTTTGAGATACCACAAGGATTATCAAACAAGCTGTCATAAACACAAAATGTCAAGATTATTCATCAATTCAACCAACTTAAAAAAAAATAACTTCATGCTAACCGGATCCCATGAGAACATATAATACAAAAAATTTAAACTAGTATAAGTAAACAAATACACAATTTCAAACCCGGCCGCTTGTGTTAGGGAGAACTTGGGTTCAGCAGTAAACCCAAAGCTATTAAATTCGACCAATATAGAGGTCACGGACAACAGACGGAAGCCTGTTTCTGAAGCTTGAATCACATTAGACGTAGTTGATAATATAAAATACAGTAAAAAATTTATATAATTTTTAAACTCAAAATTAGAATAATTTATTAAAAATTATGAAACATTAAATCTTACATACATAGTATTTTTTGAATACTTCAAAATATTCATTATTTTATTAATTAAAATTAAAAAAATTATATTAATTTTTAAAATTTAAAATATCCAACTTGAAAAAGTTGATACGAGTAACTAATATTGAGGCCGTGTTAGTAGCATTTACGCACTAGGGACAGCATGTACTTTCCCTTTACCCAAAATGCTCAAAATTAGACACAGGTCTATTTCTTCCCCTTCCCCATTCATCCAATCGGACTACTGAACCAAAACAACCGACGAATTTTCAACGAAAAACCACAACCACCATCACTGGAAGAAAAGAACTGAAGAAGAAGTATAATTGGTATTATTATACCTACTGCACAAATTGCACTGTGAAAATTCAAGTTTTCTCTCTCCTCAGTACCTCCATATTCTCCCTCTCTTACTCATTTTCCTTTGTAATTGTACTGTACTCCTACTATTATATTTCAATGATGATCTTCTGCTGTTACTGCTTTTGTTGATTGCTCAGTGATCAATGAAGTTGTTACTACTGTTTATTTACATGAATTAAACACTCCTGATTTTAAGTTGAATTATCTGGAACTTTTTCTTTCAGCTGTAGTATTATGGGCCGTGATTTGGTTTGCTTTATGAAATTAATAGGCATTCTTTATTATACTAGGCTTTGAGCAGTCATTTGTTTGGTATTGTGACTATCTATGGTTGAATTGCAACAATCTGATTCGCTCCAAAATTTGTAATTTCAGTCTCATGCTTCTGAAACAGCTTATATTAATGATTTCCATAAGCGCATTTGAAGTGGGATTTGCTTATGAGTCTACATTTGTTAAGTTATGGGTATAATATTGTTATATAAGCTAATTTTGAACCTTCCAAAAAAAAAAAAAAAAGAGGAAAAAAGGAGGATTTGTTTATGAATCTTCATTTGCTAATTTTTATGTATGTAGACATATTTTTGAAATGCTGTTAATTTATTCGATTACCCCTGAAATATTTTCAGGGAGCATGTGCAATTGGACATGGGGGTACGATATTATCGCATACTCTAATTCAGGGGTCTATATCTCCTAGTCGATACTTAACACGTTTTAATGAACTCGATATAAGATTGTATTCTCTTTACTTTTACTAGGAGTTGTGAACTTCTTGTAAGACTTTCTTAAGTTGAATGAAGGTGTCTTATGTAAGTCAGATGCTAATTCTTCTTTGTTTGTTTGTTTGTTTTGTTCTTTTGATTTGGTTTCTCATGTACATTAGTATGGATTGCTTGAATACTCAAAAGGGCAATCTTCACCTTTTATCCTTTTGAATATTTAAATGTAAATTGTTTCAAGTTTAGAATGCGAACAGAGGGTGCCAGTATGATCTAAGTTTAAGGAAGATAAATCTCCCGGTTTTTTAGTTTGCACTGCAATAGACTTGAATTTATGCCCTTTTTTGGTCCATTCTTTGGAAACATCTCCTCAGTTATACTGGCAAGAGTAATTATTACTGCAACCATAATTCTGATTACTTTTTTATCATCTTAAATTTGGATTGTATAAACTGAGGAATTTGCTAAAATGTCTCATCCTTTTCTTTGGCATAGGATGGAAGAATCATGCGAAGGATGAATACCTTTTTGGAGGAACCTTTTGAAGATACTTTCTCCTTCAGTTGATTTTGTTGAGGACCATCGACAACAATGTGGTTTAGAGGTTTCCTATTAGTTGTACTAATTATTTATGCGGGGATTACATCAGCTTCATCTTACTTGGTTGGTCTTGGAAGCTATGACATAACAGGGCCCGCTGCAGATGTCAATATGATGGGTTATGCAAATATTGAACAAACAGCATCTGGAGTTCACTTCAGGTTACGAGCTCGTACATTCATAGTGGCGGAACCGGAACCTCCACAGAGCCGAGTTGTATTTGTAAATCTTGATGCCTGCATGGCATCACAACTTGTTACAATAAAAGTTGTTGAAAGATTGAGGGAAAGGTAGAGGCTTCTGATTACTTTCACTCTATTTTTGTTTATTTTTTAAGGGCATAATGATAACATACAAGGTTGCCAGCTAGTAGTTCTATCAAACTTGTCAACAATTGGTAAAACTCCAGATTTGTTTCTCTGACAAATGTAAAAAACAAATATTTTTACAGTTGGAAAGGGATATATATATATATATATATCCACACACATACATCCTCCATTCCTCCTGGACGTGTTAATTTTACTTCTTCTCTCTCTTTTTTTCCCCTCTCTTCTTTGAATGCAGACTGAACTACTAGACTGCACCTGATTTACAATTGTTTGAATAATTTGTAGTTTTTCATTTCATTTATGAAGGTATGGTGACCTATATAATGAACAGAATATCGCTATCAGTGGTATTCACACGCATGCTGGGCCTGGCGGCTATCTCCAATATGTTATATATATTATTACATCTCTTGGTTTCGTACCCCAGTCATTTGATGCTATTGTTGATGGGATCGAGAAAAGCATTATACAAGCTCATGAGAATCTTCGTCCAGGGTCGATCTATGTGAATAAAGGTACGGTGGAATCACTTGCTCGATAAAAATATGCAAACTATGTCAAGAGAAACAAGTCTAGATTGGCAAATTACTTGGAACCATTTTTTCGCCCCTAGTTTACTGAGTCGTGTATCTCAACTACATTTGGATCTTAAGTTTTCGTCCTTGGAATGTTCTAAGTGACGACCTTGTTCATTATAAGGTTGAAATAATTTTCAGAATCCACATAGAACTTTAGTCAGAACTTAACCACTACCAATATGATGTTTTTATCTTTCCTCTGCCACATTGTATTTCAGTTTGTTTAAGATACTTAGTTATAGTGCTTTAAAGTTTGTATTTAACTTTAAAGCAAAGCTAACTACATAATACAACTTTTCAGGTGAGCTCTTAGATGCTGGTATAAATCGTAGCCCTATTGCATACCTCAACAATCCTGCTGCAGAACGGAGTAAATATAAGTATGATGTGGATAAAGAAATGACCCTTATAAAGTTTGTAGATGATGAATGGGGCCCAGTCGGCAGCTTTAACTGGTTCGCAACTCATGGAACTTCTATGAGTCGTACAAACTCATTGATCAGTGGTGACAACAAAGGTGCTGCAGCCCGATTTATGGAGGACTGGTTTGAAGAAAATGTCTATTCAAATAAATCTGGAGCTGTTAGAATACCTCGAAAATTTCCCAGAGTAATTCCTAACCAGCTTGAAGACCGTAAGTCCTTAGACCTTGTTCAACAACATAAGTTGCTTATCGGTTTTGATTTCAAAAAACTGGTTTTGTAACTATAGTGTCCATGTTATTTGGTGCCTATCTTTCTTTATTACTGGGAAATGGACAAGGGGGTTGGGGTGTTATCATCTACATAGTTCATAGCTGAAACATATTTGAGGTAATTATCATAAACAGGTTGACACTTTTGGGTAGGTTGGCTTCAGGTGCATAGTGGTATGTTTTAAAGTACTCGGCGTCCACTGGAACTAAAAACTTGGCTGCCTTGTTATAGTCTCTTTTCTATTACAGGTAAAGTATTGATGGAAGTTGCCGCCACCTTTCATTCTTCTCCGGGAAGACCTGCAACAAGGATTTCAAGTGTTGCAAGACGGGTTCGGAATGCTCTTAGGAAGGCTGACAGACCTCAATTTGTCTCTGCATTCTGTCAATCTAATTGTGGTGATGTCAGCCCAAATGTTCTTGGTGCATTTTGCATAGACACTGGGTTGCCTTGTGATTTCGAACATAGTACCTGCAATGGGAAAAATGAACAATGCTATGGTCGAGGCCCAGGGTATTAAATGCTTTGAAATTTTGAACTTCACATATATTATATAGGATACGGAGTAAATTCAAACTGTATGCCATATTCATTTGGTAGTTACCCAGACGAATTTGAAAGTACACGAATCATTGGGACAAGGCAATTTAATAAAGCTGTGGAACTTTTTAATGGAGCATCTCAGCAACTGAAAGGAAAGGTCCGGTATCGGCACAAATATGTCGACTTCTCTAACCTTGAGGTCCCAGTTCCTAATGTGGGAGAAAGTGAGATGGGGAGAACGTGCCCAGCTGCCATGGGCTTTGGTTTTGCTGCAGGGACCACAGATGGACCTGGAGCATTTGACTTCAAGCAAGGAGATGACAAGGTCCAAAAATATATCCGATGAAATTATCGGAACCTTTTCATTTCATGTTCTTGAACCCTGCTTGAATCTATGAGGTATTTTATTTTTTTCAGGGAAATGCCTTCTGGATGATCGTGAGGGACTTGCTAAAAACACCAGGTGAGGACCAACTCAATTGTCAGCATCCAAAGCCCATTCTTCTTGATACTGGGGAAATGAAAAAACCATACGATTGGGCGGTGAGTTGCTCTTTATCCTAGTTTCCATCTGATTTTTGTTGTTGGGAAGCTCAAGACATAACGTGACTGTCCACTAATATGCCGCCAAAACTAGATATGTAAATTTGATATGTTTGAGTATGGTGATTATTGTGCGAGATTCCATCCTAGATATTGTGAGTGGAGATAATTTCTGTAGTTTCAAGCAAGGTCCACTTATACTTCGTGATATTCTTATTCTCTGTTGTTATCACTGGCATCAATATATCAGTTACATGAACATTTTTATTTATTATTCTGGTGCTGGGTCAGCCATTAATGGTTTGTTATTGTTGTTGCATATTCATATTGACCATACTTTGAAGATTAATAGATTAAAACAATGCTATACTAGATTATTATTTATTAGTCAAAAACCTTCAATAAGTTCATCATTACATTTCTTTTTTCAAATAAAATTCTAATTTTTGTTTCATTAAGCAATCGTAGTTTTAGTTGCAAACTTGGTCATGGAAACCAATGAAGAAAATCAATTTTCCGAGTAGCTAAATTCATTTCAAATCATTAATATCAGTGACAAAATCATGTCTTTAAATGCTATATATTAACAATGAAATACAGAAAGCTCAACTGAAACCAATTATTAACAATGAAATGCAGCAAGCTCGACTGAAACATGCGGGTCACTTATATTTTAAGGGTTTCCTTCACGAAAAACCGAAATTTCACTATTCTGAAGCAGTTCCCATCTCACAATTACCAGTACTGCTCAAGTAGAATGAAAGTCTATTGCACCTACTGGAAATCTATTACTGTGGGCGTTGTTCAGTGCACATCTTATAACCTAATAATCGTCATAATATCATTGTCTTGCTTTGCTTGCCTTGAGCTCTCTGAACCAATGTGTCATTCGGCTTGCCAATGTGTCATTTGGCTTGTTTGTTGTTTCCAGAATTCAGATTGTGGTACATTACGGACATGATTTTGAACTTCCTGCCTTTGTTTAAGGATTGCTTGAGCCTTGAAGTACCTTAATGACTTCTATATGATTGGTATGATGCATTAGAAGGTAGTAACAGTTAATTGATGGAGGTTCTCACTGATATATCCATCTATCTATGCAGCCTTCGGTACTTCCACTTCAAATATTGCAAATAGGGCAACTTATCATTCTCAGCGTACCTGGAGGTGAACTCTACTTTGGTTTTTATTTTTATTCCCCCCCCCCCCCCCCCCTTGTATTTTCTGATATTGCTTAATAAATCCACTATTGTAAGCAAATGGTATTTGTATGTAGAAATAACGTAAAAACAATATTATGTGATGACACATGTTAGATCTGGCTGTGAATTTCTATCTGCACAAGTTAGCAGATTACTTGGTTCACCGCCTGTTGTTTCACCTTGTCATAGCCAGGATGAAACTTAATGTGGTGGTTTCTGTATTCCTGTAGTACTGTTGATTTCTAATGCTATTTCTTTGCAGAATTCTCTACTATGGCTGGTAGACGCCTCCGTGATGCTGTTAAGACGGTGCTAAGTTCCGGTGGTAATGGAGAATTTGATAGCAATCTCCATGTAGTTATTGCAGGGCTCACTAATACATATTCACAATATGTGACCACTTATGAGGAATACCAGGTCCAGAGATACGAGGTTAGTCTTACTTGGTCCTCAGATTCTCACATTTTACTCTCTTGATACTGCATACGTCCTTGAGTCCCCCTGGTTTGTATAAGTTATGAACAAAATGTATCCTCACGTAGCACCAAAGAAAATCCACAAAAGGAAAAATGAACTTTAGATAAATATAAATGTATAGACAGATATCTTGTTTGCAGTTCTGAGATGGTAATAGTTAAATTAGAGTGGTCTTCCCGTTTCCCATTCACTCCCTCTTTAATATTTGCAAAGGCAAGATTGCATATGTAGTTTGCAATGTTATAAAAATGGGCACAACATTCAACAAGTGATGCGTAGTCATGGATCTGGTTAACATGAAGTAAATTCACTTCATGCCAATACAATGTTGACACACAGACACAGACGGGAGGGTGATCTCTCCGCCTGCGTGTCAGCACTGTATTGGTCATGAGGTAAACTTACCATGAAATTCATCACTCCCTGTAATCATATATCTTTAAATTTCTTTTGTTTAAACTTCACCTAACAGGCTACAAAAACAGACAATGTAATTTCATACTCTGAATTTCAGGGAGCCTCCACTCTCTATGGTCCACATACTCTTGCAGCCTACATACAAGAATTTCAAAAACTAGCAACGGCCCTCATTACAGGCGAAACGGTTGAACCAGGTCCACAACCTCCAGATCTCCTGGACAAGCAGATTAGTTTACTCCCACCAGTAGTCTTGGACGCAACTCCTCTTGGTGTGAGATTCGGTGATGTTAAAACTGATATTCCTCCCAATTCCACTTTCAAAAAGGGAGACTTGGTTACAGTTACCTTCTGGTCTGCTTGCCCTAGGAACGACCTCATGACCGAGGGAACCTTTGCATTGGTTGAAATGTTGCAGGAGAAAGAGACCTGGCTTCCAGCTTTTGATGATGATGACTTCTGCTTACGGTTTAAGTGGTCGAGGCCAGCGAAACTCAGTCCTCGTAGCTACGCAACTATAGAATGGAGAATCCCAGGAAAGACGGTTTCAGGTGTGTATAGAATAACCCATTTTGGTGCCTCTAAATCCCTTTTTGGTTCAATCAAACATTTTGCAGGTTCATCAACTGCCTTCGTTGTAGCATAAGAAATCAACCATTGGTAGATCATAATCTTAAAGAAGCATTGACAATATATTTGTATAACCGTTGTGGCATAAGAAATTGACCATTGGTAGATCATAATCTTAAAGCATTCACAATATATTTGTATAACCATTTCGGGGATGATAAAATGATTTATAAATTAAATTTGAAATGATGTACGAGTCGTATTAAGTACTAACTTATAAATAAAAGTGTTTGACATTCTTTCGGTTTATAAGTTAGAAATCAAGTTAAAATAAAATGCGGAGGTGTTTGGCTAAAATGACTTATAACTTAAAATAAAATATAAATACTATTAAAATAAGGGCAAAAACAGCCTTTACATTTGGTTAAACTTATTTATTTTAAAATGACTTATAAGTCATTTTTTAATAAGTCAGAACTTGTTACTTATCAAAAATGAGTTATAAGTCAAAAAAAATAAGTCATTCCCAAACACTCCAACAGTAAAAAAACATAACTTATAAGTTGATTTGACCGACTTGTAAGATGTTGCATACAGGATATTTGTTGCATATTGACCAAACTAGACTTTCTCCATTGCTATGTGGTGAAGACAGACCAGAATAAAACCTAACTTAAGTAACCAGTGAGCTCTTTCTGAAAATTGAGGTCAAAAGTCTCTCTGTTCATACCTAACATTGACATGGCCATGCCAGCCATCAATTTGAATTTCAATGATTTTTTTTATCTACATTTGCCTCTGCAAGTTGGTCACACATTGAAGAGAGAACATAAGAAGTTAGTGGTGGCCAACATTATCATTAGCTCACTTTATTTTACATGTAATTTGAGCTCATGTGTTATCAACTTTTTAACTATCGATCTCTTTTAATAAAATAGGAAATATTAAGATATCACAAGTGAATTGGAATCTCACGACGAAATAATCTTAAAAGAGCCTAGCTATTCGCTCGAAAAGTAAATGAATTGAGTTTGAGCTGAATTGTATTCGGCTAAAGAATTATTAGTTTATTTACCGAGTAGAAATTAAGTTTTGAACCATAAATTCTGCCTCATTAAAAGTTTAACTTGATTAGACTTGTTTAAATTTTTAATAGACTTCTGTGGGCCACCAAATATATTTGGGATTGTTTAACAAATATGATTAGTAATTTTGATTATTGTTTTACTTATAATCAATTTTTAAAAAAGTAGTTTTTATTTGGTAATCAAAGAGTACTCTTACTAGTAAAAAGCCAAAAAGTGTTTGGTATAGAAAAAAATAATTGGTAACCGCTTATTTCAAAGTGTAAATTATTTAAAAAAAAATACTTTAAGAAGTAATTATGAGTAATGGATGAAATTATTAAAATAAATAAGGATATATTAGTAATATACTTGGTTACCTAACTTACCTTATTATTAGATTTGACAAATAATTAAAAAAATCCAAATTGAAGCTTTCTAATTATTTTGATTTTAAGTAATTATAAAATCTGATCACCAAACACATATTGTTTCTTAAAATTGATTATAAATAGATTTGAGTGTGTATAAATGGGAAGTGGTTAGCATGAAGTTATTTTTGAGTAAGTTGGTCAATTGACCAATAGAGTGTTGACACGCAGATGAGGTTCTATGTGTGTCAGAATTCTATTGGTCAATTGATCAACTTATTCAAAAATAAAATTCATGCTAATCGGATCCGTATAAATGATGCCAAACAGCTTTTATAGATACTCAAATGTGAATTTGGTCAACTTTGATTAGGACAAGGAGAGTCTATTTTAATTGTTTCCATTTATGCAGTTGATTTGGGCCTGCATGTTGGAATCACCACCTCCTACCGGCAGTCCGTGTTTTTCTCGTATAAAATCCATTAGTTTACTTCGCAACACTTTCCCTAAACGGTCAAACCCCTGTACCCCACCTCCCCCTCCCCCCCCCTCTCCCCCCACTCCCCCACCCCCCTCCCGCCACCCCCTCCACCTCCATCTCCACCCACCCCTCTATACAAACAAGTGAGCAACTAACAAACACGTCTTGTTTTGGCCAATCTGGTCACACTTTATTCTTTCTTCTTCACAACCGTCCGATCAACACAAGCCCACCAAACCACCCTGGCCCATATTTCATTTGTCAAATACGCCCCACAAATAGCCTAATCTACCCTGAATCCTCACCATCATCTTATTGTCAGACGACAGATTCATTCCCTTGATACACCCAATCATTTTCTCTCTCTCTCTCTCTCCCTCTAATTTTTTTCGACTAAAAAGCATAATTCAGATCTCAAATTTTACATCGGTGTTGATTTTAACCCCAAACCTAAAAAAAAGGTTTCAAGACACCTCAAACTTCATTATACGTAATAAAACGCACATTTTCTTCACTTAAGCGGTCAAAAGTGGATTTGAAATTGTCTGATAACAAAAGTTTGGGTGCAAATTATATGATATCTTAAAATTCCAAGAAAAATAATTAATTTTAAATAAAATAAAATGATTTTAAATATAAGAATTTTAAAAACAGAATTTTAAAATAGTTAGCATACAATTACCAAAACAATTAAAAAACAAATTTTTTTAAACTGTTATAAAAAAAATTTAAAACAAAATAAAATTTTTAACTGTTTTTAACAAAAAAATTTAAACTGTTTTTTAAAAAAAAAATTAAACTGTTATAATTTTTTTTTTTAAACTGTTATGAATTTTTTTAAAACAAAGTAAATTTTTTAACAAAAAAATTTAAAACTGTTATAAAAAAATTTTAAACTGTTAAACTTTTTTTTTTAAAACAAAATAATTTTTTTAACTGTTTTTAACAAATTTTTTTAAACTGTTTTTCACAAAAAAAATTTACTGTTATAATTTTTTTTAAACTGTTATAATTTTTTTAAAACAAAATAAATTTGTTTAACTGTTTTTAACAATTTTTTTAAAACAAAATAAATTTTTTAACTGTTTTTTAACAAAACAAATTTTAAACTGCTTTTTAACAAATTTTTTTAAACTGTTTTTAACAAAATTTTTTAAAACTGTTATAAATTTTTTAAAAGCATTTTTAACAAAAAAAATTTAAAACTCGTTATAAAAATTTTTAAAACAAAATAAATTGTTTTAACTGTTTTTAGCAATTTTTTTTAAACTGTTTTTAACAAATATTTTTTAGATTATTATAAAAAAAATTAATCGTTATAATTTTTTTTTAAACAAAATAAATTTGTTTAATCTGTTTTTAACAAAAAAATTTAAAACTATTAAATTTTTTTTTAAAACAAAATAAATTTTTTAATCTGTTTTTAAATTTTTTTTTAAACTGTTATAAACTTTTTTAAGCTATTTTTTTAACAAAAAAAATTTAAACCGAGATAAAAAAATTAATCTGTTATAAAAAAAATTAAAACAAAAAAATTTGTTTTAAATCTGTTTTTTGTGACGCCCCAAAATATAGTATACATCACCCATTCGAGTTGTCAATACATGAGTATGTAAATAACTACAACTTTATTATTACAACAAGAAAGCGTGAGTTTGAATACAAATATTATCTTCAGACAATATCTATACTCAAATAAATCCTCATCACATTTATTGATACATTATTTTACAAAAATAGTGAGGACTACTAAACAACTATCTCTAGAACCTTCATTCCATACCCCACTGCGTACTTCGCTTATATTCTCGCCTCCCGAGAAGAAAAATAGAACAAAAAAGGAAAAGGTGAGCTCAAACTAAATTAGCCAAGTAAAGAATATTATGACTAAGATAATATACAACAAATTATCGTTAGTCTTCAACAGGGGAAAAATCTAATAGAATACAATAGACAACAAGTTTTAAATCAATATTCGCAATGAAATAATAATTCATTAGAAGAGTTAAGTAGATAATGCAAACTACTATCTTCTATGTATGAATTTAAAAGTTCATCGTCTCATCTTTTATCCTGTAACATCAATCAATATATATCTAGAATCAAATATTCATCTTCTGCACTACTGTGCCAAAGATATTCATCGATTGGTCATGTTCATCTAAACACTGCTCATCTGCACTACTGGACCAAAGATATTCATCGAAATCATTCATCTTTGCACCACAAGCCAAAGATATTCAATAATATCATCATTTAAGATCGAGGATGATGAAAATATTTTTAAAAAAACGAATCCGGTGAAACAAAATGACAAGGATTAAGGATTAAGGATTCGTACTTTGTTTTATCCATGTCCAACAATACCTCAAAAATAATCATAATGGTGTAAAATTCAAGAATGATCAAAACATGGATACAATCAAAAGCTAGTATCCGTAATAGATATTTTGGATTAAAAGAAAATTTTTATTTTTCGATGAATAAGTGTCGTATTCGTGAATAAGGTAGATACGTGAATAAGTAACTCGACACCAAAAGTTTTATATTTGATAAAAACTTCAGATCAATATTTCAAAGATAATGATATTAAAGAAATAATATCATTACGAAAAAAAAATAATATCCCTTACCTCGAAAGATCGAGATCTTAAATTTAAACACCTGGGATATAAATTTATGACTTGAACTTGCAATCGTATAGCAATACTCAAAATACTCACAAGAATACGCTCAATAATATAGAGAGAGAAAATTTCAGTTTCTGGTGTGATTTTCAATTCTAACCTAAGCACCCTATTTATAGGAAAATGCTTAGAACACCAAAGTAAAAAATTTAATAAATTAATATTATTTATTTTTCCACATCTTCTTACGCATCCAAGCATCTGAATTCAGTCTCTAGCACATGTAAAAGATGCCCACCAAACACAAAAAAATGTTTTTCTTATTTAAATTATTTTAAACTTCCAAAAATCAATTATTTCGGAGCTTCGAAACTTAAATAATTCATAATAAATAGCCTTTTTGTCAGAAAATTCAAATCTCGCGAATTTTTATAGGAAATTCCATTATCTACAACTTTGCAGAAGGAAGTTTTTCCAAATTCCAATCAGAAATTGAACGAAATCCACAAACGGGCTATTTTACAAGCTATAATCAAATTTCAGTAAAGAAATGGGGTCCACCGACACATAAAACATGCTTTAAATATTTTTGGTAACAAAAATACTCCTCCACATATACTCATATATCCCACATTCATCGTAAAAATATCATCATTATTATATTATTAAAATATAATAATATATTTAAATGAATTATTTTATCAGAAAAAGATAAAATTTCAATTTTCAACAATTGTCATATTAAAATTTTCTCCATCTATATCCACATAAAATCAATATTTTCTCATCATATGAATCAATAATTAATTATTGACAAATAATATTCTGTAATCACAATATTGACAACCAAGCGAAGGCTTCAGAAAAGAGGGGCTTTTCAATAAGAATTTCTCCTTATTTAGCCAAGCAATTAGGTGACCAAACCTCTCCTTAGATACGTAACTTTTTAGACATTGCCAATAATGTTATCTAATAATATTATTAGGATAATATGAATTATTGCTTCGATAATAAAAAATATCGTGTAATGACAATTATTGAAACGACAACAATATAAAATATCAACGCAACAATTATTAAATCAATAAAATATCGAAGCAAGAATTATCGTAACCATTATTGAGTAGTGTCTTCTTACGTAAGAATCAATAATTGGTGCAATAATACTGGTGTCTTCACGTGTTTTAACCGCCGAGTATTTTTAATAAAGATAACGTATTGATAACAACTACGTAGTTATTTTTAAACAACTTATATTTGTTGTTTTCTTCATCCAATCGTTTTTTCAGTTATGGGGCCCACAAAAGATCGCTAGGCCGCACGAATATTCCCCGACAATAAAGAATATTCCACGACCAAACGAATATTCCGACAACAATGAATATTTTATAACCACTTGCTTATTTTAAAATATTTGCACAGATTTTACCCATAACTATCCACATTAATCAAATCAACCCTTACTATTTCAAAATAATAAATAGAGAAAATTAAATTTCATTAATAATAAGTTTGGGTCTTACAACCTCCCTCCTTATGAAATTTCGTCCCCGAAATTGACGACGACGATACGTGTGTGTTTGAAAAGGTGAGGATACCGCTTTCATTTCCGTTTCCAATTCCGATTCGTGTCATTTCCTCTATAGCATGATTCCTCCACAAAACTTTAACTTGTGGTATGACCTTTGCGGGTAGGACATGCTACTTCCTATCCAAGATCTTGACAGGTACCTCCTCATACGTTAAGTCTTCGGCTATCTCGTCCGGTTCTAACTCTATAACGTGGTTCGGGTCTTTCACATATTTACTGAAGCATGAGATATGTGAAACACATTATGAACACGAGACATACTCGAAGGTAACGCGAGTCTATAGGCTACATTTCCTACTCGGTCAAGAATTTGAAATGGACCAATAAATCGTGGATTGAGCTTTCCTCTCTTCCCAAATCTTGTAACTCCCTTCCATGGAGCAACTCGCAACAATACATGATCCCCTATACTAAATTCCACGTCCTTTCGATGAAGATCCGCATAACTCTTTTGTCGATCTTGTGCCGTTTGTATACGTTGTCGAATCATTTGGATCTTTTCCGTAGTCATCATACGTACCAACTCGTGTCCCAACAATGTTGCTTCACCCACCTCGCCCCAACATCTTTGGAGAACGACATTTTTCGCCCATATAATGCTTGAATGGAGCCACACCTATACTTGCTCGATAACTGCTTTGTAGGAGAATTCGACCAATGGTAAATACTTATCCTAATCGCCTTGAAGTCTCAGGACACGAGTCTTAATAGATCTTCAAGAGTTTGAATAGTCCTCTCGATTGTCGTCTGTTTGAGGATGGTATCTTAAAATCAATCGTAAATTGCGCTCTATAGCTTTTTGCAAGCTAACCCAAAATCTTGAAGTGAATCTTGGGTCACGATCCGAAACTATGGATATTGGCATGCCATGCAACCTCACAATCTCATTTACATATATACTAGCAAGACGTTCAAGGGAATAAGTCTCCCGTATCGGCAAGAAATGAGCAGACTTGGTTAATCTATCAACAATAACCCAAATAGCATTGATGCCTTGAGAAACCGTAGGAAGACCCATAACGAAATCCATGGTAATGTGTTCCCACTTCCATTTCGGAATCTCAAGTGGTTGCAACGGACCCTTAGGTACTAGATGCTCCGCCTTTACACGTTGACAAGTTAAACACGTTGAGATAAACTTTACAATCTCTCTCTTCATATTGTTCCACCAAAATGTATGTCGAAGATCACGATACATTTTGATACCTCCAGGATGGATTGCAAATGGTGTATTGTGTGCCTCCATCATAATCTTGTACTTCAAATCAGAGTCGTTAGGGACACAAAGTTTGGAGTGGACTCGAAGTATTCCTTCTTCATCAATTCTCGCTTCTGGAATAACACCTTCTTGTACTTTCTTCTTCATACGCATCAGCTCCGGGTCGGTGGCTTGAACAAACTTAACTTTTTCTATTAAAGTTAGCTCTATGCGTATACTTGACATCATCGCACTCATTCCTGCATATGATCTTCTACTCAACGCGTCAGCTACCACGTTCACTTTTCCAGGATGGTATTGAATAGTGTGGTCGTAGTCTTTCAATAGCTCGAGCCAACGTCGATGCCGCATGTTGAGTTCTTTTTTAGTGAAGAAATATTTAAGGCTTTTATTGTGACGCCCCCAAAATAGGTATACATCACCCATTCTGAGTTGTCAATACATGGTACAGAAACAACTACAACTTTATTATTACAACAGTAAAACTGTGAGTTTGAATACAAATATTATCTTCTAGACAATATCTATACTCAAATAAATCCTCATAATATTTATTGATACATTATTTTACAAAAATGGTGAGGACTACTAAACAATTCTTTCTAAAACCTTCATTCCATACCCGACTCAGCGTACTCGCTTATATTCTCGCCTCCCGAGAAGAAAAATGGAACAAAAAGGAAAAGGGTGAGCTCAACTAGCCAGAAAAGAATATTATGACTAAGATAATATACAACAAATTACCGTTAGTCTTCAACAGGAAAAATCTAATAGAATACAATAGACAACAAATTTTAAATCAATATTCATAATGAAATAATAATTCATTAGAAGAGTTAAGTAGAGAATGTAAACTACTATCTTCTATGTATGAATTTAAAAGTTCATCGTCTATCTTTTATCCTCGTAACATCAATCAATATACATCCGGAATCAAATATTCATCTTTGCACTCTACAGGCCAAAGATATTCATCGATTGGTCATATTCATCTAAACACTGCTGTTCATCTTTGACTACTACCAAAGATATTCTTCAGAAATCATTCATCTTTTGCACTACAAAGCCAAAGATATTCAATAATATCATCATTTAAGATCGAGGATGATGAAAATATTTTTAAAGAAACGAATTCAATTGAAACAAAATGACAAGGATTAAGGATTAAGGATTCGTACTTTGTTTTATCCATGTTCAAAAATACCTCAAAAATAATCATAGTGGTGTAAAATTCAAGAATGATCAAAACATGGATACAATCAAAGCTAGTATCCGAATAGATATTTTGGACAAAAAGAAGAAATTTTATTTTTCTAGGTGAATAGTGCAGATATCGTGAATAGTGCAGTATCGTGAATAGTAACTCAGACACCAAAAGATAGAAATTTCCCAAAAAACATCTTCACGCTTCATGAATAGTACTCGTGAATAAGAATCTGAATGAATAGTAACTCATGAATTGTAACTCGTGAATAGAACCTCATGAATAGTAACCCGATATGGAAAAGTTCCAAATTTGATAAAAAGTTCCAACCAATATTTCAAAGATAATGATATTGAAGAAATAATATCATCTCGAGAAGAAAATAACATCCCTTACCTCGAAAGATTAGTACTACAATTTGGAATAAGGGTATAGGTTGAAGGAACTTGCATCGCCTAACAATACTCAAAGTATACTCACAAGAATACGCTCAATATATCGAGAGAGAAATAGAGAGAAACTTCAGTTTCTGATGTGTTTTTCAATTCTAACCTAAGCACCCTATTTATAGGAAAATGCTTAGAACACCAAAGTAGAAAATTGAATATAATATTAATATATTTTTCACATTTTATTTAGCCCACCTTAGACAACTGATCTCAGCCCATTTGAATCACATGTGAGGCCAACTTAGTTGCAAAAAACGTTTTTCTCAAAATAATTAACTAAAACTCCCAAAAATTAATTATTTCGGAACTTCGGAACTTCAATAATTCATAATAAATAGCCCTTTTATCAGAAAATTCAAATCTCATGAATTTTTATAGGAAATTCAATTCTCTAAAACTTTGCAGAAGAAAGTTTTTCAATTCCAAATGTAAATTGATTGAAATCCATAAACCAAGCGATTTTATAAAGTTATAATCAAATTTCAAATAATAAATGGGGTCCACCAACATGTTTAACATGTTTTAAACATTTATTGCAACAAAAATACTCTTCCTCCTCAGATACTCATAAATCCCACATTCGTTGTAAAATATCACCATTATTATATTATTAAAATAATATATTTAAATGAATTATTTTATCGTAAAAAAATAAAATATTAATTTTTAACAATTGTCATTTTAAAAATTTTCTCCATCTATATCCACATAAAATCAATATTTTTCTCATCATATGAATCAATAATTAATTATTCACAAATAATATTATGAATCACAATATTGACAACCATGCGGTTCCTCAGAAAGAGGGGGCTTTCAATAAGAATTTCTCTTCTTGTGCGCAAGCAATTAAGTGACCAAACCTCTCCTTAGAGCGTAACTTTCTAGACATTGCCAATAATGTTATCTAATAATATTATTCGGATAATATGAATTATTGCTTCGATAATGAAAAATCTTGTGTAATGACAATTATTGAAACAACAATGAATATAAAATATCAACGCAGTAATTATTAAATCAATAAAATATCGAGCAATAATTATCGTAACCATTATTGAGTATTGCCTTCTTATGTAAGAATCAATAATTGGTGCAATACTGCGTGCTCTTCTTGTGTTTTAACCACCGAAAGTATTTTAACAAAGATAATCTCAGTAACAATTACAAGATTATTTTTAAACAACTTATATTTGTCGTTTTTCTTCATCCAATTGCTTTCAGTTATGGGGCCCACACATGGTCGCTACCGGTAAATGCGAATATTCCAAGACAAGATTTAATATTCCACGACCAAACGAATATTCCCAAACAACAATGAATATTTTATAATCACTTGCTTATTTTGAAATATTTGTGTATTTTACCCCTAACTATCCACATTAATCAAATCAACCCTTATTATTTCAAAATAATAAATAGAGAAAATTAAATTTCATTAATAATAAGTTGGGGTCTTACAACCTCCCCTCCTTATGAAATTTCGTCCTCGAAATTGACGTACATACCTGGTGTTTCGAAAAGGTGAGGATACCTCGCTTTCATTTCCGTTTCCAATTTCGGTCATTTTCTATAGCATGATTCCTCCACAAAACTTTAACTTGTGGTATGACCTTTCATGGCGTAGGACATGCTCCTTCCTATCCAAGATCTTGACAGTACCTCCTCACACGTTAAGTCTTCTACTATCTCGTCCGGTTCTAACTCTATAACGTGGTTCGGTCTTTCACATATTTAAGTATGCGATATGTGAAACACATTATGAACACGAGACATACTCGAGAGGTAACGCGAGTCTATATAGGCTACATTTTCTACTCGGTCAAGAATTTGAAATGGACCAATAAATCGTGGATTGAGCTTTCTCTCTTCCCAAATCTTGTAACTCCCTTCCATGGAGCAACTCGCAACAATACATGATCCCCACACTAAATTCCACGTCCTTTCGATGAAGATCCGCATAACTCTTTTGTCGATCTTGTACTGGTTTGTATACGTTTGTCGAATCATTTGGATCTTTTCAGTAGTCATACGTATCAACTCGGGTCCCAACAGTGTTGCTTCACCCACCTCGCCCCAACATACCGGAGAAGCGACACTTTCACCCATATAATGCTTCAAATGGAGCCACACCTATACTTGCCTGATAACTGTTGTTGTAGGAGAATTCCACCAATGGTAAATACTTATTCCAACTGCCCTTGAAGTCTAGGACACAGAGTCTTAATAAATCTTCAAGAGTTTGAATAGTCGTTTCTGATTGTCCGTCCGTTTGAGGATGGTATGCCGAACTGAATCGTAAATTCGTGCCCATAGCTTTTTGCAAGCTAACCCAAAATCTTGAAGTGAATCTTGGGTCACGATCCGAAACTATGGATACAGCATGCCATGCAACCTCACAATCTCATTCACGCACATACTAGCAAGACGTTTAAGTGAATAAGTCTCCGTGATCGGCAAGAAATGAAAGCGAGACTTGGTTAATCTATCAACAATAACCCAAATAGCATTGATGCCTCGAGAAAGCGTGGACGCCCCCAAAATAGGTATACATCACCTATTCGAGTTGTCAATACATGGTATGTAACCAACTACAACTTTATTATTACAATCAGAAATCGTGAGTTTGAATACAAATATTATCTTCTAGACAATATTTATACTCAAATAAATCCTCATCACATTTATTGATATATTATTTTACAAAATGGTGAGGACTACTAAACAATTCTTTCTAAAACCTTCATTCCATACCCCGACTGCACGTACTCGGTATATTCTAGCCTCGACGAGAAAAAAATGAAACAAAAAGGAAAAGGGTGAGCTCAACTAGCCCAAGTAAAGAATATTATGACTAAGATAATATACAACAAATTATCGTTAGTCTTCAACAGAGGAAAAATCTAATAGAATACAATAGACAACAAATTTTAAATCAATATTCGCAATGAAATAATAATTCATTAGAAGAGTTAAGTAGAGAATGCAAACTACTATCTTCATGTATGAATTTAAAAGTTCATCGTCTATCTTTTATCCCCTGTAACATCAATCAATATACAACTGGAATCAAATATTCATCTTTGCACTACGTGGCCAAAGATATTCATCACCGGGTCATGTTCATCTAAACACTGCTCATCTTTGCACTACTACCAAAGATATTCTTCAGAATCATTCATCTTTGCACTACAGGCCAAAGATATTCAATAATATCATCATTTAAGACCGAGGATGATGAAAAATATTTTTAAAGAAGCGAATCCGGTGAAACAAAATGACAAGGATTAAGGATTAAGGATTTAGTACTTTGTTTTATCCATGTTCAAAAATACCTCAAAAATAATCATAGTGGTGTAAAATTCAAGAATGATCAAAACATGGATACAATCAAAGCTAGTATCCGAATAGATATTTTGGACAAAAAGAAGAAATTTTCATTTTTTAGATGAATAATAGATTCGTGAATAGTGTCAGTGTATCGTGAATAAGGTCGTGATATCGTGAATAGTAACTCAGACACCAAAAGTTCCAAATTTGATAAAAACTTCAGATCAATATTTCAACATAATGATATTGAAGAAATAATATCATTACTGAAAAAATAATATCCCTTACCTCGAAAGATTAAGATTTCAAATTTGGAATACCGGATATAGTCTTTGAAGGAACTCTGCACCGTATATAGCAATACTCAAACTATACTCAAAATACTCACAAGAATACGCTCGATATATAGAGAGAAAACATCGATTTACGGTGTGATTTTCAATTCAAACCTAAGACCTATTTATAGGAAATTGCTTAGAACACCAAAGCAGAAAATTTAATATAATATTAATATATAAAATTTTTCTACGCACATTCTTATAAACTGAAATCAGCTCATTTCAACAACCAACCAAGCCCACCAAACATATCAAAAACGTTTTTCTAATTTAAATTATTTTAAACTTCCAAAAATCAATTATTTCGGAGCTTCAGAACTTCAATAATTCATAATAAATAGCCCTTTTATCAGAAAATTCGAATCTCGCGAGTTTTTATAGGAAATTCAATTCTCTACAACTTTGCAGAAGAAAGTTTTTCCAAATTCCAATCAGAAATTGACCGAAATCCACAAACAGGCGATTTTATAGGCTATAATCAAATTTCATCGATAAATAAATGGGGTCCACCAACATGTTTAACATGTTTTAAACATTTATTGCAACAAAAATACTCTTCCTCCTCGTATACTCATAAATCCCACATTCGTTGTAAAAATATCACCATTATTATATTATTAAAATAATATATTTAAATGAATTATTTTATCGAAAAAAAATAAAATATTAATTTTCAACAATTGTCATTTTAAAAATTTTCTCCATCTATATCCACATAAAATCAATATTTTTCTCATCATATGAATCAATAATTAATTATTCACAAATAATATTATGAGAATCACAATATCGACAACCATGCGGCCTCGAAGAGAAAGAGGGGCTTTCCAATAAGAATTTCTCCTTCTTGGCTGCGCGCAATTAGGTGACCAAACCTCTCCTTAGATGTAACTTTCTAGACATTGCCAATAATGTTATCTAATAATATTATTAGGATAATATGAATTATTGCTTAAAAAATACTATGTAATGACAATTATTGAAACAACAAAGAATATAAAATATCAACGCAAAGAATTATTAAATCAATAAAATATCGAACAAGAATTATCGTAACCATTATTGAGTAGTGCCTTCACGTAAGAATCAATAATTGGTGCAATACCGTATGCTACCGTGTGTTTTAACCACCGAGTATTTTAACAAAGATAATTGTGAATAACTACGCCAGTTATTTTTAAACAACTTATATTTGTCGTTTTTCTTCATCCAATCGCTTTCGTTATGGGGGCCACACACGGTCGTGCGTCATTGCACGAATATTCTCGATAGAAACTTAATATTCCACGACCAAACGAATATTCCAAAACAACAATGAATATTTTATAACCACTTGCTTATTTTGAAATATTTGCGTATTTTACCCCTAACTATCCACATTAATCAAATCAACCCTTACTATTTCAAAATAATAAATAGAGAAAATTAAATTTCATTAATAATAACTTGGGGTCTTACAACCTCCCTCCTTATGAAATTTCGTCCTCTAAATTGGACGACGATACGGTGTGTGTTTGAAAAGGTGAGGATATCTCGCTTTCATTTCCGTTTCCAATTCCCTGTGTCATTTCCTCTATACCATGATTCCTCCACGTAACTTTAACTTGTGGTATGACCTTTCTTGGCGTGGGACATGCTCCTTCCTATCTAAGATCTTGACAGTACCTCCTCATACGTTAAGTCTTGGCTATCTCGTCCGGTTCTAACTCAATAACGTGGTTTGGGTCTTTCACATATTTGAAGTACGATAGGTGAAACACATTATGAACACGAGACATACTCGGAGGTAATGCAAGTCTATAGGCTACATTTCCTACTCGGTCAAGAATTTGAAATGGACCAATAAATCGTGGATTGAGCTTTCCTCTCTTCCCAAATCTTGTAAATCCTTCCATGGAGCAACTCGCAACAATACATGATCCCTACACTAAATTCCACGTCCTTTCGATGAAGATCCGCATAACTCTTTTGTCGATCTTGTGCCGCTTTATATATCGTTGTCGAATCATTTGGATCTTTTTCGTAGTCATCATACGCATTTAACTCTCGGGTCCCAACAATGTTGCTTCACCCACCTCGTCCCAACATATCAAGAAGCGACACTTTCGTCCATATAATGCTTCAAATGGAGCCACACCTATACTTGCTCGATAACTGTTGTTGTAAGAGAATTCTACCAATGGTAAATACTTATCCCAACCGCCTTGAAGTCTCAGGACACGAGTCTTAATAAATCTTCAAGAGTTTGAATAGTCCTCTCGATTGTCTCGTCCGTTTGGGGATGGTATGCCGAACTAAATCGCAAATCTGTGCCCATAGCTTTTTGCAAGCTAACCCAAAATCTTGAAGTGAATCTTGGGTCACGATCCGAAACTATGGATCTTGGCATGCCATGCAACGTCACAATCTCATTCACGCACATACTAGCAAGACGTTCAAGGAATAAGTCTCCGTATCGGCAAGAAATGAGCAGACTTGGTTAATCTATCAACAATAACCCAAATAGCATTGATGCCTTGAGAAACCGTAGGAAGACCAATGAACGAAATCCATGGTAATGTGTTCCACTTCCATTTCGAATCTCAAGTGGTTGCAACGGACCCTTAGGTACAAGATGCTCCGCCTTTACACGTTGACAAGTTAAAAACATTGAGATTAACTTTGCAATCTCTCTCTTCATATTGTTCCACCAAAATGTATGTCAAGATCACGATACATTTTAGTACTTCCAGGATGGATTGCAAATGGTGTATTGTGTGCCTCCATCATTATCTTGTACTTCAAATCGAGTCGTTAGAACACAAAGTTCAGAGTGGACTCAAGTATTCCTTCTTCATCAATTCTCGCCCTAATAGCTCCTTCTTGTACTTTCTTCTTCATACATACGATCAGCTCCGGGTGGTGGCTTGAGCAACCTTAACTTTTTCTATTAAAGTTGGCTCTACGCATATACTTGACATCATCGCACTCGTTCTCGATATGATCTTCTACTCAACGCGCCGCCTACCACGCTCGCTTTTCCGGGATGGTATGAATAGTGTGGTCGTAGTCTTTCAATAGCTCGAGCCAACGTCATTGCCGCATGTTGAGTTCTTTTTGAGTGAAGAAATATTTAAGGCTTTTATGGTCCGAATATATCTCCACTTTCTCCCCATATAGATAGTGCCTCCATATCTTTAAGCTGAAAACGATCGGCCGCTAACTCTAGATCATGAGTAGGATAATTCCTCTCATACTCTTTAAGTTGTCATGAGGCATAGGCTATGACTTTCCCACGTTGCATGAGAACACATCCTAACCCTTTGCCCGAAGCATCATTTGTAGATAACAAATCCATCCGAACCAGATGGTATTGTTAGAACAGTGCGAAATAAGTCTCCTCTTAAGCTCTTGGAAACTCTTCTCGCATTCTTCGCTCCAAACAATTTTCAGTATCCTTTCGAGTTAATTGAGTTAATGGAGTAGCGATTCGAGAAAACCCTTCCACGAATCTCCGATAATAACCAATTAAGCCCCAAAAGCTACGTTTTCACCACCGACCGACGATTGCTCCCAACTTTGTATTGCTTCAATCTTGGCGGATCAACAGATACTACATGTTTCGACACCACGTGCCCAAGGAATGCTACTTCCTCAAACCGAACTCGCATTTCTTTAATTTGGCATATAGTTTGTTTTCACGAAGCCTTTGGAGTACCGACTTCAAATGGTGCTCATGATCTTCACGACTTTTGGAATATATAAGGATGTCATCAATAAAGACAACAACAAACCGATCCAAATATTCCTTGAATACTCGGTTCATCATATCCATGAAAGTCATAGGAGCATTAGTCGATCCGAAAGACATGACTAAGAATTCATAATGCCCGCATCGAGTTCTAAAGGCGTCTTTGGAATATCCTCGGTTCTAATCTTCATTGATGATATCCGTAAGCTAAGATCGATTTTGAATAGAATTGTGCCCTTTGTAATCGGTCAAACAAGTCATCAATACGAGGTAGAGGATACCTATTCTTGATGGTGACATGGTTCAATTTCCGATAGTCAATACAAAGTCGCATACTCCCCGTCTTTCTTCTTTACTTAATAAAACAGAGCACCCCAAGGAGATGTACTAGGGACGGATGAAACCGATGTCCAACAATTTCTCGTAGTTGGACCTTTAACTCTGAAGTTCAATAGAGCCATTCGATATGGGGTTTTAGAAATGGGCTTTGTACCAAAGTTCAAGATCAATAAAGAATTCAACTTCACGTTCGGGGTAGACCGGAAGTTCTTTGAAATACGTCGGAAAGTCAATAACAACGAGAATATTATTCAAATTTGGCGTGTCTTTATTCAAATCCATAACATGGGCTAAGAAAACTTGACATCCATTTTTCAATAAACGAATAGCTTTATGATTAGATATGATGTTGATTGATTTTAATGGTTTAGTTGCTTGAATTCGCATACAACAGGTTGGTTAGGAATATGAAAACTAACAACCTTACGAAAACAATCAATTTTGGTATGATGAGTAGTTAACCAATCAATCCCTAAAATCACATCAAAAGCAAGTATCTTTAAAGAGATAAGGTCAACAGGTAAAAGTGATGGTGCCAACTTGAATCAAACAAGATTTATAAGCGAGTGGATGTGATGAAAGTTTCTCTCTAACGGAGTTTCCACAGATAGGTCAAAGTCTAATTTTCCTGAGTCAAGTTTAAACGTTGAGCACATGCAGAGAGATAAATGAATGGGTAGCACCCGGTATCAAGTAAGGTATAAACTTCGCAAGAATTTATAAATAGCTTACCCGTGATCACCTCGTTTGGGTTCCTCGCATTTTGACCGACCACAACAAACGCTTCTTTCGAAATCTTTGACTTTGCCTTTTACGGGACGATCTTTTGAGTCACCGTCCCCATTGAACTAGGTTTTGCTATTTGACAATCTCGAGCGATATGTCCTTCCTTTCCATAATTATAGCATACCTTGAATTGTTGTGGGCGGTTTGACCGATATGTCCCTCTTTTCGCATTTTGTAATATATGACCGGTGGTCGTTCTCCTCCCTTAACCGATTGTCACGCAAGACCGCTGTCGTATTCACATGGTCGTTGTTAAATCTCCTCTTTTAAAATCTCCTCCCGACTCGCTTCTTCTATTTTCATGGCCATGATTACCACCGTAGTGGTTACCATTTTTGTCCGTCTCATTTCTTTCTCATTTGGTTATCATTATTACGTTAACTCGCTATCTCCGGTACGATCCTCGGTTATGGTCCTCAGTTTTGACCGTACTCGTTATCTCGCTCTAATAATTGAGCCTCATTTACAACATCTGAATAGAGAAAATTTATGAAAAATGAGATATTGTCGTACGCTTGGGTTTCAAACCTCTAAAAACATCCGCCATAATGCGTTCCTCATTCTCCACCAAATGAGGTCTGCAAAACTGGATAACTCTCGCAAACTTTGCCTCGCATCGAGACACCGCCATGTTGTTTTGTTCTAATCGATGAACTCCACTTCCTTCACATGACTAACACTTTCGTGAAAGTATTTGTCATTAAATAATTTCAAATGTCTCCCAAGACATCTTTGAGTGTATTTGGATGGGTACGCTTCAGAGACTCCCACCAAGAATCTCGCTTTCACCACGGAACATAAAGGTGGCGAATGAACCTTCATTCTTAGTACATCCCAAGACATCGAATATCTTGTTAATTTGCTTGACCCATGTTTCCGCCATGATGATCGGATCGGCTTTCCCTTAAATTTGGTGGTCCCAACTCTTTGAATCGCTGGCCGTGACAACCCGTGAATTGCTATCATTTCGAAAAGTATATACACAAGCCAATCATGTTTGATGATAAAGCATATACTTTGTAACAATCTTATTCATTTATTAATAAAAAGTATTAATTTATTAAAGGCTTTTAATTATCTACATGATCTTTGTTTTAAAATATGTGATAAACCCATAGTTTTAAGCAATGCTTTTAGAATAATGATGATGATCATTCTAATGAGATCTAAATTCTTAGAAAGCTTAAAACTAAAATAGTTCCCAATCATTGGATTACTAAATTGGGGATTAGTGAATGGGATAGATTGGTACATACGCGTTCTTGCTCATTGGATGAGGATGATTGATCTCTGATCATCATTTTGTGTGGAGACACTAAAGCAAGTATGTAGGTGCTTATTAGAGAATAAGTTCATTGAGCGTGGCTCGCTAAGGAATACCTAATGGAGTTTTATTTGCTGTCAATAGGAATTCTGTAGTGATAGTAGTACAAGTAATCCTTGGACTTGAGATCATCATAGTATCTTGTGTATGATGAGTTATACTTTGACTTATTCCTTAAGACCCTTAGGGTATATCAAAGGGTATGCTTGGGTATAATAAGTTGTACATGGAGATAATGTATGATCAATAAAGAATCTACCACTTCTAATAAAAGAAGAGAAATGTCCTATGTGATTCGATAAATGACAACCCAAGTAGTCTGGTTAAGCGTAATGAAATTAGAAAGGAGTTTCTAATTTGCATTATTTGGAGTTGTGCATTTAAGGATCGAAATACATATAATTAAATAAAATAAGACTTGATGATAATTCCATGTCTTATATTTAATTGGGACATTGTATGGTGGAAGGATTGAATTGTCACAGTAACTATTTACTCAAAGGTTCTTTTATGATTAATGTTGAAATCTATATTATCCGGAAAGTCGTTGATCATTAGGAGGAGGCTTATCCCTATGTAGAATAAATATTATTTATTTAAATAAATTAATTGTTTAATTTATTTATTTAAATAAGATTAGAATTGTTCTAATTGATTTATTCACAACCGGTTTAATATGGAGAACCTAAAGGGTCACACACCATAAAAGGAAGAATAATTATTTAAGAAGTTAATGGCATAATCGTAATAATATGTTAAGTATATTTAATTTAATCTATGGTGATAGAATAAATTAAATAGCTTAATATTTATTATTTAATATTTTAGAAATATTAAATATAAATTAATAAGAGGAGTCTTATTAATATTATTACAATTATTATTATTTTAATTTCTAAAAGAGTTTAGAAATTAATTTAATATAAGTACTCTCATTTATTCCTAATAGGATTAGGAGGAAAATTAGTTAAAGGAGTTTAATTAATTATCCCTAATAAGATTAGGAGCTTAATTAATTAAAAGAATTTAATTAATTAAATAAAACCCAATTCCTTAATTGTTAAGGTGGGTGGCCCACATCTATAAATAAGAGAGTCTTATTATGGGTGTAGAGTAGTTGTTGATTTTTTACAACGACATAATTCCAATTTGTTGGAGAGTACCTTTTCTATAGAGATAGAAAACTAGGGTTTGAGCCAAATACCCTTTTTCTTGAATCATTATAATTCCTTGGTGGATCACCTCTAGAGGCCAAACATATGGGTGGCTAACGTTGATCAAAGGAAGGAACAAAACCCCGGTGGATTCAAGTTGAACGCGAAAGGATTTGGAGGTGAACTTGTACCTGAGGAAGCTCGGATCTTCAAGGGTATGTTTGTTCTTCATATCTTTTCGTTTAATTAATAATTGTGCATAAAGGGTGATCCGGGTATATGGTTTGTAAATTTTTTAAACTCTGATTTTACACGCTTCCGCATTATTTTTTAATTTGATTGCGCCCATGAATATTACAAACCTAACAGTGGCATCAGAGCCAAACCTTTATGTAAATTATTAATTGTTTTAATTTAATATCTATATTGATATGTGTTTAGAACAATTTAATTGGGCATAATTTTATTGTATAAAATTTATTTAAAAAAAAAAACATAATACGTGATGTCGCCGTACTTTGGAATATAAAGTTAATCGGTTTTCCTTTTTTTTTAGTTAACGGCGCATGTGATGATCATTCACGTGGATGTTAATACTAAAAGGAAATTTCAAAAGTGCGTACATGGATTTTAATCTTCTTTGCATGCACTTTTAAAAAAAATAAAAATAAAAATAAAAAATATATATATCATGTTAAACAAGAAATACAAGGAATCGATTTTTTTTTTTTTTCAAAAATATACTACGGTTTTTGGTATCTTTATATATATATATATATATATATATATATATATATATATTATATATATATATATATATATTATATTCTTAATAATTTTAATTTTAAAATAAAAGTTTATTTTAATCTTAAAATAAAAGGTTTATTTTAATATTAAAATAAAAAGATTTATTTTAATTTTAAAATTAGAATTTCATCTTAACTAATTAGAGTTGGAATTTGATTCCATGATAACTAATTGGAGTTGAAATTGGATTCTATTGTTTCCTTAAATAAAGGAGTTTGTTTAGATATGAAATAAGATTTCATATTATTCAAAATAAAAGTGTTTATTTGTGAATATGAAAGAGAATCCTAATTTCCTTAAATAAAGGAGTTTATTTAGATATGAAAAAAGATTTCATATTATTCAAAAAATAAAGGAGTTTATTTGTGAATAGGAAAGAATATCCGTGTTTCCTTTAATAAAAGATTTTTTTTTACATGGAATTGGATTCATAATTAATTAAAATAAAAGAGTTTATTTTAATTAAAGATTTTTTTTATATATATGGAATTGGATTCCATAATTAATTAAAATAAAGAAGTTTATTTTGATTAAAAATTTTGATTAAAATAAAATAGTTTATTTTATTCAAAATTAGATAAATTAAAATAAAATAGTTTTATTTTGATTTAAATTTGGATTAAAATAAAGGAGTTTATTTTGATTCAAAAATAGATTTTATACTAACTAAATTTGCCCATTAAATGATATCAATATATATATTAAATGTTTATTATTCATAGGATGAATGTTATTTATTGATGCATATGATGATGTGTATGATAATAAATGGGATTGATTATGGACTATTGACGATATGA
This sequence comes from Panax quinquefolius, assembly GCA_020205615.1. Taxonomy (NCBI): domain Eukaryota; kingdom Viridiplantae; phylum Streptophyta; class Magnoliopsida; order Apiales; family Araliaceae; genus Panax; species Panax quinquefolius. Next base: position 165,035,955 of record CM035152.1, read on the forward strand.
TTGGATTTTATTTTAGTTGGATGCATGAATGTATGAGTTTTATTAAATGGGTTCACTGCGTACTCGCCTTCTCTAATTTTTTCTTAATGTAAATTCTATCTCCTCCCATGTATTTCCCTCGATTAGCGATCAAGGCTTCTATTTATTTTAAATAGTTTTGTAATAGGAATATTTAGAATTAATTTTGAAGAATTAGAGATCAAGGGACAAGAAGCGCTTGAAGACCCGTTTGTAATGGAGCCCGGGTTTAAATGTAATAGTTATATTTAAATATTATTTCTTGCACCCCTAAGGTTTGACCTTTTGGTTCACTTGGTGGCTCTAGTGAACCAAACTAGAATAAAAGTCCATAATCAATCGGGTAGAATATAGTATTCTATATGTGCATGCTTATACTATATATATTATATATTATGCAAACATGCTTCGCATGTTAATTAATACGACGCGTATTTTATATATATATATAAATGCGCGCTAAACAAGATGAGACAAATTAATAACAAACCCCTCAATTTTTTATATTAAGTCTAAGCGTTCAAAGATATTTGGAATATCGAGCGTCGCCTTTCTAGCATGATAAAATTAATAGAGTATTAAATATTTAATATGAGTTTGTTGTGTCACCACAAGGCAAGTATTAAGTATTTAAGATGTTAATTTATCACATTTGATGCTTATAAAGAAAATTGAACAATATTGTTTTGTTGTGTCACCACAAGGATGATATTTTTCTTTTTGAATATATGGAGTGCTAGGTTGGACTTAACTTGGATAATTTTGATTCGGATGTGCCACCACTTGATCAAAATAATCTAAGAGGCAAAATACAAGGAGTTGCATAGTTGATGTAATTGACAAAAGTTGTCTACCTATTTATTTATATATAGTTTTTGTTGTGTCACCACAAGGCTATATACATTTGAAATGTGATCCTTATTCTCACTAGCAAATCTTTAATTAGATTTTGCCGAACTATATAAGTGAGGTAATATAGTTTGAAGAAAATAGTGGGAGATACCAATTTAAAACAAGACCTAATTTATTTTGGTAATTAATAAAAGAATGTATGCTAAAATGTTGTTAATTACAAATTCATTTACGTAATTTTACAATGTCTAAAATTACTATCATCTGCGAAACATATTTGATGTTAATTAACCGTAATCGAATTACTCGGATTAGTTAAGGAATTTGAGAATAGTTCTCATAGTCGAAAAAGCTATCTTATGTCCTTAATACGCTTTATCCCGCAATGATAGTTGCGCATAATGCCTCGAGGAAGAGATTGGTACTTTTAGAAAGTGGCAGAGATGATGCATGATTGGCTCAATGCATCATGCTCGCATCCATGAGTAACGAGCTTCAGGCGTCAAGATGAAACTATGGATGCTCTACTATATTCTTGCACATCAAGTAGTTGATGGTGAGGAAAGTAGGGCCCGATAGATATCGAGATATCTAAGGAGCTCTTCCGATCTAGAATGGCCAGATGACACTACAAGATGCATAAAAGTCCTTAACATTATCAATTTGATTGATCAATTAGGACAATGGTTTTGTCATGGATGGAGAGTTGAGCCAAGATTTGATCTTGCACTCACTCCGGACTCCTTTCATAATTGTTGTGAATTTTTCATATAAACAAGCTAGATATCACCTCATTGATTTGCTTAACATGTTGAAAAATGATGAGAGTCACTTTCAACCAAGAAAGACCATGTCTTCTTGGTAGGGGCCAAAGGATCTTACGAAAAGAAGTAACGATTCAAAGAAGGTATGAGAAAGGCATAAACAAAGGATAATAAGAACAAAAGCGATCACGGATAGCAAAGGAGTTTGCTTCCACTTGCAATAAGCCCTGGACTTTGGAAAAAGCTGCGAGAAGCATCTTGCGAGAGGCTAACCAAAGAAGCTTAGTGAAGTTTTTGGTTATAATACGCTTTTTGTTCATGATTGAAATAAATTTTTCTTTAAGTCAAGGTTCTACTTGGGTATTGGATACCGACTTTGGTTATCATAAATATAGATTTATGAAGGGACCAAACAGAAGTAGAAAGCTAAACAAATATAAGTAAACCTATGTGCGGGAAATGTAGCAAAGGTTGCCATATTAACCATAGAAACTTATAGTTTAGCACTGCCTACGGGAAAATCTATTAAGTCAATAAGTTGTTATTGTATTCCAGTTCTTGTTAAAAATATTATTTCCATTTTATTGTTGGACAATGAAATCTTTGGTATTATAATTAAGAACAATTGTTGTTCTATTTATAATAATAATGTTTTGTATAGAACTGGAATATTACTTAATAAATTTTGTATACTTGACTTACATGAAAATAATTTTGCATATTGAACAAATTAGTATAAGAAAAGGAGATGATCATTCAAAGAGTTGAATGTGTGTATTTGCTGAAATACAAGTATGAATTATTTGAAAGGTTCAAAGAATTCAGAAGTGAAACAAATTGACAATGTATTAAGATTCTTTGATTAGATCAAGGAATAAATACTTGTGCAATAAGTTTCTAAATCATCTCAAATGGTTTTCTCATAATGGAAACATCCTGATATGCAATAATTGATTGATGTATCTGAATGGAAAATTCGTACCTTGTTGGACATGGTGCGGTCCATAATGATTTTACCGACATTCCAAAGATCCTTCAGGATCATGTCCTAGAAATGGGCGCATATCTACAAAATGGTAACCTCAAAAAGGCCCCAAGACTCCATAAAAGTTATAGGCAGGGAGGATTCCTAATCTTAAGTATGTTAAGATAAGGGTTGTCCAACTTATGTGAAAAGTTTTCAAAGGATAAAGCTTGGGACAAGATTTGACAAGTACAAATTTGTGGGACATCTTAAAGTAAGTTTAGGGTATATGTTCTATAATTCTACTTAGCAAAAGGTGTTTGTTACGAAACACACGCTTTCTAAGATAAAGGTGTTTATCATTGAAGGGCTAGTGGGAGGATAATAGATCTTGAAAAGTTCAAGAACCACAAAATACTATAAGTCAAATAAGAGGAACACGTAGATAGACCTATTGTACCACAAATCGAATCGTAAATCTCGGAATAGTACCAAAGATACCTAGGAGGTATGGATTCATCATGGATGATGATGATAAGGTACACATCATAGAAGATGATGATCCGAGTTACATTCGATGAGGTAAGACTTCTAAGTGTACAAAAGGGAGAAGTGGGAGAAGCTACGTGAAATTTCTAGTATTATATGTTGATATACTACGGATGAGGAATTACATACCAATGCTACAATCAAGTAAAGATAAAGTTGTCTAAACATTCCTCCATGAATGGTTTGGGAAGAGTATCTTAATTGGGGATAAAATCTATATAGATAGATTTAAGAGGATGCTCGACTTAACCCGAGGAACGATATTCATTTGATGCTAAAGTCGTTTAGCATGGCAAACTCAAGAGATGTCTCATGTTGATGAGCCATGGAGTGTATCTCTCTTAATAGTCCCCACAGACTCTCGAAAAGAGAGGTCGCATGAGTGACAATCATGCATGCAATGAAATGTACGAGAGACGATGTTGATCGGTCATATTATGGAGAAGTTCACTATGAGTCGGTGAAAAACATCTTAAAGTGCTTAACCGAGCACTAAGGATGTAATCATATTCATGGTGGGTCTAAATTAAAACTAAAGGGCTTAATGACTCAAGTTTTTCGAGATGCAGACAAGACGACGGAAAATCCACTTTAAGGTAAAGTGTTACCTTGAGCAGTGGTGCGTTGAATTGGAAAGGTTCCAAACAAAGAAAGAGTTCTTTGGTTTAGTGATAAAGACAAAGTATATAGCTATAAATGAAGTCGCAAGTTGATTGTTTGGATTAAAAGTTCATTACGAACTAGAATAGTTCTAAGTCTCATCTTGGATCTAAACATGTATTGTGGCACTTTCATTTGATTATAAGAATCATTGAAAGATGGGAAATCACTATAGAGATGGTGGACTCTCAAGAACAACATTACATATCCATTAACTAAAGCTTATCCAACAGCAGGATAATCGTCACTTAGAGAAGAAGAGTATGAGATACCATGACGATTAGCTTTAGTGCAAGTGGGAGATTGAAAGTTATATGCACACAAGCCAATCATGTTTGATGATAAAGCATATACTTTGTAACAATCTTATTCATTTATTAATAAAAAGTATTAATTTATTAAAGGCTTTTAATTATCTACATGACGCTGTTTTAAAATATGTGATAAACCCATAGTTTTAAGCAATGCTTTTAGAATAATGATGATGATCATTCTAATGAGATCTAAATTCTTAGAAAGCTTAAAACTAAAATAGTTCCCAATCATTGGATTACTAAATTGGGGATTAGTGAATCCGGATAGATTGGTACTTACGTTGTTTTGCTCATTGGATGAGGATGATTAATCTCATGATCATTTGTGTGGAGACACTAAAGCAAGTATGTAGGTGCTTATTAGAGAATAAGTTCACTTCGAACGTGGCTCGCTAAGGAATACCTAATGGAGTTTTATTTGCTGTCAATAGGAATTTCAGTAGTGATAGTAGTACAAGTAATCCTTGGACTTGAGATCATCATAGTATCTTGTGTATGATGAGTTATACTTTGACTTATTCCTTAAGACCCTTAGGGTATATCAAAGGGTATGCTTGGGTATAATAAGTTGTATATGGAGATAATGTATGATCAATAAAGAATCTACCACTTCTAATAAAAGAAGAGAAATGTCCTATGTGATTCGATAAATGACAACCCAGTAGTCCTTGGGAAATAAGAATGAAATTAGAAAGGAGTTTCTAATTTGCATTATTTGGAGTTGTGCATTTAAGGATCGAAATACATATAATTAAATAAAATAAGACTTGTGACAAGTAATTCCATGTCTTATATTTAATTGGGACATTGTATGGTGGAAGGATTGAATTGTCTGATAGAATCGTAAGACCCGAAATTTTTAAATAAAAAGGAATTTCCTTTATTTATTATTTTGAAATAGTAAGGGTTGATTTGATTAATGTGGATAGTTAAGGGTTAAATATGCAAATATTTCAAAATAAGCAAGTGGTTATAAAATATTCATTGTTGTTGGGGAATATTCGTTTGGTCGTGGAATATTCGCATATCGGTCGGGAATATTATTAAATACTAGCGTACCATGTGTGGGCCCCATAACTAAAAGCGATTGGATGAAAAAACGACAAATATAGTTGTTGTTTTAAATAACAGCAGTAGTTATTACAATTATCTTGTTGGAATACCCGGTGGTTAAAACACACTAATACGGCGTTGTTGAACAAGAAGAAGCACACGGTATTGCACCAATTATTGATTCTTACGTAAGAAGGCACTACTCAATAATGGTTCGTGATTACCGCTTTATTCAATTATTTTATTGAGTTAATAATTCTTTGCGTTGATATTTTATATTCATTGTTTCAATAATTGTCATTACAAAGATCTTTCATTATCGAAGCAATAATTCATATTATCCGAATAATATTATTAGATAACATTATTGGCAATGTCTAGAAAGTTACGTCTAAGGAGAGGTTTGGTCACCTAATTGCGCCACCAAGAAGAAGAAATTCTTATCGAAAGCCCCCTCTTTCCTGAGGCGCACGGTCATCAATATTGTGATTCGTAATATTATTTGTGAATAATTAATTATTGATTTATATGATGAGAAAAATATTGATTTTATGTGGATATAGATGGAGAAAATTTTAAAATGACAATTGTTGAAAATTAATATTTTATCTTTTTCGATAAAATAATTCATTTAAATATATTATTTTAATAATATATTAACGGTGATATTTTTACAACGAATGTGGGATATATGAGTATACGAGGAGGAAGAGTATTTTTGTTGCAATAAATGTTTAAAACATGTTAAACATGTCGGTGGACCCCATTTATTCGATTGAAATTTGATTATAATTTTGAAATTGCCCGTTTGTGGATTTGGTCAATTTTTGATTGGAATTTGGAAAAACTTTCTTCTGCAAAGTTGTAGAGAATTGAATTTCCTATAAAAACTCATGAGATTCGAATTTTCTAATGAAAGGGCTATTTATTATGAATTATTGAAGTTCAAGCTCAAAATAATTGATTTTGGAAGTTTAAAATATTTAAAATTAGAAAAACGTTTTTCTAGAAGGTGGCATGTGTTTGATGGCTGAAATCAGATTCTAGACATGTAGAAAATGTGACGCCCCAAAATAGGTATACATCACCCATTCTCGAGTTATCAATATACATGGTACGTAAACAACTACAACTTTATTATTACAACAAGAAATCTGTGAGTTTAAATACAAATATTATCTTCTGATAATATTTATACTCACATAAATCCTCATCACATTTATTGATACATTATTTTACAAAATGGTGAGGACTACTAAACAATCCTTTCTAAAACCTTCATTCCATACCCCGACTGCATCGCTATATTCTCGCCTCCTCCGAGAAGAATGGAACAAAAAGGAAAAGGGTGAGCTCAACTAGCTCAAGAAGAATATTATGACTAAGATAATATACAACAAATTATCGTTAGTCTTCAACAGGAAAAATCGATAGAATACAATAGACAACAAGTTTCAGATCAATATTCGCAATGAAATAATAATTCATGTAAGAGTTACGTAGAGAATGAAATCTACTATAATCTATGAATTTAATAGTCCATCATCAAAATTTTATCCTCGTAACATCAATCAATATTCATCTCAAATCAAACATTCATCTTTGCACTACTGTGCCAAAGATATTCATCATCGGTCATGTTCATCTCAACACTGCTCATCTTTGCACTATGTGCCAAAGATATTCATCATTGGTCATGTTCATTTAAACACTGCTCATCTTTGCACTATGTGCCAAAGATATTCTTCAGAAATCATTCATCTTTGCACTACAAAAGCCAAAGATATTCAATAATATCATCATTTAAGACCGAGGATGATGAAAATATTTTTAAAGAACGAATCCAAAGGAAACAAAATGACAAGGATTAAGGATTAAGGATTCGTGACTTTGTTTTATCCATGTCCAACAATACCTCAAAAATAATCATAGTGGTGTAAAATTCAAGAATGATCAAAACATGGATACAATCAAAGCTAGTATCCGTAATAGATATTTTGGACTAAAAGAAGAAATTTTATTTTTCGATGAATAGTGCCGATACGTGAATAAAGGTCAGATATACGTGAATAAGGCCGATAACGTGAATAAGAATCCGACACCAAAAGATAGAAATTCCACAAAAAACATTTTCACGCTTTCATTAATAGTACTCGTGAATAAGAACTCGTGAATAAGAAACTCATGAATAAGAACTCGTGAATAAGAACTCATGAATAGTAACCCATGAATAGTAACCCCGACATGAAAAAGTTCCAAATTTGATAAAAAGTTCCAACCAATATTTCAAAGATAATGATATCAAGAAATAATATCATCCGAAAAGAAAATAACATCCCTTACCTCAAAGAATCAAGATTTCGGAAGGAAAGGCTCAAGTGATGCCGAATGAAACTTGTACTAAACAAAGAACTCTCAAAGTATCTAAATACTCACAAAATACGCTCAATAATATAGAGAGAGAAGAGAGAAAACTTTGTTTCGGTGTGATTTTCAATTCTAACTTAGCCCTCTATTTATAGAAAATGTTATTACCACAAGGCATTTCTTGACTGCCACCGATGGCTTTACTCGCTACTATTGCCACCCACCACATTTGAAATAAAATTCAGCACATTTCTTCACCAACCACAAGTGGGGCCCACTCAATTCTAGAATTTTCCACCAAAATCAATTATAAACCTAATTTTCGAATCCGACACCTCTTAAAATTCACAACAAATCATTCGTGCATTTTTAACGGTTCAAAATTTGTGGACATATACTCAACTTATGTATGTATAACATACCCAAAAATTACCACAATCCAACTATTTGATTAAAAATTATAACCCCGCAATATATCTCAAAACCCCGATTTAATTTTTAATACCTCCAACTGGGTAAAATATCGATAAAACACCTCAACAATAATTTCTTCATTTATAACCACATAAATAAATCCATCATTTATATCCACATAAAATAAATATTTTTTTATCATATGAATCAATAATTAATTATTCACAAATAATATTACGTAATCACAATTATGACAACCAGCCGCTCCCTGTGAAAGAGGGGCTTTCCGATAAGGATTTCTCCTCATCGGGCGCGCGCAATTAGGTGACCAAACCTCTCCTCGATGTAACTTTCTAGACATTGCCAATAATGCTATCTAATAATATTATTCAAATAATATGAATTATTGATCCGATAATGGAGATAATGTGCAAAGTGACAATTATTAACAACAACAATAATATAAAATATCAACGCAAAGAATTATTGAATCAATAAAATAAAATATTGAATAAAGAATCATCGTGGAAAATTATCGAGTAAAGGCCTTCACGTAAGGATCAATAATTCAACAATATCAGGTAATACCGTGCTATCAAGGCAACCACGCCAGACATCGATTTTAACCACCGGTATTCCAACAGCCTTAATCTCAGAATAACTACGCCAAGTTATTTTTAACCAACTTATATTTGTCGCTTTTCTTCATCCAATCGCTTTCGTTATGGGGCTCTACACATGGTCGCTACTGGCCGCATTTAATATTCCCCGACAAAGATTTAATATTCCACCACCAAACTAATATTCCCCTAACAAAATGAATATTTTATAACCACTTGCTTATTTTGAAATATTTATGATTTAACCCTTAACTATCCACATTAATCAAATCAACCCTTACTATTTCAAAATAATAAATAAAGGAAATTCCTTTTATTTAAAAAATTTTTGGGTCTTACAACCTCCCTTCTTATGAAATTTCGCCTCTAAATCGACGACGATGACTGGTGTTTCAAAAGATGAGGATACCTCGCTTTCATTTCCGCTTTCCAATTCCTGTGTCATTTCCTCTATAAGCATGATTCCTCCACAAAACTTTAACTTGTGGTATGAATTTTGCGCAGTAGGGACATGCTCCTTCCTATCCAAAATCTTGACAGTACCTCCTCACACGTTAAGTCTTCTGCTATCTCGTCCCGGTTCTAACTCTATAACGTGGTTCGGGTCTTTCACATATTTATTTAAGTATGAGATATGTGAAAAACATTATGAACATTTAGACATACTGGAGGTAATGCAAGTCTATAGGCTACATTTCCTACTCGGTCAAGAATTTGAAATGGACCAATAAATCGTGGATCGAGCTTTCTCTCTTCCCAAATCTTGTAACTCCCTTCCATGGAGCAACTCGCAACAATACATGATCCCCTACATTAAATTCCACGCCCTTTCGATGAAGATCCGCATAACTCTTTTTTGTCGATCTTGAGCCGCTTTGTATACGCTTGTTTAATCATTTGGATCTTTTCGGTAGTCATACGTATTAACTCGGTCCCAACAATGTTGCTTCACCCACCTCATCCCAACATATATCGAGAACGACATTTTCGCCCATATAATGCTTCAATGGAGCCACACCTATACTTGCTCGATAATCTGTTGTTGTAGGAGAATTCCACCAATGGTAAATACTTATCCCAACCGCCTTGAAGTCTAGGACACGTAGTCTTAATAAATCTTCAAGAGTTTGAATAGTCCCCTCTCGATTGTCCGTCCGCTTGGGGATGGTATGTCAACTAAATCGCAAACTGCGCTCATAGCTTTTTGCAAGCTAACCCAAAATCTTGAAGTGAATCTTGGGTCACGATCCAAACTATGGATACAGTGCATGCCATGCAACCTCACGATCTCATTTACGCATATACTAGCAAGACGCTCAAGTGAATAAGTCTCCAGACGGCAAGAAATGAGCAGACTTGGTTAATCTATCAACAATAACCCAAATAAGATTGATGCCTTGAGAAACCGTAGGAAGACCCGTAACTAAATCCATGGTAATGTGTTCCCACTTCCATTCCGGAATCTCAAGTGGTTGCAACGGACCCTTAGGTACTAGATGCTCCGCCTTTACACGCTGGCAAGTTAAACACATCGAGATAAACTTTGCAATCTCTCTCTTCATATTATTCCACCAAAATGTATGTCAAGATCACGATACATTTTAGTACTTCCAGATGGATTGCAAATGGTGTATTGTGTGCCTCCATCATAATCTTGTACTTCAAATCGTAGTCGTTAGAACACAAAGTCTAGAGTGGACTCAAGTATTCCTTCTTCATCAATTCTCGCCCTAATAGCTCCTTCTTGTACTTTCTTCTTCATACGATCGCCTCCGGCCTGCGAATGGCTCGAGCAACCTTAACTTTTCTATTAAAGTTGGCTCTACGCGATACTTGACATCATCGCACTCGCTCCTCAAGATATGATCTTCTACTCAACGCGCCGCCTACCACGCTCGCTTTTACCGTGATGGTATCAATAGTGTGGTCGTAGTCTTCAATAGCTCGAGCCAACGCCGCCAGCATGTTGAGTTCTTTTTGAGTGAAGAAATATTTAAGGCTTTTATGATCCGAATATATCTCCACTTTCTCCCCATATAGATAGTGCTCCATATCTTTAAGCTGAAAACGATCGGCCGCTAACTCTAGATCACGAGTAGGATAATTCCTCTCATACTCTTTAAGTTGTCGCGAGGCATAGGCTATGACTTTCCCACGCTGCATGAGAACACATCCTAACCCTTTGCTCAAGCATCGTCAGAGATAACAAATCCATCCGAACCAGATGGTATTGTTAGAACAAAAGCCAAATAAGTCTCCTTTAAGCTCTTGGAAACTTTTTTTCTCGATTCTTCGCCTCCAAACGAATTTTGTATCCTTCCGAAGTTAATGAGTTAATGGAGTAGCGATTCGAGAAAACCCTTCCACTAATCTCCGATAATAACCAACTAAGCCCAAAAAGCTACGTGACTTCAATCACCGATTTTGTTGTCCTAACTTCAGATTGCTTCAATCTTCACGGATCAACAGATACTCCATGTTTTGACACTGACATGCCCAAGAAATGCTACTTCCTCAAGCCGTAACTCGCATTTCTTCAATTTGGCATATAGTTGGTTTTCACGAAGCCTTTCGAGTACCAAATTTCAAATGGTGCTCATGATCTTCACGACTTTTGGAATATATAAGGATGTCATCAATAAAGACAACAACGAACCGATCCAAATATTCCTTGAATACTCGGCTCATCATATCCATGAAAGCCGCAGGAGCATTAGTTAGTCCGAAAGACATGACTAAGAATTCATAATGCCCATACCGAAGTTCTCAAGGCGCGCTTTGAATATCCTCATTCTAATTTTCACCGATGATATCCGTAATCTAAGATCGATTTTGAAAAGAATTGTGCCCTCAGAATCGGGTCAAACAAGTCATCAATACGAGGTAGAGGATACCTATTCTTGATGGTGACATGGTTCAATTCCCCGATAGTCAATATAAAGTCGCGATACTCCCGCTTTTTTTTTTTACAAATAAAACAGAGCACCCCAAGGAGACGACTCAGATTTAATGAAACCGATGTCCAACAATTCTCGTAGTTGGACCTTTAACTCCTCAAGTTCAATAGAGCCATTCGATATGGGGTTTTAGAAATGGGCTTTGTATCAGTTCAAGATCAATAAAGAATTCAACTTCACGCTCGGGGTAGACCGGAAGTTCTTCAGAAATACGTCAGAAAGTCAATAACAACAGAATATTATTCAAATTTGACGTGTCTTTATTCAAATCCATAACATGGGCTAAGAAAGCTTGACATCCGCTTTTCAATAAACTAATAGCTTTATGATTAGATATGATGTTGATTGATTTTAATGGTTTAGTTGCTTGAATTGCATAACAAAGTTGGTTAGGAATATGAAAACTAACAACCTTATTTAAAACAATCAATTTTGGCATGATGAGTAGTTAACCAATCAATTCCTAAAATCACATCAAAAGCAAGTATCTTTAAAGAGATAAGGTCAATGTGTAAGGTAATGGTGCCAACTTGAATCAAACAAGATTTATAAACAGTGGATGTGATGAAAGTTTCTCCTAACTGAGTTTCCACAGATAGATCAAAGTCTAATTTCTCCGAGTCAAGTTTAAACGCTGAGCACATGCAGCAGAGAGATAAATGAATGGGTAGCACCCCAGATCAAGTAAGGTATAAACTTCGCAAGAATTTATAAATAGCTTACCCGTGATAACCTCGCTTGGGTTCTCGTGATTATGACCAACCACAACAAACGCTTCTTCCTAATCGCTGACTTTGACTTTTTCGGGATATCTTTTGAGTCACCGTCCCTCATTGAACTAGGTTTCGCCATCTGCATAATCTCGAGCGATATGTCCTTCCTTTCCACAACTATAGCATACCTTGAATCTGCAGGGCGCTTGACCGATATGTCCCTCTTTTCCGTGATTTGTAAAGTATACGACCGGTGGTCGATCTCCTCCTTAGAACCCGGGCCATACCTAAGACCGCTGCCTTCACATAGTCGTTGTTAAATCTCTCTTTAAAATCTCCTCCTAACTCGCTTTTCTTCGCTTTTTACGGCTATGATGATTACCACCAGAGTGGTTACCATTTCGTCCGTCGCTTGCTTTTCTCCGCAGTTATCATTATTTCTGCTGATCGCTATCTCCGGTACGATCCTCGGTTATGGTCCTCGGTTGACCGTATTTCGTTATCTCGCCTAATAATTGAGCCCTGCTTACAACACATCGAATAAAGAGAAAGTTTATGAGAAATGAGATATCGACGACGCCGGTTTCAAACCTCTAAGAAACATCCGCGCCATACGCTCCTCATCCTCCACCAAATGAGGTGCAAACTCGATAACTCGCAAACTTTGCCTCGCATCGAGACACCCGCCATGTTGTTTTGTTCCAATCTGATGAACTCCACTTCCTTCATACGATTTAACACTTTCGTGAAAGTATTTGTCATTAAATAGTCTCTCAAACGCCTCCCAAGACATGCCGAAAAAAAGTACCGGATGGTACGCTTCACGCATCTCCACCAGAGAGGTCCGCTTCGCCACTTTAACATAAAGGTGGCGTAATGGAACCTTCGTTTCTCCTCCGCATCCCAAGACATCGAATATCTTGGTAATTTGTTTGACCCATGTTTCCGCCCATGATCGGATCTCGCTTTCCTTAAATTCGTGGTCCCAACTCTTTGAATCGCTTGGTTGTGACAACCCGTGAATTGCTATCATTTCTCCTCAGATTTTGAACACGAAGTCTCCTCGTCTCGATTTTGCATGAATCGCAAAAAGCTTCTAAACATCCCCTCGCTCATCATCTCGCCATGGTGTTGTTCATGGGAGGAACATTGCCACTGCTGACGCTCTCCTCGCTGGTAAAAGACAGCATCTCCACTGGCCTCATTTACTCCATCGTTAATATTCTCACGACATTCTCAAATACCGCCATAAAACAAGGGTTAATTAAGGAAATCAATATATCACATAATATCCCTATATATCGACTAACTAACAAATAAGCTTAGTAGACACACTAGCGAAGGATTTACTCTGCCTCTCCTCCTAGTTCTATTCCCCGATCTCCGCCAGAGATCATATCCCTAAGCTCGATACCAACCATGACGCCCCAAAATAGGTATACATCACCCATTCCGAAAGTTATCAATACATGGTATGTAAACAACTACAACTTTATTATTACAACAAGAAATCGTGAGTTTAAATACAAATATTATCTTCTAGACAATATTTATACTCACATAAATCCTCATCACATTTATCGATACATTATTTTACAAAATGGTGAGGACTACTAAACAATCCTTTCTAAAACCTTCATTCCATACCCCGACTCGCACTCGCTATATTCTCGCCTCCCCGAGAAGAATGGAACAAAAAGGAAAAGGGTGAGCTCAACTAGCTCAAGAAGAATATTATGACTAAGATAATATACAACAAATTATCGTTAGTCTTCAACAGGAAAATCTGATAGAATACAATGACAACAAGTTTTCAGATCAATATTCGCAATGAAATAATAATTCATAGAAGAGTTACGTAGAGAATGAAATCTACTATAATCTATGAATTTAATAGTCCATCATCAAAATTTTATCCTCGTAACATCAATCAATATTCATCTCAAATCAAACATTCATCTTTGCACTACATGTGCCAAAGATATTCATCAATCGGCCATGTTCATCTCAACACTGCTCATCTTTGCACTATGTGCCAAAGATATATTCATCATTGGTCATGTTCATTTAAACACTGCTCATCTTTGCACTACATGTGCCAAAGATATTCTTCAGAAATCATTCATCTTTGCACTACAGCCAAAGATATTCAATAATATCATCATTTAAGACCGAGGATGATGAAAATATTTTTAAAGAACGAATCCAAAGGAAACAAAATGACAAGGATTAAGGATTAAGGATTCGTACTTTGTTTTATCCATGTCCAACAATACCTCAAAAATAATCATAGTGGTGTAAAATTCAAGAATGATCAAAACATGGATACAATCAAAGCTAGTATCCGTAATAGATATTTTGGACGAAAAGAAGAAATTTTATTTTTCGATGAATAGTGCCGATATACGTGAATAGTGTCAGATACGTGAATAAGGCCGATACGTGAATAGTAATCTGACACCAAAAGATAGAAATTCCACAAAAAACATTTTCACGCTTCATGAATAGTACTCGTGAATAAGAACTCGTGAATAAGAACTCATGAATAAGAACTCGTGAATAGTAACTCTCATGAATAAGAACCCATGAATAGTAACCCGACATGAAAAAGTTCCAAATTTGATAAAAGTTCCAACCAATATTTCAAAGATAATGATATCAAGAAATAATATCATCCTCGAAAAGAAAATAACATCCCTTACCTCAAAGAATCAAGATTTCTAAGGAAAAGCTCAAGTGATGTTGAATGAAACTTGATTTAAAACAAAGAACTCTCAAAGTATCTAAATACTCACAAAATACGCTCAATAATATAGAGAGAGAAAGAGAGAAAACTTTGTTTCGTGTGATTTTCAATTCTAACTTAGCCCTCTATTTATAGGAAAATGTTAATTCACCAAGCAGATTTGACCGCACACCGATGGCTTTACTCGCTACTATTGCCACCCACCACATTTGAAATAAAA
Organism: Panax quinquefolius; assembly: GCA_020205615.1. NCBI lineage: Eukaryota > Viridiplantae > Streptophyta > Magnoliopsida > Apiales > Araliaceae > Panax > Panax quinquefolius. The sequence continues at coordinate 165,051,166 of CM035152.1, forward strand.
TTCAGCACATTTCTTCACCAACCACAAGTGGGGCCCACTCAATTCTAGAATTTTCCACCAAAATCAATTATAAACCTAATTTTCGAATCCGACACCTCTTAAAATTCACAACAAATCATTCGTGCATTTTAACGGCTCAAAATTTGTGGACATATACTCAACTTATGTATGTATAACATACCCAAAATTACCACAATCCAACGGTCGGATTAAAAATTATAACCCCGCAATATATCTCAAAAACCCCGATTTAATTTTTAATACCTCCAACTGTAAAATATCGATAAAACACCTCAACAATAATTTCTTCATTTATAACCACATAAATAAATCCATCATTTATATCCACATAAAATAAATATTTCTTTATCATATGAATCAATAATTAATTATTCACAAATAATATTACGTAATCACAATTATGACAACCAGCCGCTCCTCAGAGAAAGAGGGGCTTTCCGATAAGGATTTCTCCTCATCGGGCGCCGCAATTAGGTGACCAAACTCTCCTCGATGTAACTTTCTAGACATTGCCAATAATGCTATCTAATAATATTATTCAAATAATATGAATTATTGATCCGATAATGGAGATAAATGCAAAGTGACAATTATTGAACAACAATAATATAAAATATCAACGCAAAGAATTATTGAATCAATAAAATAAAATATTGAACAAGAATTCACCGTGGAAAATTATTGAGTAGTGCCTTTCACGTAAGGATCAATAATTCAACAATATCTGCGTAATACCGTAGTGCCATCTTGGCAACCACGCCAGACATCGTATTTTAACCACCGGGTATTCCAATGTTTTAATTCAGAATAACTACGCCGTTATTTTTAACCAACTTATATTTGTCGTTTTCTTCATCCAATCGCTCGTTATGGGCCAATACACACGGTCGCTACTGTTGCATTTAATATTTCCCGACAAAGATTTAATATTCCACGACCAAACTAATATTCCCCGACAAAAATGAATATTTTATAACCACTTGCTTATTTTGAAATATTTATGTATTTAACCCTTAACTATCCACATTAATCAAATCAACCCTTACTATTTCAAAATAATAAATAAAGGAAATTCCTTTTTATTTAAAAAAATTTTGGTCTTTCATGAGTTCTTATTCACGAGTTACTATTCACGAGTACTATTCATGAAGCGTGAAGATGTTTTTGTGGAATTTCTATCTTTTGGTGTTTGAGTTACTTATTCACGTATACTCAAGACTATTCACGATTATGACAAGACTATTCACCGAAAAATAAAATTTCTTCTTTTCGTCTAAAACATCTATTCGGATACTAACTCGATTGTATCCATGTTTTGATCATTCTTGAATTTTACACCACTATGATTATTTTTGAGGTATTTTGGACGTGGATAAAACCAAGTACGAATCCTTAATCCTTAATCCTTGTCATTTTGTTTCACGGATTCGCTTTAAAAATATTTTCATCATCCTCGCCTTAAATGATGATATTATTGAATATCTTTGGCCTCAGTAGTGCAAAGATGAATGATTCTGAAGAATATCTTTGGCACAGTAGTGCAAAGATGAGCAGTGTTGAGATGAACATGACCGATTGATTAATATCTTTGGCCTGTAGTGCAAAGATGAGCAGTGTTTAAATGAACATGATTAATCGATGAATATCTTTGGCTCAGTAGTGCAAAGATGAATATTTGATTCCGGATGCATATTGATTGATGTTCTGAGGATAAAATATTGATGATGGGTATTAAATTCATAGATTATAGTAGATTTCATTCTACGTAACTCTTCTATGAATTATTATTTTCATCGCGAATATTGATCGAAACTTGTTGTCTATTGTATTCTATCGATTTTTCCTGTTGAAGACTAACGATAATTTGTTGTATATTATCTTAGTCATAATATTCTTTATCGGGCTAGTTGAGCTCACCCTTTTCCTTGTTGTTCCATTTTTCTTCGGGGAGGCGAGAATGTAGCGAAAGTACTAGCTTCTGGGGTATGGAATGAAGGTTCTAGAGAGAGTTGTTTAGTAGTCCTCACCATTTTTGTAAAATAATGAATCAATAATTATGATGGGGATTTATTTGCGTGTGGATATTATCTAGAAGACAATATTATATTTAAACTCACAAGTATATATTGTCGTATTTCACACGATATTTGTATTATTAAAGTTGTAGTTTGCTTTCTTGTACCATGTATTTTGGCGACTCGAGAATGGGTGTTGTGTATACCTATTTTGGGGGCGCCACGGTTGGTATCGAGCTTAGGGATATGATCTCTGGCGGAGATCGGGGAATAGAACTAGGAGGGAGAGAGACGAGTAAATCCTTCGCTAGTGTGTCCTACCTAAGCTTATTTGTTAGTTGGTCAAGATATAGGGATATTATGTGATTTGTTAATTTATTTAGTTAACCCTTGTTTTATGATAGTTTTTTAGAATGGTCATTGAGAACGTTAACAATGGAGTGAATGAGATCGTGGAGACACCTCTAATCGCCAAACAGGGATAATGTTATGTCGGTGAAGAAGGAATTAGAGATATCCATGTGGTGAGTGAAGAATTGATAGTTGCATGAGAGATAATCGCAGAGGTAACAAATGAGAGTGAGGAAGAAGAGGAAGAAGAGGTACTCAAGAGAGTTTATTAGAGGTATTTTATGATCGAAATATAGAATTGCAAAATCGTATTCATGAGTTAGAAGAAGAAAGCTAAAGAATTGCGAGGCGATCGTGGAGCAAAAGGATGCAACGATTCAAGCTTGTGTTACCCGACACGTGATGCTTGAATGAAGCACTCTTTGGCGAGTATAAGATGATAAAGTGGAATCGAGATTTGAAAGAAGAAATAAGCGAACGAGTGAGAATGAGTGATGCATGGGTAAAAGGCGCTGCACGACGCGTTGATATTATGGAAAGAGATGTCCAATCTAAAAGAGAAGATTTAACGATGACGGAAGGCGTCGTAAAGAACATCAAAGCACCATCAACAAATTCTAGGGAAGAGAACGATCGCCAGTTAGATGCTACTGAGATGTGGAGAGGAGGGACATATAAGGTCAAACTGTTTCAAAGCCTTCCAAGGTATGCTATAATTGTGGAAAAAGAAGGACATATCGCTCGAGATTAGACGATATCGAAACCCATCCGGCGTGAATGGTGACTCAAAAGGATGTCCCGAAAAAAGTCAAAGTCAGCGGTTCTTGGAAGAGCGTTTGTCGTGACCGGTCAAAAATGCGAGGAACACGAACGAAGTTAGACGGGTTAGTTAATTATAAATTCTTGCGAAGTTTATACCTTACTAGATCTACCGGTATACCCATTCATTTATCTCTCTGCATGTGCTTTCAGCGTTTGAACTTGACTACGGAGAAATTAAACTTTGACCTATCTGTGGAGACTCCATTAGGAGAAAATTTCATTACATCCGTTATTTAAAAATCTTGCTTGATTCAAGTTGGCACTATCACATTACCTGTTAACCTTATTTCTATAGAGATATTTTCTTTTGATGTGATTTTAAGGTTAACTACTCATCATGCCAAAATTAATTACTTTCGTAAGGTTGTTAGTTTTCACATTCCTAAGCAACCTGTTATTCGAATTTAAGCAATCAAATCATTGTATCCTTCCGAGTTAACTGTTAGATAACAAATCCATCCGAACCAGATGGTATTGTTAGAACAGGTGCCGAAATAAGTCTCCTCTTAAGCTCTTGGAAACTCTTCTCGCATTCTTCGCTCCAAACGAATTTTGTATCCTTCCGAGTTAACTGAGTTAATGGAGTAGCGATTCGAGAAAACCCTTCCATGAATCTCCCATAATAACCAGCTAAGCCCAAAAAGCTACGTACTTTGATCACCGAATTCGGTTGCTCTAACTTTGTATTGCTTCAATCTTCACGGATCAACAGATACTCCATGTTTCGACACCACGTGCCCAAGGAATTCTACTTCCTCAAGCGTAACTTGCATTTCTTCAATTTGGCATATAGTTTGTTTTCACGAAGCCTTTGGAGTACCAAACTTCAAATGGTGCTCATGATCTTCACGACTTTTGCAATATATGAGGATGTCATCAATAAAAACAACAACGAATCGATCCAAATATTCCTTGAATACTCGGTTCATCATATCCATGAAATCCGCAGGAGCATTAGTCAATCCGAAAGACATGACTAAGAATTCATAATGCCCATACCGAGTTCAAGGCGGTCTTTGGAATATCCTCGATTCTAATCTTGGTGATGATATCGAGCGAAGATCGATTTTTGAAAAGAATTGTGCCCCTGCAAATCGGGTCAAATAATTCATCAATACGAGGTAGAGGATACCTATTCTTGATGGTGACATGGTTCAATTCAGATAGTCAATACAAAGTCGCATACTCCCGTCTTTCTTCTTCTGAATAAAACAAGAGCACCCCAAGGAGATGTCTTAGGATTTAATGAAACCGATGTCCAACAATTCTCGTAGTTGGACCTTTAACTCCACGAAGTTCAATAGAGCCATTCGATATGGGGTTTTAGAAATGGGCTTTGTACCGGAGTTCAAGATCAATAAAGAATTCAACTTCACGTTCGGGGGGTAAGACAGGAAGTTCTTGAGAAATACGTCGGGAAAGTAAGTCGATAACAACAGAATATTATTCAAATTTGACGTGTCTTTATTCAAATCCATAACATGGGCTAAGAAAGCTTGACATTCGCTTTTTCAATAAGCGAATAGCTTTATGATTAGATATGACGATGATTGATTTTAATGGTTTAGTTGCTTGAATTAAGTAAAACAGTTGGTTAGAATATGAAAACTAACAACCTTACGAAAATAATCAATTTTCGAATGATGAGTAGTTAACCAATCAATCCCTAAAATCACATCAAAAGCAAGTATCTTTAAAGAGATAAGGTCAGCGGGTAAGGTAATGGTGCCAACTTGAATCAAACAAGATTTATAAGCGATGGATGTGATGAAAGTTTCTCCTAACTGAGTTTCCACAGATAGGTCAAAGTCTAATTTCTCGAGTCAAGTTTAAATGTTGAGCACAAGCAGGAGAGATAAATGAATGGGTAAGACCCAGTATCAAGTAAGGTATAAACTTCGCAAGAATTTATAAATAGCTTACCCGTGATCACTTCGTTTGGGTTCCTCGCATTTTGACCCGATCACAACAAACGCTCTTCCGGAATCGTTGACTTTGACTTTTTCCGGGACGATCTTTTGAGTCACCGTCTCATTGAACTAGGTTTCGCCACTGCGTATAATCTCGAAAGCGATATGTCCTTCCTTTCCACAATTATAGTATACCTTGAATCATTGTGGACATTTTGACCGATATGTCCCTCTTTCCGTGATTTATAAGATATGAATACGGTGGTCGTTCTCCTCCCTTAGAACCGATTCTTCTTCAAGACTTTCTGTCTTTCATGGTCGTTGTTAAATCTCCTCTTTTAAAATCTCCTCCGACTCACTTCTTTTTATTTTCTTGGCCATGATTACCACCGAGTGGTTACCATTTTGTCCGTCTGTTTCTTTCTCCATTTGGTTATCATTATTCATTGATCGCTATCTCCGGTACGATCCTCAGTTATGGTCCTCGGTTGGTAGTACTCGTTATCTCGCGGCCTAATAATTGAGCCCATTTACAACATCCGAGTAGAGAGAAAGTTTATGAGAAATGAGATCTTATCGACGTATCCGGGTTTCAAACCTCTCGAAACATCCGCGTCATACGTTCCTCATTCTCCACCAAATGAGGTGCAAACTCGGATAACTCGCAAACTTTGCCTCGTCATCGAGACACCTTCATGTTGTTTTGTTCTAATCGATGAACTCCACTTCCTTCATATGACGAACACTTTCGGAAAGTATTTGTCATTAAATAGTTTCAAACGTCTCCCAAGAGACGCTTTGAGTGCGGAAATTTGGATGTGTACGCTTCATAAACTCCCACGATAGTCTGCCCGCCTCACCATGGAACATAAAGGTGGCGAATGGAACCTTTCGTTCCTCGTGCATCCCAAGACATCGAATATCTTGGTAATTTGCTTGACCCATGTTTCCGCCCATGACGGATCTCGGCTTTCCTTAAATTCGGTGGTCCCAACTCTTTGAATCGCAGTTTTGTGACAACCCGTGAATTGCTAACATTTTCCTCAGTATTTTGAACACGAGTCTCCTAAATTCGATTTTGTATGAAGCGCAAAAAGCTTCTAAACATCCCCTCGTTCATCATCCGCTTTCGATTGGTGTTGTTCACGGGAGGAACATTGCCGACTGTTACTGCGTTCTCCTCGTTGGTGAGTACAGCGTCTCCACGGTCTCATTTCCACTGTTAATATTCTCAATCGACATTCTCAAATACTGTCATAAAATAAGGGTTAATAAGGAAATCAATATATCACATAATATCCCTATATACTGACCAACTAACAAATAAGCTTAGACAGGACACACTAGCGAAGGATTTACTCCTCTCTCACCTCCTAGTTCTATTCCCCAATCTCCGCCAGAGATCATATTCCTAAGCTCTGATACCAACTGTGACGCCCCAAAAATAGGTATACATCACCCATTCTGAGTTGTCAATACATGGTACAGAAACAACTACAACTTTATTATTACAACAGTAAAACTGTGAGTTTGAATACAAATATTATCTTCTAGACAATATCTATACTCAAATAAATCCTCATCACATTTATTGATACATTATTTTACAAAATGGTGAGGACTACTAAACAACTATCTCTAGAACCTTCATTCCATACCCCACTGCAGTACTCTTTATATTCTCGCCTCACGAGAAGAAAAATGGAAGAAAAAGGAAAAGGGTGAGCTCAACTAGCCCAATAAAGAATATTATGACTAAGATAATATACAACAAATTATCATTAGTCTTAAACAGGAAAAATCTAATAGAATACAATAGACAACAAGTTTTAAATCAATATTCGCAATGAAATAATAATTCATTAGAAGAGTTAAGTAGAGTATGCAAAACTACTATCTTCTATGTATGAATTTAAAAGTTAATCGTCATCTTTTATCCTCGTAACATCAATCAATATATATCTGGAATCAAATATTCATCTTTTCTTTGCACTACTGAGCCAAAGATATTCATCGATTGGTCATGTTCATCTAAACACTGCTCATCTTTTTGACTACGGGCCAAAGATATTCATCGAAATCATTCATCTTCGCATTACTACAGCCAAAGATATTCAATAATATCATCATTTAAGACCGAGGATGATGAAAAATATTTTAAAAAACGAATCCGGTGAAACAAAATAACAAGGATTAAGGATTAAGGATTAGTACTTTGTTTTATCCATGTCCAACAATACCTCAAAAAAATAATCATAGTGGTGTAAAATTCAAGAATGATCAAAACATGGATACAATCAAAGCTAGTATCCGTAATAGATATTTTAGACGAAAAGGAAAATTTTTATTTTTCGATGAATAGTCTTGCCAGATTCGTGAATAGTGTCGATACGTGAATAAAGGCCTTATACGTGAATAGTAACTCGACACCAAAAGTTCCAAATTTGATAAAACTTCAGATCAATATTTCAAAGATAATGATATTAAAGAAATAATATCATTACGAAAAAAATAATATCCCTTTCCTCGAAAGATCAAGATCTTAAATTTAAACACCAGGATATAAGCTATGACTTGAACTTGCATCAGTATAGCAATACTCAAAATATACTCAAAATACTCACAAGAATACGCTCAATAATATAGAGAGAAAACTTGAGTTTACGGTGTGATTTTCAATTCTAACCTAAGCACCTATTTATAGGAAAACGCTAGAACACCAAAGTAGAAAATTTAATAAATTAATATTATTTATTTTTCCACATCTTCTTACGCATCCAAGCATCTGAATTCAGTCTCTAGCACATGTTAAAGATGCCCACCAAACACAAAAAACGTTTTTCTTATTTAAATTATTTTAAACTTCCAAAAATCAATTATATCGGAGCTTCGGAACTTCAATAATTCATAATAAATAGTCCTTTTGTCAGAAAATTCGAATCTCGCGAATTTTTATAGGAAATTCCATTATCTACAACTTTCCAGAAGGAAGTTTTTCCAAATTCCAAACAAAAATTGACCGAAATCCACAAACGGGCGATTTTACAGGCTATAATCAAATTTCAGTCAAGAAATGGGGTCCACCAACACATAAAACATGCTTTAAATATTTTTGGTAACAAAAATACTCCTCCTCCACATATACTCATATATCCCACATTCATCGTAAAAATATCATCATTATTATATTATTAAAATATAATAATATATTTAAATGAATTATTTTATCGAAAAAGATAAAATTTTAATTTTCAACAATTGTCACATTAAAAATTTTCTCCATCTATATCCACATAAAATCAATATTTTCCTCATCATATGAATCAATAATTAATTATTCACAAATAATATTACGTAATCACAATATGACAATCGTGCAATTCTAGAAGCAGGGGCTTTCCAATGAGAATTTTTCTCATCTTGGCAAGTAATTAGGTGACCAAACCTCTCCTTGATGTAACTTTCTAGACATTGCCAATAATGTTATCTAATAATATTATTAGGATAATATGAATTATTGCTTCGATAATGAAAAAAATCCGTGTAATGACAATTATTGAAACGACAAAGAATATAAAATATCAACGCAAAGACAATTATTAAATCAATAAAATCTTGAGCGGTAATTATCGTAACCATTATTGAGTAGTGCCTTTTACGTAAGAATCAATAATTGGTGCAATACCGTGTGCTACTTTGTTTTAACCACGAAGAGTATTTTAACAAAGATTAATCAGAATAACTACACCGTTATTTTTAAACAACTTATATTTGTTGTTTTCTTCATCCAATCGCTTTTCAGTTATGGGCCCACACATGGGTCAAGGCTGTCGTCGCACGAATATTTCGAAGCATTTAATATTCCACGACCAAACGAATATTCCTCGACAACAATGAATATTTTATAACCATTTGCTTATTTTGAAATATTTCATGTATTTTACCCCTAACTATCCACATTAATCAAATCAACCCTTACTATTTCAAAATAATAAATAGAAAAATTAAATTTCATTAATAATAAGTTGGGGTCTTACATTTATGGTCCGAATATATCTCCACTTTCTCCCCGTATAGATAGTGCCTCCATATCTTTAGCGTAAAAGCACGATCCGCCGCTAACTCTAGATCATGAGTAGGATAATTCCTCTCATATTCTTTAAGTTGTCATGAGGCATAAGGCTATGACTTTCCCACGTTGCATGAGAACACATCCTAACCCTTTTCCCAAGCATCGTCAGAGATAACAAATCCATCCGAACCGGATGGTATTCATAAACAGTCTAGAAATAAGTCTCCTCTTAAGCTCTTGGAAACTCTTCTTCTGATTCTTCGCTCCAAACGAATTTTGTATCCTTCCGAGTTATTTGGGCTAATGGAGTAGCGATTCGAGAAAACCCTTCCACGAATCTCGATAATAACCAAATTTTAAGCCCAAAAACTACGCATTCTTGATCCACCGACTTTGGTTGCTCCCAACTTCAGTATTGCTTCAATCTTGTGGGATCAACAGATACTCCATGTTTCGACACCACGTGCCCAAGGAATGTTACTTCCTCAAGCCGTAACTCGCATTTCTTCAACTTGGCATAAAGCTTGTTTTCATGAAGCCTTTGGAGTACCAAACTTCAAATGGTGCTCATGATCTTCACGACTTTTGGAATATATGAGGATGTCATCAATAAAGACAACAACGAATCGATCCAAATATTCTTGAATACTGGTTCATCATATCCATGAAAGTCGCAGGAGCATTAGTCAATCCAAAAGACATGACTAAGAATTCATAATGCCCGTCATCGAAGTTCTAAAGGCGATCTTTGGAATATCCTCGGATTTAATCTTCATTTGATGATATCTAGAACGAAGATCGATCTTTGAAAAAAATTGTGCCCCTTAAGAATTGGTCAAACAAGTCATCAATACGAGGTAGAGGATACCTATTCTTGATGACATGGTTCAATTCCCGATAGTCAATATAAAGTCGTATACTCCCGTCTTTCTTCTTACTGAATAAAACAGAGCACCCCAAGGAGATGTCTTAGTCGAATGAAACCGATGTCCAACAATTCCTATAGTTGGACCTTTAACTCTGAAGTTCAATAGGAGCCATTCGATATGGGGTTTTAGAAATGGGCTTTGTACCAAAGTTCAAGATCAATAAAGAATTCAACTTCACGCGGGGGGTAGACCGGAAGTTCTTGAGTAAAAATACGTCGGAAAAGTCAATAACAACGGGAATATTATTCAAATTTGACATGTCTTTATTCAAATCCATAACATGGGCTAAGAAAGCTTGACATCCGTTTTTCAATAAACGAATAGCTTTATGATTAGATATGATGTTGATTGATTTTAATGGTTTAGTTGCTTGAATTGCATAATAGGTTTGTTAGAATATGAAAACTAACAACCTTACGAAAACAATCAATTTTGGCATGATGAGTAGTTAACCAATCAATCCCTAAAATCACATCAAAAGCAAGTATCTTTAAAGAGATAAGGTCAACAGTGTAAGGTAATGGTGCCAACTTGAATTAAACAAGATTTATAAAGCGGTGGATGTGATGAAAGTTTTCTAACGGAGTTTCCACAGATAGGTCAAAGTCTAATTTCTCCCGAGTCAAGTTTAAACGCGTTGAGCACAAGCGAGAGAGATAAATGAATGGGTGGTACCCTAGATCAAGTAAGGTATAAACTTCGCAAGAATTTATAAATAGCTTATCCGTGATCACCTCGTTTGGGTTCCTCGCATTTTGACGATCCACAACAAACGCTTCTTCCAGAACCGATTGACTTTGACTTTTACGGGACGATCTTTTGAGTCACCGTCCCTCATTGAACTAAGTTTCGCTACCGCACAATCTCGAAAGCGATATGTCCTTCCTTTCCACAATTATAGCATACCTTGAATCATATGGGCGGTTTGATCGATATGTCCTCTTTCCCGCATTTATAAGATACGATGGGGTGGTCGTTTCCTCCCTTAGAACCGATTCTTTCGCCAAGACTATCGTCTTTACATGGTCGTTGTTAAATCTCCTCTTTAAAAAATCTCCCCGACTCGCTTCTTCTATTTTTATGGCTATGATTACCACCATAGTGGTTACCATTTTTGTCCGTCTTTTTTCTTTCTCCATTGGTTATTTTTGTTTTGTTGATCGCTATCTCCAGATGATCCTCGATTGTGGTCCCTCGGTTGACCATACTCATTATCTCATTTCTAATAATTGAGCCCTTTTACAACATCCGAATAGAGAAAATTTATGAGAAATGAGATATTATCGTATCTAGGGTTTCAAACCTCTCGAAACATCCGCGTCATACGTTCCTCATTCTCCACCAAATGAGGTGCAAACTCGGATAACTCTGCAAACTTTGCCTCGTCATCGAGACACCGCGTGTTGTTGTTTTGTTCTAATCGATGAACTCCACTTCCTTCATATGACGAACACTTTCGGAAAGTATTTGTCATTAAATAGTTTCAAACGTCTCCCAAGACATGCTTTGAGTGCGGATTTGGATGTGTACGCTTCACAAACTCCCACCAGTAGTCTGCCTCACCACGGAACATAAAGGTGGCGAATGGAACCTTTTGTTCCTCCGCATCCCAAGACATCGAATATCTTGATAATTTGCTTGACCCATGTTTCCGCCATGATCGGATCCGGCTTTCCCTTAAATTTCGTGGTCCCAACTCTTTGAATCGCTTGTTGTGACAACCCGTGAATTGCTATCATTTCCTCCTCGTATTTTGAACACGAGTCTCCTCGTGCGATTTTGCATGAATCGCAAAAAGCTTCTAAACATCCCCTCGTTCATCATCTCGCTTTCGGTGGTGTTGTTCACGGGGAGGAACATTGTCACTGTTGTTACGTTCTCCTCGTTGGTGAGTACAAAGCGCCTCTCCACGGTCTCATTTCCATTGTTAATATTCTCAATCGACATTCTCAAAACATCATCATAAAATAAGGGTTAATAAGGAAATCAATATATCACATAATATCCCTATATCTTGACCAACTAACAAATAAGCTTAGACAGGACACACTAGCGAAGGATTTACTCCTCTCTCACCTCCTAGTTCTATTCCCCAATCTCCGCCAGAGATCATATTCCTAAGCTCTGATACCAACTGTGACGCCCCAAAAATAGGTATACATCACCCATTACGAGTTGTCAATACATGGCACGTAAACAACTACAACTTTATTATTACAACAAGAAAGCAGTGAGTTTGAATACAAATATTATCTTCTAGACAATATCTATACTCAAATAAATCCTCATCACATTTATTGATACATTATTTTACAAAATGGTGAGGACTACTAAACAACTATCTCTAGAACCTTCATTCCATACCATTCCGAATTGCGTACTCGCTTATATTCTCGCCTCCCGAGAAGAAAAATGGAACAAAAAGGAAAAGGGTGAGCTCAACTAGCCCAAGAAGAATATTATGACTAAGATAATATACAACAAATTATCATTAGTCTTAAACAGGAAAAATCTAATAGAATACAATAGACAACAAGTTTTAAATCAATATTCATGAATGAAATAATAATTCATTAGAAGAGTTAAGTAGAGAATGCAAACTACTATCTTCTATGTATGAATTTAAAAGTTCATCGTCTCATCTTTTATCCCTGTAACATCAATTAATATATATCTGGAATCAAATATTCATCTTTGCACCATGTGCCAAAGATATTCATCGATTGGTCATGTTCATCTAAACACTGTTCATCTTCAGACTACGGCCAAAGATATTCATCGAAATCATTCATCTTCGCACTACAAAAGCCAAAGATATTCAATAATATCATCATTTAAGACCGAGGATGATGAAAAATATTTTTAAAAAATGAATCCAAAGTGAAACAAAAATGACAAGGATTAAGGATTAAGGATTCAGTATTTTTGTTTTATCCATGTCCAACAATACCTCAAAAATAATCATAGTGGTGTAAAATTCAAGAATGATCAAAACATGGATACAATCAAAGCTAGTATCCAGAATAGATATTTTAGATTTAAAAGGAAAATTTTTATTTTTTGATGAATAGTCTCAGATTGATACGTGAATAAGGTCAGATATCGTGAATAAAGGTCGATACGTGAATAAGAATCTCAAGACACCAAAAGTTCTAAATTTGATAAAAACTTTAGATCAATATTTCAAAGATAATGATATTAAAGAAATAATATCATTACGAAAAAAAATAATATCCCTTTCCTCGAAAGATCAAGACTTTTAAATTTGAAACACCGGATATAAGTTTATGACTTAAACTCAGCACTCAGATATAGCAATACTCAAAATATACTCAAAATACTCACAAGAATACGCTCAATAATATAGAGAGAAAACTTCAGTTTACGGTGTGATTTTCAATTCTAACCTAAGCACTTATTTATAGGAAAACGCTTAGAACACCAAAGTAGAAAATTTAATAAATTAATATTATTTATTTTTCCACATCTTCTTACGCGTCCAAGCATCTGAATTCAGTCTCTAGCACATGTTAAAGATGCCCACCAAACACAAAAAATGTTTTTCTTATTTAAATTATTTTAAACTTCCAAAAATCAATTATTTCGGAGCTTCGGAACTTCAATAATTCATAATAAATAGTCCTTTTGTCAGAAAATTCGAATCTCGCTAATTTTTATAGGAAATTCCATTATCTACAACTTTGCAGAAGGAAGTTTTTTCAAATTCCAAACAAAAATTGATCGAAATCCACAAACGGACGATTTTACAGGCTATAATCAAATTTCAGTCAAGAAATGGGGTCCACCAACACATAAAACATGCTTTAAATATTTTGGTAACAAAATAATTCCTCCTCCACATATACTCATATATCCCACATTCATCGTAAAAATATCATCATTATTATATTATTAAAATATAATAATATATTTAAATGAATTATTTTATCGTAAAAGATAAAATTTTAATTTTCAACAATTCATTACATTAAAAAATTTTCTCCATCTATATCCACATAAAATTAATATTTTTCTCATCATATGAATCAATAATTAATTATTCACAAATAATATTACTGTAATCACAATATTGATAATCGTGCAATTCCCAAGAAGCGAGGGGCTTTCCAATGAGAATTTTTCTTCTTGGCCTATGATTAGGTGACCAAACCTCTCCTTAGATGTAACTTTCTAGACATCGCCAATAATGTTATCTAATAATATTATTAGGATAATATGAATTATTGCTTCGATAATGAAAAATACCGTGTAATGACAATTATCAAACGACAAAGAATATAAAATATCAACGCAAAGAATTATTAAATCAATAAAATAATCGAGCGAAGAATTATCAGTAACCATTATTGAGTATTTTCTTTACGTAAGAATCAATAATTGGTGCAATACCTGGTATCTTCGTGTTTTAACCGCCGAAAGTATTTTTAATAAAGATAAACTGTGAATAACTACGCCCATTATTTTTAAACAACTTATATTTGTCGTTTTCTTCATCCAATCGCTTTTTCAGTTATGGGGCCCAAAAAAATCAAGGCCGTCGTGCATTTAATATTCCCCGGCAGTGATGAGAATATTCCATTTACCAAACGAATATTAAAACAACAATGAATATTTTATAATCACTTGCTTATTTTGAAATATTTACGATTTTACCCATAACTATCCACATTAATCAAATCAACCCTTACTATTTCAAAATAATAAATAGAAAATTAAATTTCATTAATAATAAGTTGGGGTCTTATAGCTTTTTAGTAAATTTTTTAAAGCATTTTTTAACAAAAAAAAATTTAGATTGTTATAATTTTTTTTTTTAACATTTTTTAAAAAAATTAATTGCATTTTTTACAAAAAAAAATTAAACTGTTTTTAACAAAAAAATTTAAAAGCGTGTTATAAACTTTTTTTTTAACTGTTATAAACTTTTTTTAAAACAAAACAAATTTTTTAACTGCTTTTAGCAAAAAAAAATTAAACTATTTTTAACAAAAAATTTTTAGACTGTTATAATTTTTTTAAACTATTATAAATTTTAGTTTGTTTTAAAAAAAATTGTTAAAAAGTTTTAAATTTTTTAAAGCTCATTAATTTTGCAGACCCCAAACTTTTATTCTCATTCTTAATTTCATTACACTTTGACCGGTTAAATGAAGAAAGTATGCGTTTTGTTACGTATAATAAAATTTGGAATGTATTTAGATATTTTTTTCGATTTGGAATACAAAAGTCAACACCGATATAAAATTTGGGGTATAAATTGTCTTTTAGTCAATTTTTTCTACCGTTTACCTTTCATCGTCTCGCGCCTTCTCTGTATCTCTCTATACTTTTCCTTTATACATATAAAATATACATACATGTATGTTTATAAACACATATATACAGTACTTCAAAGTCTTCAATTGATCAAAAACTTCAACTTTACACAAATTTCTCTCAGATCCACCCAACTATCTTCAATTTTTCTTCATTTCCAGATCTCTCAAAACCCTGATTTAGAGGTTTAATGTAGTGCACATTGATATATACTATTTATATATAAACCATAGGATTTTGAATCGATGAAGGGCACGAGCCAATGGTTGACGATCGGGCTCGTGTCGGCATGGTACATCTCTAACATTGGGGTTTTATTGCTAAACAAATACTTGCTCGGTAATTATGGATTCAAGTACCCGATCTTTCTCACCATGTGCCACATGACGGCTTGTTCTTTGCTGAGCTATATAGCTATTGTGTGGATGAAGATGGTTCCTTTGCAGACAATTAGGTCGCGTGTTCAGTTTTTGAAGATCTCGGCTCTTAGTCTGGTTTTTTGTACTTCGGTAGTTAGTGGGAATGTGTCTCTTAGGTATCTTCCGGTGTCGTTTAATCAGGCAATTGGGTCTACTACGCCGTTTTTCACGGCGGTGTTTGCTTATTTGATGACGGCCAAGAGGGAGGCTTGGCTCACTTATGCAGCTCTCATTCCTGTGGTTACTGGGGTCATCATTGCTAGTGGGGTAATTTCTCAATTTACAATTTCTGATAATTTCTTATTGCCAAAAGAACTAATCTTTCAAATTGGTGTGTGAAACTTTGCTTAAATGTTAGTTTCAAGATTGTTTTGCTTTATATGTTTGATTACTTTTTACTACTTGTGTGTGATCTTGCAATTAAAGCTTATGAGTACTTAAGGAGAGTATGTAAATTGTTAGGTTGTTATGGATTGTTGGATCCGGGATATAGTTCTGCAATAAGCAGGACACCTCGTCTCGTAAACATGAATATGTAATACTGATAACCAATTTAGCTTTTGTTATTTCATTAGTTTACCAGGTAGTAATCTTAGCCTTAAGAAGAAAAAAGTAAGATTCATCATCTTAAAAACGGAAAGACTTCAATTTAGATTTGCTTTTGTTTGTTTTGCCAATATGTAACTTACAAGAGCTGACATCATCTGCCCAATGTTTGTCATCCAATCATTGCTGGCTTTTTAACCAAATATGGGGTCTACATGCTTTATTTATAATTCCATATTCATGAACCATTACTTCATTCTCTGTGATTAAACCTGAGCTAGTCCTGACCATCTCTATGTTTGTGGAATCTCATATTACATCTTTCTCATTGAGATATTGATTTTTCTTCTTCACCAAATTATCTTGCAACTTATAAGATTTTGTTCAGATAGTTTATATCATTCTTGTCTAGCTAGTGATCAGAATGTCCCAATTCTACCATGACCTTCTAGCAGATTAATGTTTTACATTTATCTTATGTGTTGTAATTTATCAGTGATGGATTAGTATGTCATGTGCATGTTGCACAACTATCTTACCTCTGATGCTATGCGTGCAATCTTCAGAGTTTTCTCTCACACTCTGTTATTAGCAGACTTTGTTGAGCCTATCATCTGCTAATTAAGATTACAACAATTATCCTTAACCAATTAAATATCTGGTAACTAAAATTTACATTTATCCTAGCTCTTGGTTAATTGTAGCCAAAATGAGGGTTTTGAAAGCTATCAGAGCAACCAATTTTGAGAAGCTACTTTCATGCTAGAAGAAACCTTGAGAATAAGTAATTTACTGTGTAGATGATACTTGATTGGGAGAAAAATGTGATTGCTCTGTTTGTCTACTTCCCGTTCTCGTAGGTATAATATTTGTACTAATGTCATTTAGTTACTAATCCATTCATAGCAGGTATTTGTTTGAGAAAAAGCTAAAATATTAACCTTTGCTATCTGGGTGCAGGGTGAACCAAGTTTCCATCTATTTGGTTTTATAATCTGTATTGGTGCTACTGCTGCAAGGGCTTTGAAGTCGGTACTTCAAGGGATTTTGCTGACCTCAGAAGGGTATTGATATCTTCCTTGTTGCTTTCTGTTTTGTCCTCTCCCACCCCTGTCCCTCTTTTCTTGTCGTCTCGAGAACCTTGTTTTATTACAAGGTTTTAAGAACTTAATGCATTTGTTTGGTACATGTTAATACGTACCTTATTTAGCTTAAAAGCTAGATCATAACTTTTTTAACGTTTCCAGGGAAAAACTTAACTCTATGAACCTTTTACTATACATGGCACCAATCGCTGTTATGTTCCTACTTCCTGCAACATTGTTGATGGAGTTCAATGTGGTTGGCATCACAGTAGCTCTTGCCAGAAATGATGTCAAGATAATTTGGTATCTGCTCTTCAATTCTGCCTTGGCATATTTTGTGAACTTGACGAATTTCTTGGTCACTAAGCACACCAGTGCTTTGACTCTTCAGGTATTGTCTCATATGCTGTCACATATTTCTTTTATTGTGCGGTAGACAGTGAGTGTATCGTAAGATTATCTTTAACATGTTGCCTACGAAGAAAAACATTATCTTTAACATGCTGAACTGAGAAATAACTACAGCTGCCAAAAAATTTACTTCTGAAGCTGCTGTAGGTAATAAAGATGTCTACCTTGTTCTTCTGTTCATTTTGAAATGATTGTTAGAAAATGTTTACAAACAGATCCAGAATGAACAACCCCCTCTAAAAGAAGAGAAGTGAACATTTTATTCCCTAACAAGTTAGTTACGTAATGAGAATGTATGTGGAACTTATCTACTTGAAATTAATGATGTCCAATATTTATATTTCCAGGTCCTGGGAAATGCAAAAGGGGCTGTTGCTGTGGTTGTCTCGATTTTAATATTCAAGAATCCAGTCTCGGTAACAGGGATGATGGGGTACATGCTCACAGTTGTTGGAGTTGTTCTGTACAGCGAAGCCAAAAAGAGGAGCAAATAAAACTCCTTTCATCTTGCTTTGTATCTTAACATAAATCATCAATTCTTTTCAAAACCAAGATTTACCACATGCGGCCAGCTGATTTCACATGTTACCCTTCTTATAGCCTTCTCTGGAAACCAGAAATATGAGATTCTTCCTGTTATAAAAGTGAGATTTAGTTCTTTTTTTGTGGGAAAATTGCAAGAAAGCACCTTTGGACGGATTGTTACCAGACTATTCTTTTGGGGTAGATTAGGAATGAGCTCATTCCAGTCAATTTTCTTTACATTTGAACCATTGTTCGATAATTTTTCCTTAATTGCTGAATTATCTCCACATGTACACTACTGTGACATAATCATTAAGAAATGATTATACTGTTGTATAAATACTATAGATTCTCAGTCAAAATATATTGTAGAAACAGACTTTTTTCCACGTTGGTACTCCCCTTTTTTTCTCTCTTCCTATATTAATCAAAACTTGGTTACACATAATTTGTATTAATTTTTATATAATATTGATTAAGTTTAAAACTAATGTTTGAGAGAAAATTAGTAAAAGAGAGTTTTGTTTAATCATATCCGAAGCAAATCTTAAAATACCTTCTAAGTTTTCAGAAAATATATTAATCGGTTCATTAAATTCTAATGGGTAAGATATTGGACAGGGACTTTTTAGTGCTGGAGAACTTTTTCTTAATTGGTTTGAGTTACATCAACTTTTGCAAAACAGACCAACTAATCTTCTCATAATCTCATGCATATGTGAATCCCTCCTCTACTGGTGCTACTATAAGTTCCCAAATGATTCTCCAGAACATGGACATTTCATCATTCAGTGAGATTTTCCGTCAACTCTGTTATAAGGATCTTAACTCTCAAGGTTGTAAAATTCTATTGCATATGAATATTTTGGTTCTATACGAAAGTTGATATGCATAATAGAATATGTCAAAGGTTAATATTTGGTACTATGTTCTTAAAACAATAATGCCCTTCTTACGGTGCTCACATTTATATAACACCCGTCTCTCAGAATACAATGACAACGTATGTTATAACAACACTGCAAATAGCATACACAACGACCAAATGAAAATGTTCTAAACTCTCTCTTAAAAGAGAACTCTGACTTATGAAATGAAGAAAACTCGAATGAAGAACTATACTTGAATGCTTGTGAATTGAATGAATGAAATGGATGCCTTCGCCGTATTTATAGGGTGAACTTAATGACCCTTCAGATTTGTTATGTCCCTTTAAAAAGGTATGGCATGACATCTATTGACAAAAACGACGTAATTTTGGGTCTATCAGAAAGGGCACTTCCGGTCCCAAAACGACGCAGTATTACTCAAAACGACATAAAACAAAATTTATACAATGACTTGTCCGGTTCAAACTAAGTCTTGGCCAAGTCCTTTACCTTCAACAAAAGTGAAGTGCCCTTAGGACCCAAATACAAAAGCAACTTTATTGTATATAAACTTTAATATTTTAGTTCAAGGGTAATCTTTAGGAGTTACCTTTTCATTCATTAGTATTTATTATAATTTGATCAAGCAAATACTTTCCAAATTTAATCTACAAATGGAGTATAAATATTAATATGTAAATTCATTTCAAATGATTAATGAAATCAAATTAGGCTCAAATTCTAACGTATTCATTTAAACTTTTTTCGCCATCATATATTTAACAGGGCCAGAATTTTATTGCTGTGAATACATATAGATTTTGATACATTTATGTCCTGAGGTACCAAATGTGAAACAAACACCAAACGGAAACCCGAGTTTGTGCAAGGTGATAAAATCTTCCAAATGAGTAACATATTGAAAGCTTGTAAAACAATCTCTCCATGTACAATTTCCCAATCCTGCCCGGCTTTGATTGCCAGCATTGTTCAAAAAACAACCAAGCCACAGAAGAAATGTTACCCAAAACAAAAAGGAAACGAGAACGAAAGCCACAATGAGAAGCGTATATGAAGAAAGAAAGTGAAGAACACCAGAACAAGAAAAGGGGGAAGGGACAAAAAGAAAAGAAAAAGCTATCAACTAAATTTCTGCTTTTCCAAAATCCAATTGTGAACTTTACATATATATTCTTCATCAAGTGTCATATACAACTGCTTCAATTTCCTGTACCCCATCAATACATATCTATCAATCAGGTCTCCATACCTCTCATAGAGTGCTGGAACTGTAAGAACAATGAAAAGGCCTGCCAGGAAGTTAATTTGGATAGTTATATATACAAGTTATACAAATCAATGCTAAAGCATAATGAGACCACACGAGAAAATAAATAACGGGGATACTAATTTCAACCAATGCAAAAGACTAAAAACTTACTGGTGTAGCACAATGTAAGGAAATCAGTCAAACACCCAATAACAGAGATTAGGAATAGGTATGTAGCAACTTTGATGAACATTCGTGTGTCTTTACCCAGTGCAATATCCTGGGATATAGAGAACAACACATTGATGTGGTTGCGCATGAAGGTTGCAGCTTCAGCTACTGTTTCTTCCGATAGGTAAAAATCAGGTAGAGGTGGAGCAGGTCTGTTCACATTATTTAATGGTAAGATAACGTCTTAACTTGGAATGTCATTATGCAAGAAAGTGAAATGAGAAGCACACTGCCTATCTGACCCTTTAATATCAGATAATACCATGATTATGATGACGACATGCTTCAAAGTTCAAACAAGTTTGTAAAACAAGGGTAGCAGTAGCACTAATGAAATATAAATTCTCGCGTTTTACCATTAGGATTTTGTAGGATTTTGAAATCAGTAGGTCTTTGAAACAATATGGTCGATTCAAAATAAATTTTTCTTATTACAGGAATTATAACTGCAGAATAAAATTAACACAATTAAGCAAACAAAAGAGAACAACAAATCAAAAGAGTAAATTCACATTATGAAAATCATCTCTATGCTGTACAGTGCATACATTAGTTATACTACATTTTCTGATTGGCAATCAATGAAATAAAACTTAACTTAGGCTAGGAGCACACAAGCAACATTTTTTCTTACCGGTTTAGAATTGTCGCGGACTTCGCCCAAAGAAAAAGAATGGCAAATAAGAGCAAGAGAACACTAGAAACAAGTGATAATAGTGTATAACCAGATCGCTCAAACACCACCCAAGCAGCTAGAGTAACCACTAGAATTCCCAGTGTTAGATTTTTTTGCCTCCATAGCATCAAATCAGCAACTGTTTACACAAAAACAAGCATAAAGATAAAGATGTTTCTCCCCCAAAAATTTCAAATCACTACTACTTGCATCATCAATAACAGTTGTTGGATTTATGAAATATCCCTACTTTAAGAGCCCTAACAGTTAAATCACAAAATCAGTACAACTGAAGTTCTTGATTTCACCTTTTAATTAATCTTTCAAGACAACACCTCAGATCTTGGTTTTAAATTATGTTAGTATTGATTACCAAAACGAATTCATTACCCATACTTTCAGACTTTGAAGCAACCAAAATATAATCCTGAATTCAACATCAGATATGATTTTACTTTGGTTTACATATGCATTGATCCATATATACACAAGAACAACAGCATGTTCTTATAAATGGTGAAAAGTATGGTTTTAGCTAAAAAGAAATAAAACCCATGAATATAAAAGTAGGAAAAAAAGAAGAATTTAGCTGTTTATTGATCTTACCATATCCACCTCCAAGAATCTCATGAATATTTCTCTCCCTGTTAAACAATCGATCTGATGAACCCATTTTCAAAAACAATACTGGAACTCAAATGGGACTAATACTATGATCTGCAAAGAAAAGTAGTATATTCTTTTTCACTTTAAAAAAAGGTGAAGAACAGTTCTTTTCCTGTAAACCTCTATACCTACCTTTTTCTAGGCTTATAAAAATCAATTGGGTGTATATATATATACACGTCGACAGGTGGGGTAGTGGTTCTCAAGTTCCAGCCTAAAAGGCTTGAAAACACAGTTTTTCTTCCTTTTTTTTTTTTATACTAAAAATAAAGAATATTTATATAAAGTGAAGAGAGAGAAATTAAGAGTTCCAAGATTAATAAAGACATCCCTCCCATGAATGCTGACCTCATGTGGGGGACTGGCTACTCTTTTCTAAATTTCTTTGTGCACGTATTTATTTTGTTTAAAATTGTTTTATTCTTTAATTTCAACAATTAAGAGATCAGGGAAAGAATTATAAAAATCCTAATTGGCATACTAATAAAATTTGATTGGTCAGGATATTAGTGTATTTGATGATATAATGATCTTTCCTACAATCACTCAAAAAATTGCACACTATTTTTTTTTCTGTTGCAAAAATATTATTTTCTGTTGTCACAATTTTATTGTGAAAATATTATTTTCATATTTATATGTATACCTGAAACTGGTGATCTCTTTTCAAATCATTCCCCAGGATGTTACTCATCTCCTGAGCTCTATCACCCACTCGAATTGAATACATAACAAAATTCTCCAACATACAATTTCAAATGAAAGAAACTATATACATACTCCACAATTATAATTTGTTAAAGGGAGAAACACAACAATAACAAAAACCCAAATTCCGCTATCATTTCATGCATACAAGTTTACAATGTTAAGCGGACTCAATTAATCAAGCCAAGTGAATAGATAAATTCCATAAGCAGCACATTCTATGATCCACGTGCCAAATATGCAACTTCTACCAACAAACATGGTAGAGATCATACCCCATCACCTGCAAATAGTCTCTCTTGTCATGCTTTTTCTTCACTGCTGTTCTTATTTTCCTTTTCAGAGGTGCTAGCTGCGGCCGTGACTGTTGCTGGTGAGGAATCCGTGACCGCTGCTGGCGAGGAATCCGTGACCGTTGCTGGCGACAAATCCCTGACCGTTGCTGACGACGAATCCCTGATCGTTGCTGGCGAGGAATCCCTGATCGTAGCTGGGGAGGAATCCGCGACCGTTGCTGCTGGTGAGGAATCCGTGACCGTTGCTGGTGAGGAATCCATCAAGCTGGCAGCTATTGCAGCTTTTAAATCTTCATCTTCTGCATCTAAGAGTGATTCTGCTCCACCATACTGAAGAAACGGATCGGGACGCTGTTGATCTCGCGTTGTTCTGTCAGGGGGTCTTTGTACAGAGTTGCAGGACTTTATTAACCTCTGTGCATCTTCAGGTAAGAGCCACTGTCCAAAAACATTAGAAGCTTCGGAGGATGTGATGGGGCATTCCTTGGGGAAATTCCCCCTCACTAAGAAAATACTCCAGCCAAAGCCTTTTAAAGAGTCCAGATAAGCCGAAAGGTAAAACTTGGAAAGGTGCTCCGGTCCTGCAAGGAGACTGTCAAAGTTGTACCACTCTCCATTCACTTTCCTGATACAGAACCAATGATCCTGTAAATGACAGATAAATGCATTTTCAAACTCCGGGTCAATCTGAGCAGGCTCAGCAACCGGATTGTTGAGAGGAATAACTTGAAGATCCCACACCTCCAAAGCCTTTTCTAAAACCTGCAAGCATAATTTCACATCGTTTAACCCAAGGTAAAAAATTCTGACCTTATACTCCTTATGAAAATGGTTCCAAAGTAACGAGTCTGGCTTCTTGTTTTATTATAAATGTTTATTGATTCAAAGAGTGGTTATAAGCTACTTAGCACATTATGCAATCACTGAAGCATGAAAACATTTACTCTAGCATTGTTTTAAAGCACATATCCCCAACTAAACGCATAAACCACTTCAGTCAACTCAGAGTCCTGATTTGACTATCATAATACTTCCTTAGAATCATCCAACCTTAACAACAGAAAACCTCAAGTGAGACCAAGATACTTTTCATGAGTACTGCTCAAGCACCCAGATCAGCCGCATAAAAAGCATTTAGTCCTGGGACTTCTAATTTTATTTTTTGGATAAAAGAAGAATATTTTATTAGAGAAGATAAACTGGAACTACAATGCAGATGGGGACAAGAAATCCACCCATTTGAGAATACAAGAGGA
The DNA here is from genome assembly GCA_020205615.1 of Panax quinquefolius. Lineage (NCBI taxonomy): Eukaryota > Viridiplantae > Streptophyta > Magnoliopsida > Apiales > Araliaceae > Panax > Panax quinquefolius. The sequence continues at coordinate 165,075,581 of CM035152.1, forward strand.
AACAAGTAAACAAATGAAAAAACAAAGCCAACATCAATGAAGCGCACAGTTCACCCTTATGTAAATCTGATAAAGAAGTTCCTCGAAAAGCTCATCACCAGTAACTTTCCTGTAAGCATTTTATAAACCTAAAGCATCACCAGTAACTTTCTAGAGAAAAACTACCAACAATCATTCTAAAAGATCCTTCATTTTCATTCAAATCAAGTATGACATTAATATGTTATAGCTTGACAAAACAGAAACGGATATGGTCTTTGTGTAAGTAGTCAATTCAAAAAGCCCTAGATAAACTCCATACTTTGCAACATAGCAAGACAGAAGTAAAAGGCATGTGGTTTATGCTTTGGGCTAAAATTGCCCAAATTCCAATTCAACGAAGTTTTGTATACATGATATAGGTCCATACGGCTTTAAACCAACCACCTCCCACCATTCTCCACACAGTTACCCCTTTATCTGAGTTCACCCTGACTCATCCACAAGTTATAAAAGATTCAAGATAGCAGGACTAATTTACAAAGAATTAAAGGAGAGAGACAAACTAGAAAACACATAACTTGAGAAGACATGGTTTCAATAGTACTTTCCCTACCTTTTAGCATAATTACATCTCTAATAAGAAAAGACTAGCAATATCTGCACCACCATCAAAACGCAAACTTGACATGTCATAGATTTCTAAATGGGACGAGAATGGTGAGATCCTTCATTGGCAAATCCTCGCGGGAAGGGGGGGGCAAAGGCAGGCTGGAGTTATAAGCAGAGATAGGCACTGAACCCACACTGTCTATCGCCGGAAAGGAATAACAGATGCTTTGAAGATTAGCTTTGATGATTAGGAAAGATGAAAGATCTATACATCAGATCAGTAGCTGTCTTGATATGCCCTTGGTAGTATAACAGCTTTGTCTACTTTTTGGAGATTTTGATGTTACTTGATTTACTTATCAAAAGAGATATATTCAGTCCACTGTTAGCAAGAAACTTTGACCATTTAATCTAAAATTTTGATTTTCTAAAAAGAAAATATGGAAAAAAGTTGTTACATATCACCGGATGAGAATATTTCCAGACACTTATAATAGCAAGAAACTTTTCTGTTTTCATTTTTTTCCTTTACTTTTTTTTACCTAAATCTTTGGTATTAAATATGAGAAACTAGCAACTAGATCTCTTAAAGCAATTACTTTCTCTAACAAAGAGTCAATTAATAGTATTTAAATGAATTTTATAAAAGAAATAACCTATAAAAATCACTTATACCCTCCCCACATTGTTTCTATATGCCTTTAAAAGTGTTACTCCCTCTCCAAATTAAGAGTCTCATTTGACTTTAAATAGCTAATTTGCGAAATCTTAAAATTTAGAATGCGACTTCATTTAGGTATTATAGACAGTAAAGTTTGTTTTACTGTTTTGTAGTGTTTTCCTAGAACAGGCCTCAAACATTTAATAAGAATTTAATATACATCCGAGGCGAGATCAAAGTCTTATGGTAAGCGTAACCATATATGGCCAACATAATTGGAAATAATGGATAAAATTACCAGCAAAATTTCTTTATCTCTAACTACGATATCATGGAAAGTAAAAAGCTCCATTTGCTTATGCAAACTTGTCAGGGAATTGGAATCAATCGTGAAACGAACTAAACCCACAATACATACACAATTTACACATAGAATCTTTGAAATACTTGTATGCATAATCAATTGGAGGATTTCTTGTGAGAGTATAATAATATCATGATTATATATTTTAATAATAGTAATAACTTATTAGCAAGGTGTCCAAACAGTAGTAGGCTCTAAATACTGAAAAGTATAGAATTACATAAAAACGAGACTTCTTAAGGTAAGTTCTGAGTTGAGGTCATTTTACAATCATCACATGATGGCAGGTCTTTAGGGTTATTTTATATCGGTACGTGCAAAACAGCTGAGGAGAAAACCAACTATCTAGTTCCATCATGCACTATACCGAGACCATTTAGGTTCCATTTTGACATTTGTTGGGTAAATCCCCTCTAGGCAGTGGAGCTTGTCTGATACTGGTGAGGGTTCTGCCCAAACAAAGAGTGAGCAATTACAAAAGGTCAAAATCCTTGTGTCTCATTGCACGCATTTGGTTGCAAATAAAATGATGTTATTCTGAGAATATAAAACTTCCAATCAAAGGATGTATTTTCCAAATCTAAACTGAAGGAGTCTCCCTAATTCATTACAGTAATACAGTCTACATTAGGCACTAACGATATACTATCTGACAAGAAAATTTTCATTTGCACCTTTATACAACATCTAAAAGATTGTGCCCCTTCAGTACCTTGTGATATGATTTCATTCACTTGCGGGGCAAAAGAAATTTCACATATAGATATAAATTACAAAAGAAATTTCACAGATAGATATAAATTACAACTACACGGGCATTGTCCAAATAGAGTTGAATTGATAATCTCTTTGACTCAATAGATATATTTGTAAGAACCATAAGATTAAATAATTCAATGACCCAACATCAGCTTTACAAAAGTACATATGATACAAGATCATGCTGTTTCAAATATTAGGTTACCTATTGTCAAAATATCTTTAATCGATACCGGCCAAAAAAAGAAAGAAATGTGGCTGTAGGTTATGGAGCATTTCCTTTTGTCGAGATAATGAGCCGTTTCTAGTTTGTGTCTAATATGAAGAAACAAAGATATTTTTTCTTTTGCTATCATTAAGATATATTGTTTAGTCCACTGGTATTCTCAATAAGATTGATCTGCTGGTAACTTAAAATACTATAGAGTATGGAGGAGAATCAAGTATTGAAATCCCATCGCCTATTACACAAAAATACATTATCATACGGGATGAATCTAAAAATATCATCCTTTTCGCTTCATTCAAGTACATTTTTATTTTTCAAAGAGCCATAATCACTAAACTGTTAAATGGTCCATATAAAGCTATCTACCCAGGTCAACTATCCCCGGATACAACACTTGGGAATTAGGGTAGGGTCGGGTAGGGTAGGGTAGGGTAGGATAAGATAATTATTCAAGGAAATTTCATCATTATGTTCATCTTTAGATAGATTAATAGCTTCCAAAATTTATCTCTCAAAGATGCATCTTTTCTCCCTTTGGTTTGTTATAGGATTGGAGATGGCAAAGCTATATGTTTGATAGAAGGATTTTTCTTTTTTGTTTTTTTTCTTAATTATATTTTCTCTCTTCTCTCCATCATGCGCCCACGACTTCTATCCTTTTCTTACTTGATTCATTTTATCATCCACTTTGTCAGATAAGCGTATTTGAATCTTTCATTCGTCTGAGAATTTTCTTGCAAGTCATTTTTCTCTTATTTTGTTGGTGTTAATCCAACGAAGAGATTTCCTTTGACCAATATTAGGAAGGCAAAAGCGGCTTCTCAAATAAAAGTAAAGTCTTGTTTGGTCTTTGGTCTAGGCTCAACACTAATGATATGTCCCCAAAGGCCCAAATGTTTGTTTGCTCTTTAGTATGATAGTACTGAGTCTTCAGTACTGTTGCATAATATACAATACCATGTGAATGGAGTATACTGAAGTTTCCTATTGGATGTTTCTTAAAATTAAGAGATGTGAATTCAACCAGATAAAAAGTAAAAGATGTCACATTCACCAATGACCACATATGAGGAGTATTATATTTGAAATCGCCAAGCATTTTGGCAATTTATTATTAGTAATATTTCATTTCTCAAAGAAAAATTCACTCTCAAAATCAACCTACCAAAATAACAAAATAAACATTTCATCTATGCCAGTTTTCTTTTTTGTTAACTCCGGATTTTATACATGGACTAATGTCCAGTTTCCAGTGTCATTAAATTCAAAATCTTTGTGCATGTTTGCTGGAGATTCAACTCTTAATGCTAACGATAAAGACAAAAAATATATTCTGATAAGAAAATTAAGATTAATTACGAAAGCAAATGTCTTTGAATTTAGGCATTTTCACCTAACTAATATTTCTGATACTTGATAAAAAAATTACAAGAAATGATAGTAAGCAATTAAAAACCCAAAAAAAAAATCATTTGAACAAACCTGAATACTAAAATCGCCATCCATAGAGACGTTATGAGACTCCGACAGAAAAGTATCACCTCCGGCGGCGGCACCGCCTTCAAGCATCATCTGTCGCTCCTTCCAATCAAGATCGGATGCCAGAGCAGCCAAATCAAACTCGGAGAAGAATGGTCCCTGCAACACCGTGTTCACGCAATGTACAGCGCAGAGCTTCGATTCTTGTACTTCATGGTACAACATCCCTCCGTTGCTCGGTCCCTCCATCTCTCTTCCTCCTTACTCTCTACCGAAACCTAAACCTAAACCCTAGAACCTATAACCCTCTCTCTCTCTCTCTCTCTCTCCCTTTCTTTGTTTTTTAGCTTATTGGTGATGGAATACGGAAGACATGAGTGCACAACTGTAATAAACAAAATATCCAGCTATCTTCTCTTTCCTTTTTTGTCTCTTTATTTTAATTTCCCATTATAACGCTTTCTTTATTTCTTTTATTTTATTATTCTTACTTATTGTCTTAAAAATATGCATTTCTTTCTTTATTTTGGGGTTGGAAAATGGACATTATGATAAGTCAGCACGTGCGAAGATACCGCCGGACACGTGTTAAGAGAAAATGATACACAATGTTTGGTTGATGTCAATGGTGATTTACTATTAACATCTGTTGGGCCGAATGAAAAAAACTCGTATTGTGTTTGATTGATGCATCAGCACATTTTTTAATGTATTTTAATATTTAAAATTTGAATTAAAAAAATTTCTCCTCTAAATCATTAAAATATAAATATGAATCTAAGTTGTTTATGTTTTGCACAATACTTTATTATTGTGTAAATTTCAGACTTATACATACTCTTTGTTAATTATATAAGTGTTCAACTATACTATAATGTATAAATTGTTTACATTTTGCGGTCCCTCCATTTCCCCATAATTCCATGGGTTTCAGGCTGGTTATTGAAGTTACTGAAAGAACTTACCTTAAAGCGTTCTTTGCACAGCTATGATAATTTGTCCTTCAAATATTCTACACAATTAAGTGCACATACATATCACAGTTAGCCACATAATTTTAAAACCCAAAATACTCAAATCTGAAACACAAATTGGGAAAGAAATCTAAATCTGAAATATGTTCTCTCTCTAAAATATGAAACTCAAATATGAGGTCTATGTTCTATCAAAATTTCCAAAATCCAAATCATTCATGACTAAATCTTCTTTTAGCGGAAAAGGAGAAAGAGTTGTTAACGTTGATACACACAGACGTATGTGGACCTATAACAACAAATGTATAAGACAAATTCAGCCAGTCTCTTTAGTGGAGCATGAAGTTTGTAAATTCTAGGGAATTCACCAAGGATAGGCCCAAAGGGAAAGAAGTCGCGAAGTATGAATTAAATATTCAAGAACCTTCAAAAAAATGGTTATTTACAAGATTGAGCTCGACAGCTCAGCAAATCTAACAATTTTCATGCATCACGTACATAAATAACATGCTCAGATTGTACTGCATAGCGTGACACCAATATTTCAACAATTATCAGTGGAATAAACTGAGTAGTCGTTAAACCAAGCACAAAACTACTGTCATAACGGGCACTATGGTATATGGATGAGTAATGATGGATGAAAAATCGTCGATATAGAGCCGCAAGTCTGAAGAAGCTTTATGATCAATCCAGCGGGCAACCTCCTTCCCTAAGGCTACTAAGAAAATCATTATTAGTTTTATCAGGAATAATGTCATTTGTCGAGATGGACAACCAGAGGTTATCGTGTCAGACAACGCCAAGAATTTGAATAACCACTTAAGTAGAATTTCACAACCATTTTTTGGATCCACTTTCTTTCAGCTTGGCTTGCCCTAGTGGGCAGAGATCCATCTCACATATATTCTTGTATATTCCGAGGGGGATTCGAAAACCTTGTTTTCCAAAACGACATTTATTTATTTGTTATAAAAAATGAACTTTTATCTAAATCGAATCCTTTGTGTCAGAATACATGCCTAGGCTAACTGATCAAATGATATATGTTGTATCCATACAGTTTATATGATGATACGTAAGCATGCATTGCATTATAATATGTCTATCAAGCTATCTATGTATACATGTTCAATATATTGCGTTTAATGAATAAAGTACGGTAAAACACCAGTGAAAACGCATTCTCTCTCATCCTTACTACATTTCTAAATATAAAACCCTTTAAACCCCAGTTTTCAAGTTGTAAGCAAGTTTAGGGCTGAGAATTCAATTGGTCTGTCAATACATTAAGAGATGGACTGTTAAGATGCAATCAAACAAATCTCAGTATCCCTTAAGCAAAGTTTTGAGTCAGTCTTGTGAATGAAAAAAATAGTGTTAAGAAGAGTTCACCTTGTGGATCTGACCATAGCCTTGTGAATGAATGGTTCCAGCCTGCCGGATACCGGGAGGTAAGAACAATATATATATATATATATATATATATATATATATATATATATATATATAAAATTTTATTTTTATTTTATTTTTTTTTCTTTTTCTATCATGATTCTCACTTTACCTATAATTAAAAGTCTAAAATAAAATTCCTTTTAGAATTAAGTAATTTTAAATTTTAATATTAAGAGTTGATTATATGAGAATCAAACCTTTTTAACAAAAACTTCACATTACACCTTCAAACATGAGTGAATATTCGAATCGATGAAGTAATATTTTTTTTATGAATAGTTTCAAGCATACCATAATTTACCTTTTAACTAATTTGTCTAAAAATGTGAATAAATCTATAACTCTTCCACGCCTTAATTTTCTAGGAAAGTTAAAACAAAAATATATAAGCAGCATTTATTTGCAAAAGAAAAGATTTTGAAATTTAATAACTAGATGGTTCAAAATTTAAAATAAACATTCATAATACAAGAAATCACGGAGACAATAATCCACATATGTATGTATTTATACTTTTTTATACTGTGTTATTATATTAGTCGTAACAAAAAGCGCAATATTTTGCGGTACATGTAACAAAAATTTTGACAACTCCTTTTAATTTATTTATTATGCATGTATATTCTTCATAAATTTGATATGGTAAATAAAAACCGTCCTTTAACACCTGGGAAAAATAAAATAGACTAAGCGTGAGTATAAGCTATAAGCTCATAGCCATGGTAAATTTCAACTATGCAATTACATATGGATGATGATATGAAAGTTATATCAATATTTTGGCAAAACAACTAAACCCTTAATATCTGGCCATTGACTAAAGATTTAATAAGAAAATATGGCTATCGAGTCTCTTCCAATTATACAAATACAAAATGGGATCAGTGCCAAGCTGCCGACAAACATGATGTCTCAAACAAGAAGGTCGTAATGGTTTTTACCACTATACAGAAGCCTCACAACTTTCCTAGGTTTACCTTTCCATGAACCTTTACCAAACTCGGCTCCATATTCAGCGATTGGAATAAAACCAGATCCTCATCCACCCTTGGTGTGCTGCAATTTGATCACAAAAATTGATTATTTAGATGATGAAACAAAATCAATCAACCAAAACATTTGCCAAACTTGTTAGCTGATGTACTCCGCGCGGACACTTAACATTGGCAGCAGGTCTACTGAACTCGGTAGCAGAATTTGTCTACTGATCAGAAATTACGAAATGATGACTACTGAGAATCACAAATGAGTAAATTTTAAATAGCTGCTATTCCAGTGTCAAAATCTTCTGGTCAATTAATCAGTCGAGTAACAAAATTTTGTAGTTTAAGATATATCCAACAAATTTTAGCCTTTGGCATTCTTATATCCACAATTGGTGCTGAGTCAATTCTCTTTAAGTAGCTTCCTCAACATCCTTCACAATTATCCTGAGAATGAGGCCTTTTCTCAGTTATCAGATGCACTTGCAACACTCACAATCACCAACTCTCATTTGAATCTGTCTCAAAGGGGTTAGGAGCAAAGAGCCACTTCTCTCAGCAATCTTGTTCCATCCCCATGACCCCACCCCACCCTACCCTACCCTACCCTACCCTACCCTGATTTTCATTGTTCTCAAACTTTACTAGTTTTAAGACCACATTGTAAAGTTAAATAATCGCTTGATGTTATCCATGCTCCATTTACATACTCAATTCCTCATCTTATGTCACCAATATATACATATTAAATAAATGTCTGAGGCACCTATCCAGCTACTGCCTGCTTAATCACCTAGAGGTTGGACTAGAAGTCTAGAAATAAATAAAATATTCCACCGTCATTCATTAGTTTGAGAGTTTTTAGCAGACCAATACTAGTCGTAATAGAGGTGAGAATGAGAACAAGAGTGACACCTGATATCAAGCAAAATAGAGGATATGGCTCGTCCATTAACCAAAAATAATTATCAAAGCAAACCCACAGCTAAACTCCCAGAGTGACCCAAAATCATCTTCCCTTATTATTGTCTTTTGCAAGTTTGATTTGATTATTTGTTTATGTGCAGACATACCTCATGTTCAGGTATATACACGATGATCGGCTGGTGACACAACTTTGACAACACCTAGTAGACAATATACAAACCACAGTCAGCATGTAAAATCTAACAAGGGAAATCAGATACAAGTATTATGAATTTGATATTATAGGCACTGTCACAACTCACATGCAATAAATAGAGATTATGCAAGCATTATACAAAATCTTTCTGAAACCGGAGGAGTTAGAGCTACATCTGATAGTTTATCTCTGCCAATAACATATATTCAAAGAAAGAAAACATGCCCATGTTTTTCTTAGAGATATAGTAGTTAAAAGTACCATTGCCAAATAAACAACCTTGAAGAAGAAACTTTGACATATACCACCATAGCTACAATCGACATTCTATGGGGCATTGATTAAAGGAGGAGAAAAAGAAGGCCAAATTACATAAATGCAACCTTAGAGCTGGTATTCAATAAAGGCACCATTAGAAGCACAAGACATATACTTTGACAGTTACTTTTTTTTTAAATGACTACATGTGAGGTACCATACATATTTACAATACAGATTAAATGTCAAATTCATTGCAAAATGAAAATTCTGATGACTCGTCTTTTATTCCATCTCGCACAAGGGGAGTAGCTCTATCCTTAACACTTACGAAAATGATTCACGCAAATTGCATGAAAGCCTCAAGCTTGTGGGGCATTAATTAAAATTAGGCAAGTAAAAGTTACACTTCTCATCACATGGGTACTGAAACCCTATTTCACAGGATTTATCCTGCAATGAAGTCTGCACTCTGCAGAGAACAGACCTAAAATGTCTGCTCTCAAATTTCAAGACATTTTTCATGTCTTGCAGCCTAAGCTATTACGATTACACCAAGCTGTTTTCTTTCGTGTTTTACTTATTTCTAACAGTCCAGACTTCGTTCTCCTTGATCTCTAACCTCGAATGCTGATAGGAACTCTGTGATATGAAAGTGGTCAGAGACATGACAAGCTCCACGATTAAGACTTCCAGATTAATCAGCTATAAGCCTATAAATGAGAGGGTAACAAGCTAGTCCACAATGGACTAGAGGATGTGAATAGTTTTACAAAAGTATTTGCTACACTGAGACATGAAACTGAAGAGAAAATGGAGAAAGGCAGAGGGAACAAGGTAAGAAAAGCATAGTACTTGCCTATTTTCAAATGTTACACCCTGCAAAAACCAGTCATACTATTTATTGGAGACGCCAGTTATTTTCCTATTTTTAGAACAAGAGTGCTGCAAAATAGCACCCACAAATACGATGTGAACAGAAGCACTTCTCCTGTTCTCCCTTCTACCTCAAACTCAGAACATTTTGTTTTTGTTTTGTTTTTTTATAAGTAAGGTAAAAGTCATCTGAATATTCACATCTTTCACTACTAAGTTGAAATTCAAATGAAATGAAAAGTAAGTGGTGGGGGGTGGGGGGGAGGATAAAGAGATAGAGATAGAAAAGTTGAGCTACAAAAACAAAATAGTTTAATACAGAAAAGAGGAGGGAAAACATAAGTAAGAAAATCCATATCAATAAGAGATGATATTTTAGAATGACCAAATTAAAATTTTGCTTGCAGTTGCAACTAACGCCATGAGAAATCCTACCATAAGGTCATTTATTAGATCATTATTAAACTTTGCATTGTAACCTTGAATTCAATACTTTCTTCATGTTGTTCAATCAGTAACAGAGACACCCATGTCAGTATGTTAGTATCCCAGAAACATAAAACAAATAAATGCTGAAGTTCTTATCAGTAATACAGAGTAAATGTTAAAGAGGGGGGTAAAAGCAATTATATCATTAAATTTTACACTAACAAGTAGCTCTGACTCTCCTCCCCAGAAATCTGATCGTCCAATGCGTTGACAGTAACTGCACAAAGGCATATGAAACATGATAAGCTTATTCCAATCCCTAGAACAAATTAAATATTAAGCTGAAAACCTAAACCAACGGGAAAATTTCTATATAGGGATTGGCTACTAGTAAAAGGCCTCACTTTTTTAATGACTCATCAACAGTAATTGCAATCAATGCCTCTTCATATTGACGACGATCTCTATCATTATCACATGTGACCTCCTTCACTGCTGTCCGCAATTCATATGAATAACATATACCAGAATAAGTTTTCCGCCAACATTCTAGCGAGAGAAGGTCAAAAGAGAGGAATAAAGAAGGATACTTTATATAGTCTTTCCTTCAATAAATACAGAAAACTAGGTATGATATTATCAAACAAAAGGAATGGTCGAGTATAAAGAGGACCTAAGCAGAATAGTTAGCTTCATAAACTCCAACAAATGAAATTCTGGAATCTCATGCCTCTAAAACAAAATCTACAACACAGCATTATCCAATTTTGATTAAATGTATTTTACATCCTTCAGCCAAGTGACAGAGAAACTGTCCACAGAATCAGATTGTGCACGATAAAAAGCTTTATAGTTATAATGAAGGAGTACTTTTGTTGAACCGAAACTGATTTTTGAAAGTGAATCAAATCAGACATACCAGCATTATCTCTCTCTTCCCGTGAGTTAAGAGAGACGCCCTTGTTGAAAGACATGCCTTTAACCTGGTTCATTTTCAACGGACATTAAGGAGCAGTGGAGTAACTTAACAATAATAGACTAAACATTAGCCATAAAGTTGAATGTCAGAAAACAAAGTTTGTGCATCCATCAAACAAAGTACTGTACTACAGAAAGCCCCTCAATGTGAGGAAGTAGCAGTTAAACTACAGTAGCCCAACGCATTTATGCAATATTCCTGATGGTTGGCCTTCTTGTGGGGAGGGGAGGGGAGGGGAGGGGAGGGGCAGCAGAGTTTCAGACCCTACATTTTTGTCTATATCTAAACTGAATGTGCTTAAATCAAGCCACCAAACACTGCCCTTGACCCTGCTGCTATTAAATTTGGTTGTCTTAACATTATTAAGTATAGACACTATAGTTCTACTAATATATACACACACACATATACCTGTGCCTATGATTTCTCTTTTGTTCGAGTGCAAATAGAGACTCTCATTGTTATCAACAAATACATCTCGCACATAAATAGAGTATTCTCGGCAGTGTTTTGATCTACCAGTTTGGTGGTTTATATGCTGTGTTTTATTTTATACCTATACCCCCAAACAAAGGAACTAACCATACCAGAGCGCGAAACAAACAACGTCCATCGCCAGTGATTCTCTGGACTGAATAATGTTCCATTTTCTTCATTGCCGGTGAAACTCCACCACTGTCAAAAATATTCTCAACACTTAAACAAATAAAAGAAAAAATAATAATCAAAATCAGTGTACTAGTTATGGATTTAAGAATATAAGTAGCTTGCAGTGAAAGCTTTATACTCAAACATTGATGTCTTAACTATTTTGAATATTATCACCTAATAACTTTAAGGGAAATAAGAAGAAAATTATCTGAGAAATCCCCGTAATATAATTCACGCATTACATCAGGGAAATTGGACAACTATAGGGGAATTAAAAAATTAACCAACTATACAAAGCAAGAACAAGTTTTTCCTAGCTTAATTAGACTAAAGTTCTTAAATATAATAAATAGGAGTAACAATATAAGTATAGTTTAGGGTTTACGGTTAGTTAGATGGGATTTACCCGATTCTAGCGAAGAACAAATGGGTGTTGTAACTGGGAAAACTAATTGGAGTTTTGTGAGACCTATAGCTTGAAATTGAAAGAACTGGAGAGGATACTAGCTCGAACTCCGCGAGTCCATGTCTCAGCTGCTCAATAACAGTTTCTGTCAATATAGCATATATGACCAATATATCAGCACAATCAAGAAAACTCTAATTGAAAACTTAAATGTAGTGGGATTGAATAATCTACAAATAAAACTTATATACAGTAGCGTATAAACCCAAATTTCTCAATTCAACATGTTTGTGAAAAATATTGGGAAGATGAGCAAGGTACCGTTAGATGGCTTGTTCGCCATGAATGTACTGAAATCTAAAGATCAAAAGTACATGGAAGTAAAAAACCAAGCTACGTGTTAATGGAGGTGGAAGTACAGAGCAACCCGCAGATAAGGAAATGAAAATACTCTGAACGACGTCGTATCCTTCCCGGCAACATGCGCAACGCATGACCTCAAATGTCGCAAATGAATTGCAAATAAATTGCACGACGTCGTTTTTCGTGTCCGGCCGACCGGCGATTTTGGATTGTAGAAGCTCAAATAGAACAAAATGTCGTCGTTTTGGGTGCAAAATTTATTCACCCCATTGTATTTAGAAAATAATATTTTAAAATAATTTTTTTTTTTATAGATTCTATAGTGTGATAGTTTTCAACGTCGCTATACATCTATAACGACATTTTTTATATAAAAATATATAATAAAATATCAATTTTCTTATATTTATTGACCAGTCGGAAAAGCAATAAATTGCCATAACATACTACCTAATCTAACAAACACAATTGACCATTTAATCTATAAACTAACCATAGAAAATGTCATTATTTAATTTTTTGTCAAATAAACTATATAAATTAATTATGTATTTTACCATTAATAAGCTAATAACCTTCGTGGAATATAGAAATAATTTTTTCAAACAAACAAAAAAAAGTAGCATATTTTCGTTCTTTATATTTTAAAATTTAACTACACGTTAGTGTGTTATTTTTATTTTACGAATATTACAATACTTTAATAAAATTTTGATATTTATTAAACTCTCAATTTGAATATAAATATAATTAATGGGAATTAAACTTAAAGCTTAACCTTGACAATATTGTTACATTTTGTCTTACCATCGCTAAAATGAGATTCCTTTGTAGGAAAAAGGGTAAATTTTTTTTCTTTTGAAATTGAAGAGTATAAAATTACTATTTTAAAGGCTAAAAATAATAATCTATTATTATATATAACAAGGCGCATTGAGATCTTATATTGAATGGATTATAAAATTAGTTGAGTCATTTTAGTTAGTCTTTAATTGATACAATGTATATAATTTTATAATTATACTAAAATTTTCATATTATTCTAAAGTGTATATACAAGTATTAGAAATTATATACATATAGCTCTTTAAATTCACGTCCAATGTATTATTACAATTCATATATATACTATCATACTCAAATTATAATGCCAAATGACACATACTACAATTTTAAATTATATAATTAATAATATTTTGTGTTTGCACGAGTTATCAATATAGTTATCAACTAATAAAATGATAAAATCAAAATTAACAATCGTACCAAATATGCAATGTCACTGTACAATAGATAAAGAGAAATTGATATTTTCATACGTAAAGAAATGATATTTTAAGTAAAACTATCGTGAATAATAAATAAGTCTCAAAAATATCATTTTTTTTTTAAATAAAAATAGTAATTCCCTGGAGAAACTTGGTGGGTACTAAACTTGGATTGGGATCTTAAATTTGCAGCCCAATGAATTAAATTATAGAAGGCATTGAGCTTTCACACACTAGCTAAAAAATTCGTGTGACATTACACCCAGGGATGGAGATATAAATAAATTAAGTCGAGTTTGGTATTGAGTTGTTTAGATTTAATTAAATTTTTTATTAAATATAAAATAAAAAATAAAATTTGATTGAATTTATCGAGTTAAAGACAATTTTGAATCGAATTTCGAATAATTGAAGCTTTTTGAATAAATATAATTAAAAGATTAATAAAAATTATAATTTAAAAAATTTAAATAATTTATTAAATTTTAAAATTTATTCATATTTAAATTATTTATATTTCGAATTAAATTCAAATCAAATGTACTAATAATGTTTGCTTAATTATTTTACAGCCTTACACCCAGGAGGCCAGGACCAGGCGCAAGCCTCGTGTTCGAACCGGGTCAGCCCAAGCGAGACCCACTTAATCCCTTTCAACTCCTAAACCGAAAAATGCTGGCTCATATTACCCAAACAGCTTTTTATTTCTCTCTCTTCAATTCGCATAAGAAGTATCGACATTGCTTTATTTTTCTTGCAATCTCTCTCTCTCTACACCTGTGTGTTTGCTGTGTGAATAAGCCCAAAACAAGTCCTTTTGTGACGATCTTCACGAAGCTACTACCTCTCTCTCTGCTTAATAATCAACCTCTCCCCTCTCTCCACTCTCATTTGGAGGGCTTCAATCGCCTCCTCCTTCTCTCTCCGGCGATCGCAACCCCTCTCCGGCGAATACTGAGCTAAATCCTTGGGTCTCTCAGATTCATTTTCCTCACATTTTGATCTTTAGGTATATTTTGTACAATTCGTATCTTTGATTAATGTGGATTACAGTTATTTTTTTAGATTAAGCTTTTTGAGTCCTTCCGATTTTCCTAGACGGTGCAAGACAATTACAAGTTGAAAAATGCAATCTTGAATGTTTACTTCAGTTGGATACGGTTTTGGTGATAATTTAATTATTCACTTAAGTGAAAAGTAAGTTAATATCAGCAAACAAATATAGCATGTAGTAAGAATATTAAATTATTTATATAGAAAGGATTCAATGCTTTACAGAATTAATTAGTTTAGAATACTAATTTGGAGATTTTTTGGTGGAATAGATTGAGGTATTGGAGTTATTTAATTGGGAGAATGGCCTCGATATCTCATTCTCCAGTTGCTTATAGTGGAAAATTGGCTTCTGGAACTTCAGCTTCGGACCTGCTCCGAAGCTCATGTAATGGGGTTAGTGGCGTGCCATTGAAAACCCTAGGGAGCGCGCGGTTGGGCACAAATAGGAGGGAGCTTACTGTGTCTGCAAAATTAAGGAAGGTGAAGAAGCATGAATATCCATGGCCCGAGGATGCGGATCCCAATGTGAAAGGTGGAGTCCTTAGTCATCTTTCACCTTTCAAGCCTTTGAAAGAGAAGCCGAAGCCAGTTACTTTGGATTTCGAGAAACCTCTTATGGATCTGCAAAAGAAGATCATTGATGTATGCCTTTTAAAATTGATTTAGTATGCTCATGTAATTAAAAACATCTTGTAGTTTGATTTTTAAAAAGTATTTGGTTTGAGTGCAGGTACAAAAGATGGCAAATGAGACTGGTCTTGACTTCAGTGATCAAATTATCTCTCTAGAAAATAAGTATCAACAGGTATGATCAATCTGCACATACTATGCTCTTTAGCATCGTACAAGATAGTTTACATAACAATGGAATTCTGCAATTATGACTTATGAGGTTTCATATTATGTTCATGATCACATGTGCTATATGTGTGTGTGTGTGAGAGAGAGAGAGAGAGAGAGGTTGCACCTGATGATCCAGTTTTGTCTCATGACTTGATAGTGGGGACGAAGGTTTATTGACATATGTTGCTTTATGATGAATCATGGACTTCTTTGCTCTTTTAAGCTTGCATGTTGTGCACTTGCACCATTTCTATCAGTGGGGAAGCACATGCAATGGCCCTTGACTTGAATATTTTGTTGAGTGCATGTGAAATTGTATAAATCAATCCACTTAATTTCAACTTTCCGAATAGTAGTTTTAAATTCATTTCTTTTGACTAGATAACTTTTATACACTGGTGCACTTCAACATGTTTGAATTATCAGCATGATCTGATTTTATCACTCAATTAAAGGTTGGTAAGTAATTAATACTAATGTATGTTCTTGCGTTTTTTATAACATGTGCAAGGGTTGCTGTTTTAAATTTTAAGGGTCCTAACTGTGATTTCATTGCTCAACTTTAAATGTCATGCCAATTTCTTAAGCATGAGGTGTAGCTGTTAATTCTACTCACATCTTTGCATTTTAAATTTCAGGCTCTGAAAGATCTCTACACACATCTGACTCCCATACAACGTGTGAATATTGCGAGGCATCCTAACAGGCCAACTTTTCTTGACCACATCTTTAACATTACGAAAAGGTTTTTACTCAAGGGTCTATTAATTTTCATACTTACTTTTTTTTAATATATATATATATATATATATATATATATATATATATATATATATGTTAAATAGAAATATACATCATAATCTGCTCTTTTATCTCTAAATGTCTAGTTCAGTAGAGCTTCATGGCGATCGAGCAGGGTATGATGACCCTGCAATTGTCACTGGTCTTGGAACAATTGACGGCAGAAGCTACATGTTCATCGGTCAGCAGAAGGGTAGAAATACAAAAGAGAACATCATGCGTAACTTTGGGATGCCTACTCCCCATGGGTATGTATACAAGGGGGTGAACGTTTTTTTAATTGCCTCTATTTACATGAGGAGCTGGTGATGTAGGACAATGGAGGGATGGAGGAAATAAGGGACAAGCAAGGCTCACAAGCCACAAAACACACAATTTTCAAATCAATTCATATTCAGTACTCTGAAATTATCTCACATGATTCCAAATTGACTTTTGTTTATAATATATCTGCTTTAACTTTAGGGTAAGGTTTTTTTTAGAATCTGATTATAAATGGAAATGCTCTTATTTCAACAGCTACAGGAAGGCTCTCCGCATGATGTATTATGCAGATCACCATGGATTTCCTATTGTTACTTTTATTGACACTCCAGGAGCATATGCGGATCTTAAATCAGAGGAACTAGGACAAGTATGTGGATAAATCTATTGCAATGCATAGTTCTCCATCAATACCAGCTTAATGGTTTTGTTCAACTGTATACAGGGTGAAGCTATAGCTCACAACTTGAGGACAATGTTTGGTCTGAAGGTACCAATTGTTTCCATTGTTATGGGAGAAGGTGGGTCTGGTGGTGCACTGGCCATCGGCTGTTGTAATAAAATGTTAATGCTTGAAAATGCAGTCTTCTATGTTGCCAGGTATTTCAAGATATTTGCCTTTACTTCCTAGATTTTGGCGTCTTATTTTTGTATTTTATGTGGTAGATGGATCCTCTTTTTTTTTTTTGTCATTACCCCCTTGGCTTAATAGACTTTCACTTTTAGCTAGCACCTTGGTTCTGCTTTTGACGTAATTAATTAATAACAGAAATGCCTAAGAGTTCAGATTTGTTTAGACTACAGGTCAATGGACATGCTTAGTGTGGTTGGCTTCTGCCACAAGCTTCAATTGTGCTTTGCATGTGGGATGAATCACATGTTCATTAGCTATTCTTAGAAAGGGTGGCGGGGCTCCGCATACTAATAAGGACATTGTAGGGTGGAAGAACTTTCAACCTAGTGAATGAAGAGCTAGATATTAATCCTTTTTTGTTACTTATGTGCTTCCTACATAGGGACAATCTCTAATGTAAAACACTTTATGTTTTTTATTTGAAGTTTTACAACTCTTTTTAACAGTGTTGAGTTGCTATGATTTTGACATATTGATGCTATAATTAACTATTTAAACCTTTCATGTCTTTTGTAATTTTATCAACAACAGAAAAAGAAAATCCTTTCAAGTGTTAAGTAGTTTGCAGAATTCCTCTATTAAAAATCCATTTTAACCAAATAAAAATAACTGCTCGACTTAACTTAAAAAAACTTTTCACATGCTTCAACAATCTCTTAATATATACAATATACAATATACAATATACATTATTCTCAAATGTGCTGATCTACTTTTGCCTGCTTCCGTCTCATTTTCCGTTGTACAGCCCAGAAGCATGTGCAGCAATCTTGTGGAAGACTGCCAAGGCATCTCCAAAGGTCGTACTAAACTTTCACTACTTGGCTTGTGTATATTTGTATAGATTTAATAGCTGAAGCTTATTTTTGACTCACTATCTTTGCAGGCAGCTGAGAAGCTTAAAATAACTGCTACGGAATTGACCAAGCTGCAAATTGCAGATGGCATCATCCCTGTAATTTTCTACTTAAGAATAATTTCTCTTCATTTATTCGTGTTCTTTACCCCTCCCCTGCCCCCTTCCTTTCAATATTATGTTGAGATTTAAAGCTTTTAACTGCTATGGCATCTCACTGGGATTACTTAACCAACTGCAGGAGCCGCTTGGTGGTGCACATGCAGATCCATATTGGACCTCACAACAGATAAAAACTGCAATTGTTGATTCAATGGATGTGAGTATCACCTTGATTCTTCGACAAGATTTTTGTATACTCCAATATAAATCTTCACCTATTTTTATGGTTATATAGGATCTTGCAAAGATGGACACAGAAGAACTGCTTAAACATAGGATGCTTAAATACCGAAAACTTGGTGGGTTCCAGGAAGGAATTCCGGCAGAACCGAAGAAGAAAGCTAACATGAAAAAGAAAGAAGACCCAATTGTTCCAAGACCTGGAAACTTGGAATTGGAGGGCGAGGTTGAAAAATTAAAAGAGCAGATCCTAAAAGCGAGGGGATCATCTGCTGCACCTCCAGAGTTGGGTTTGAACAAGATGATAGAAAAACTGAAAACAGAAGTTGATCATGAATTTTCTGAGGCAGCCAAAGCTATAGGCTTGAAGGACAGATTTGTCATGCTACGAGAACAATTTACAAAAGCTAGGAATTCGAAGGACCAGCTCATACATCCCGCTCTACAGGACAAGATGCAGAAACTCCAGGATGAGCTCAACCAGAATCTTCCTAATGCTCCCAACTACAAAAGCCTGAAATATAAGCTGGACGTGTTGAAGGAAATATCTGAAGCCAAGAATTTCTCCACAAAGAACAAGGCATCTCCAGTTCAGCCAGAGATACAGAAGAAATACGAAGAGATCTTGGGTCGGCCAGATGTAAAGCAGAAAATAGAGGCGCTGAAGGCTGACATTAAAAATTCTGGTGCGTCTGGAGTTGAGGACTTGGACCAGGGGTTGAAGGAGAAAGTTGGGCAGGTGACTAAAGACATTGAACTGGAACTTGCTGACACTCTCGAGTCTTTGGGTTTGCGTGTTGTCCCAATCTCAGTTTCAGACGTCAAGGCAAAAGTAGATGAACTTAATAAAGATATAAACAAGATAATCGAAGATGTTATTAGTAGTTCATCAGATTTGAAGAGCAAGATTGAATTATTGAAGATGGAGGTAGCAAAGGCCAGAAAGACACCTACTACGGAGTCAAAAACTAAGATTCAGGTTTTAGTGCAACAAATAAAGCAGGGAGTTGAGGAAGCTCTAAGTTCCTCGGCCTTAAAAGAGAAGTATGAGCGGCTGATGTCAGAAGTTTCTGAAGCCATCAATTCTTCTGGAGAAACTGATGGAAGTTTAATTAAAGGTAATTCAAATGGATCGACGGCAGAGATTAATTTAGAAGCAAACCGCAGCTATGCTTGATGTAAGTTTATATATTACTCCTAATCTATCGAGATCCTTGAGCTTCCCATAACCTTTAGTTTTAGAATCTGTTGAATACTGTTGGCCGCGCTCAAAATTGAGGCCCTATGTCTGAAGCTTGAGAACCACACTACTTGCATGTCTTTGTCTGTTAGTAGTGTATTAGAAAAAACAAGCAAACAGGGTTCTTGCTTGATGCTGATAATATCAACGGCGTGGGTGACTGGGTGGAGTTGGAAAACTGAAGTTGGTTGCAAATTGATTCTGTGTTATTATAGGACTGGCTCCCATCAAAAGTATAAAAATAGGATTCATGAATTTTTTGAATTATTATTGCTCTCTTTATGAACTTATAGTGTTGAATCAAGTCTAACTTAAGGCTTTTTTTTTCCTTTTCTTATTAGCAAGTCAAAGGTGAAAGAGATTAGGAATGAACTGCGGTGGTTGATAAATCTGTCTGAAACAATACAAAAAGGCCTACAGAAGACGAAGCTTTCTTCCACCAGCATGAAGAGGCAACAGGTTGCATTTGCTAGAACATGAGATAGTCGCACAGCTTATTCAACTCAAATTTCTCCATTTTGATCTAGATTATGAGAATTTATGAGTTTTTATATTTCGTTTTACCTTTAATACGTGCGTGGCCCAAGTTAAGTTGATTTGTTTTTCTATAGAAACAGAATACCATGTAATGTATAAATTATATTATTCTTTGTGACAGGAGAAGGTATAAACATCCTTGAAAATCGGAAGAAAGCAAAAAAATTGTGTCTAATTCTCACATGTGCGTGCCTATGTGGAACAAAGGGTGTTACAACTTATGTGGAACGAAATGTTGTTAGTATCTAGCCCAACAGCCAGCATGGAAACCAGAAAATAATAATATATTCCATAAAACGCTCTTCAAAAAAACATCTAGCATGGAAACCTGAAAATGATACAGACCAAAAAAAACATCTTGTTAAAACGTTTAACGTAATTTTTTTGAATTGGTCCCGCATCCAAGTGATGTGAAAATATAATATTTTTATACAAAAATATGAAAAAATAAATTTTAAAAAAAGAAAGAACCAGTAGTGAAATTATATATATATGTACAAAAAAAATATGTAACCAATAAATAAAATGTACAGATAATATACTCATTAATAGAGTATCACCGTACAGAAGAAGAAATAAGAAACAGAAGTAATAATAACTCAATAAAGACAAAAATAGATCTCCACCTGTCTACCGTGACGTTAACGTGTAAGCCCGCAGTGCTTCAGCACACCTTCTAACGATTTGTCCTTCAATCAATCTATTCCTCTCAACGTCCGTTAAATATCCCTTCATTAACTATTCTGCCCCTCTCACCGTTCCCCATTTGCAATCTCCTCCCTCCATCTCTCTCAAGCATCTCCCCCAACTTACCAGCACCACCCTGCTTTCTCTCTCCTCTCTCACCCCACCTCAAGGTATTTCACTCTTTCTTTACTATTTTTTTAATATTATTTTCTCTCTCTATATATGTGTGCTTCTTTTTTTTTTTTCATTTTCTTTTTTTTTATTTTATAATTTTGATTCACGTTGGAATCTTCTTCAATGTTAGCTCCCTTTTCTACTTCCGATTCCCTTTCCAGGTCGTTGGCGCCGTGGCTCAATCAATACACCTCCCGGCGATCTCTCTCTGTTATCTACTTCCTCTCTCCTAATTTTTCTCTCTAGGGTTTAGAAGTCTAATTCATATACCATCGAGCCCGGTGATTAAAGGATTACTCGCACCCTTTTCCAGTTACAGGGTTTGTGAGCCTCCTGCACCGTAAAGATCGGAACTTTTTGTTTTTTCAGAGTTTTTTTTTTCGTGCTACTTCCTGTGCATGCTGGATTGAAGTTTTCTGGGTGTCTACAAATGCATTTGCTTCATGAGGTTTGAGTTCTACAGGATTATCATTTTCTAAGATTTCTGCTTTTTGCACGTCTTTGTTTAGTTTTGTATTTTATTTTTCAACGCCAATTGTTTATAACCACAAGCAGAATTCGTGTATTAGATTGCTAGTCTAGGGTTTAGTTTATCTTATATGTTTGATCAGCGAGGCAATGTAGTTTTAGTTGTAGAAAAATAAACTTCCCACCCACAATGGAGGTGATAAATTTTTTTTGGCTGGTTTAGCAATTTCAAATTTGAGTTGGTATACATTTATTCAGTTTGTGTGCAATTTTAAATTTGAATAGATATCTGTTGATCCAGTTTATTTTTTGTTTAGGTGGAGGCTAGCAATTTCAATTTTGAATAGCTGTTCGTTGATTCAGTTTATTTGTCGTATAGGTGGAGGGTCAAATTTCAAATTTGAATAGCTTTCCGTCGATTCAGTTTATTTGTCGTTTAGGCAGAGGGTTAGGAATTTCAAATTTGAATAGCTATCCGTTAATTAAGTTTGTTTGTCGTTTAGGCATAGGGTCTTCCATTTCAACGAGAAATTATTTTCAGAGTACTTCAGACAATTCGTAGGATTGGATTTCAAAGTGGTGTTCATAAGTCAGCTCAGACAGGGCTGCTACTTAATGTTATTCATTAATGCTTCTTCTGTTATTTGTATTTTATTGGATAAGGTTACTTACTAAATTTGCTTGCATTTATTGACATTGTTGGTTGTCCTGTTCGCTAGCTTGATTTGACACACTTCTTTCTTTCCGCTATCACCTTAAGTAATAAAGTTCATATTTGTCGGAATTGGCAATTTATTGGAATAGATAGTGGGGAATCGTCTTGAGACATTTCCTGTTGAGTTTGTCTTTGATTCTGGTCTAAGGCTATAAATCTTTCTTTACTCGAGTAAAATTGCATTGAGTTGTTGATTTTTCTAAATGCAAGTAAAATTTGAACTTTTGGCTCTTTTTGGCTGAGGGAGATCTAGCGTCTCTGATACACAGGGAAGTGCTTATCCTATGTTTTGTTCGCTGAATTTTTTTCAATATATTGATTTTGTGGTAGTTTTGGATTTTCATAACAGTGACCGTACTTTTAGCTTTATTTGTTTCCTCCAGTAAAGTTGGTAGGATTATATAAGGCAAATAAGCTTGTTCTCTTGCATATGTAGATATAGAAAGTTGTCTACATGTTACATTGTTTTGACCTCAAATTTGATGTACTTCTTTTTTCTCTTATTTGACCTAGGTTTGTCTAAGTGGTTGGTAAAACCACAATAAATTGCATAGGAGAGATCTGGCAAATGTTTCGTGGTATATGTAAATGATTGGCATCATGGATTTGAATGTCTTGCCACAACCAGAAGAAGATGACGAGACTTTTGAGCAACATTTTGAAGAATACAATGCACCAGAAAGGCATACAGAGCATAAACATCATGTAGAGCATGTAGAGAGTGCAGTTGATATAGCACGCAGGGTACTTCACTCCATCTTCTATATTGAGCTCTGTGCATTTTCTTTCGACACATGCTTATTTACTATATTCTTTTTTATTCTGCTTTATGATGTTTGTCTTTTAAGTGCACGTGTTCTTAATAAAATATTTCTTTTTTGGTAAAGAATTTGCTTAGCTTTTAAGTCAACATTGCTCCTCTATTCCTTTCTCCCCTATTTCTAATTTCTGAACAGTCATTTGACAGATTAGTCACTCTAGCACTTTATGCAAGGATTGGGCTTAAATGTCACAGCGATGACCATATTTAAAAAAAGTTGTGTCTGCTGTTTGCATGATGGGATTAAGCTTAAATGCTACAACTATTTAGTTGTTCAAGACATTAGAATTTGTTGCATGATTATTTTTTTAGAAATTATAGCACCTATATATAATGCCGAAAACTTTGGGCATGACCCATTAGACTCAAGGGGTATTAAGAAGCCTAAATATGCTATAGTCAACTTGTGAGCTGAAATTTGTAGAAGTGATCTGTAGGCAAGGAAATCAAGGAAATCGTACTTCGCTCAATTAGGGTTTTGAATTAAGAGGATGAGAGAAATCCACAAATCTAGGGTTTGTAGAGGGGAGAACGGGTAGAAAATCACTAGGACAACACGTGACAGAACTCTAGATAGCTTTCTTGTGTCTTGGAATGCTCGAGAATCTAAGTCCCTTCTATTGAAATGAAGGGTGTATTTATAGGGTTGACATATGTACGAGTTATGTGCCTGACATGTGACCTCAGGTGAAATTCTAGAAATACCCTTATTTGTCCAAAGTGATACCCAAATCGTTTGGTCCATCTAGCTGCCAATCCAAATCCCTTAACCATTTCCATCGATGAGTTGCCTCCATAAGTCTTATGCCTAGGAACTCATGGAGGCCACTCTCAAGTCTTCACGTACAAGATCTCAAGCATCAATTCAGAATTTCCGTTTTTTTTTTTGGAGGTTCTCGGATATCACATCGTGGTTAAGGCCGGGGCCGAACCCCTAGGGGGAGGTCCTCGACACCCCCATAGGGTGGTTTCACCCTAAAAACTCAAAAACCTAGAACTCCATTTAGGTTCCATCAATTCTTTGATCAAAAAAAAAAAGCAATTGTCTTTGCCTTTCTTGATTTTAATCATTTTATCGTGATTTTTAGCATTGTAATTAGCTTTACGATTATCGACCAATACCTGAAGGAAGATCTTTTTCGTTTAAATACTTTGGATTTCTTGATCTGTTTCCTTGGTTTCAAAATTGAAGGAAGATCATTTTAAATAACATTCGAGCTCGTCTCTTTCCTTGGTTTCAATATCGTTGGTTCGTTTTGCATAACATTCGAGATCACGAAGACGTGTGCCTTCTCCCCCTAGGAAGTCAAGCCCTAGTGGGGGCTACCTCGAGCTCCTCTCCTTCTTTTGCTCATTTTTTTCGATCTTGTCCTCGTTTCGTTCAGTTGTTTAACTCGGGTCAAGAAAGAATAATTCATCGGCATCATTTGGAAAGGTTGAACTCTAGGGGATGAACCATAGGAGGGCACTCCCTAGCTAACCATCCTTTCTCGCCCAATTTCGTTGATCTAGTCTTCGTTTCGTTTGCTTTGTTTCGCTTGGTAATTCATATCATGGCAATAAAACATCTTTGATCGGACCAAATCAAAAGATTGAACCCCTAGGGTCTTCCAATACTTGGTCATCTTTTCATCGATCTTATCCAAGTTTTGCTTGGAAATCTTTTGGTAATCCAATTAGGCCAAGAAAACATTGGTTGGCTAGATAGAAGTTTGAACCCCTAGGGGGCCGAACTCTGGGGGACCAAACCATAAGGGGTTCTTCCACACTTGTCCCTTTTTTCTGACTTTTTCATTTCAGATTGTCTTGTTCGGACAATTTGATTCAATTGGGTCATTAGGGTTCGCTCATTGAACACGCGCCCCTCTTTCATATTTAAGGTCTCACATGATCTAAACATTAGCTAGAACTTGTTTAGTTGAAGCTCATAATGGCAACTACACCATTTTGGTGAAGTTCTTATTAACCTTCATCCTTTCTGGGGTATATTACTGCCTTGAGTGATTAGGCAAGGTTGCAGGCTGCCATGCACATATTTGTGTTTATTTATAGCAGAAAATGACAAACAACATTCCTGCATCACTTTTAGAATCCTAAAGAGAAGCGTGGCTGTTTTAGACAACCGTTAAGATGGTGAGTTTTGGGATTTTTTTGCGAGGCACGCAAAAACTACTGAATTACTAAAGTACTGATTAAAACTCTAATATTACTTGGGGAACAATAAAATAACTAAACTACTAAAATACCATTATTAAATATTCAAATCCTACTCACTATTAAATGTCTTAAATCCCCATTAATAAATAAATAATTACATCAACTTTTCCCAAATTAAACATAACTCAACGAGGGAGTAAAGTGATGCAATGTTCTAAAAAAGCGCTTAAAGAGGAGGCCGAAGAGGGCCCTAGCGCCTAGGGGTCTAAGCGGGGATTTTTTTTATTTTAAGCCAATTTTAATATTTTATCTTTCACAATAAATAAAGCAAAACAATCTATTTTAAAGGCCTTTACTTGACTTTGGACATATCGTTGTCCGCATAAACAAGATTGCTATTAAATAATAAAATCAAATTTCAAAAATTTAATTCAATATTGAAACTTAAGAAACTAAACATAAATTTAAGAATTATATTGAATTAAACTAAATATTACAAATGTATCATCATTTATATAATTTGAAATTGGTACAAGTTCTAACTATAATAAAATTATCCATTTTGACTTGATATTGTTCACTTCTTGTTGTGATTTGATATACCACAACCTGTATTATGAATATGGTAAATCATTAGAAAAATAAATATATCAAGATTTGGTTTAGGTAGTTATTAAAAATTTTAAAAAAACTTTCCGCCTAGGCCCCGTCTAATTTTTTGGAGGTTTTTTTTGCCGTCTTGGGCCTAGATGAGGCGCCAAGGGGGCCTAGCGCCTAAGCGATGATTTTTAGAACACTGAAGTGATGTGGGACTCAATGTACATCGTATGGGTGGTGAGGGCGGCCTCTAGAACCTGTATGTGTAACCTCTATAATCCTGCATTGTCTAGGGTATATGGTGATGTCTTAGTAGACTTTAGTGAGGACGTTAGAGATTTAAGTGGGGATATTGTAATACTTAGTCCCACGTGGAAACATGTGAATGAATTGAACTGTAATAAAGTCTTAACTCGACCTCTAAGACTACCAATAAATTTTTTTCTGTTTTGTGTGGGTTTCTGGTGGACCTAAATGGCCCAAGTGTTATTAGGATAGTGAATTGAGGTTTGATCTTGCTTAGTGTCGAGCTCAAGGTCTTTCACAAACTTTTTT
This sequence comes from Panax quinquefolius, assembly GCA_020205615.1. Classification (NCBI taxonomy): domain Eukaryota; kingdom Viridiplantae; phylum Streptophyta; class Magnoliopsida; order Apiales; family Araliaceae; genus Panax; species Panax quinquefolius. Next base: position 165,102,178 of record CM035152.1, read on the forward strand.
TCCTTTAAATTTTGTAAGAATATTAAAAAATGGAGATCATGAGTATTTCAAAGTTTACTTCCTGCTGTCTTGTTGATTGATAGCCCCAATTGTAACTGATCTTTGTCATGATTCATATTCTAGTACGTGTATACAAGAGAAGTCGGGGTTGGGGAAGCTTATACGCTAAGTGTGTGGGGAATCAAAGGTCAAAATTAAGAAAAGTCCTAAAGGTGGCTGTCTGAGTCTTGAATTTCTTGTTGCTTATAAGAAAGAAGGTGAAAAATGAAGAAAGAAGGTGAAAAATGAGGAAATGAGTTCAAGATGCCCTAGTTACATGTGCTTGAGCCTTATTGGCTGCATGGTACCCCATTATATAATATTGCTTCTCTTCTATCCCCCATTTTTTTCATAATAATTGCATACTTGGACATTCTTCTCTCTCCCTTTTTCATTTTACAATTGAATAGTTAGACATAATCCAATAAGGAGGTTGTAACATTAGCTAGTATCTTGAATTTGCTGCCACACGGGTCCATTTTATGATAAATGTGCTATGAAGATACCTCGTCACATTTTTATTTATTCTACACTATTTTTTTTGGGGGAGGGGTGTGGGGTGGGGTATTAATCTGATTGTCTAGTTTTGTTCGTACTATGGTATTCAATGAATGTTTCTGATACACATTATTGGTTTTTCTACATCTTTTTGCTCAAGCATTTGTATTTTTGTAGAATTCGAACAATTCAATTTTTAAATTCTCTCTGCAAAGTAGTTATTTATTTATTATAGATAAAAAACAGAGAAACTCATACTCTCCAGAATCATATTGATTTACTCTCCCTGGTGAAACACTCACAAACCTAAAAGGAGAATTTCTTATGATCAAGCTCATCAACCCCTTCATGGCTACGGACGATATGAATAATAGTTTATTTTTAATTATTAAGATAATCAATTAAATATATGATATGAGAAGATAGCTGTAGTTATTAAATTGTTAAATATTTATTCAAATAATAAATTGTTGTATAATATATTATAGGTAAACGTTTGAATGATGAGGTATAGTTAGATGATTAAAGATATTTAAATTTTATTTTATGATTATGATTAAAAAGATATTTAAATTTTATTTTATGCAAGTTTGTAATGGAATTCTATACTAGTGTTTAAATTGACAAAATTTACGTGAAATCTAATTTGAATAGAATTATGAAACTTGAGCTTTTTATAAATTTTAATTTAGCTATGACAATTAGTTAGTAATAATTTTACTATGATATTTCAACTAATTTTACAGTTATTATGTTTCAAAAAAAAAATCATATATACTCCATCTGTCCAACTTTTAATTGTCTTAGTTTGAAAGTACACATTTATTAATAAAAAAATTGATCTCCAAATTACCCATTTTAATTACTTTATTATCATCTTTTTTTATTTATTTAATCTCCCAACTCTTTCTTGGAACAATAAAATAGGAGGGAGAGAGAGAGAGAGGAGAAAAATGGGTGTGGTTATGACTCCAATATCAAAGTTAAAAGTGCTAATTTTTTTCAAAGTATGTCGTGTTGTTTTCAATTACTTTTTTTAAAAGTTAAATAAGGGTATTTTTGGAAAAGTAATATCAAAAATAACATTAAAAAGGAAAGAGGACAAACAAATTTGGACAAACCAAAAAGAAAATTAGGACAAGTAAACTTGGATAGATAGAGTATTATTAATACAATTAATCGTGTGATTTGGTATAATTTCAAGTTTTAATAAATTTTAGGGGATATATATAATGGGTTATATTGTCTTAATTAATTACAAAAATTGGGATAAATTTTTTGTAATTAAATTCATAAAAATCAAAAATAAAAGTACTTTTAGAAGTTACTTTTTTTATTATTAAAGATTTGTTAGGTTTCTTTTGATATAATTTATAGATTTTGATAGTATATATTTAATTATTATAAACTTGTATAGTACTTATACTGATTTGAATAGGAAAGAAAAAGATATTCCTTTCTTGTATTCCTATCAAAGATAGGAATATTTTTAATTTGGATAGTATTTAATTGATACAAATTTGGATAATACTTATGTTAATAGGAATAGAATAGGAAAGCTGAACCAAAAATTTGTGAAACCAAATCAAGTTTGTGCTTTTAATTATATAGTTGATATGAAACAACTTGCTTGCAATTAGTAGTCATACAAGGGATAGACGTGTGTTCGTGTGTTTCCCCCTAAAATCAACCTGTCTCCACACTAGTAATTCATTTATTTATCTGCTTGTTGCATTAGGAGCGTGAAGAAAGACGTCAGCGACTAAAAAGAGAACGCCCAGATGACAGACTGATGAATGAATCTCAGCCACCTAGGAATGACCAGATGTTTCGAGCAAAGCACCATAAACCTTCTGATAGGAACAAGCTTCCTCCAGGTAATTTTGTTGCTACTGTCTATGTCTAGATTGTTTATTATTGTTGAAGGGAACTTCATCTTTAGGTTTTCCAATCAATTGAAAATCATTTTTGGTTAATTGCTAAGCACCATGCAACAATTCTAAAAGTGTATTGATCATAGTTGTTTTCAGGTAATTTTTCATCCATTTTTAGGATTAATAATGTCTCTGGGTCTGCAGTAAATTTAGTTATGATATTGAGCAGTGACATTTGTGAACCACAGACGATAGTTATCAATTAATTATCAGAAAGAAGAAGAAGATAGATATACTTCATATTATTCCTTCTAAGATTTGTTACTTTGGAGTTTTTCTTGTCTCAAAATGACTGTGTTTCTCTCTTGCAAATGATTTTTTTGTCCCGTTATTAAGTTATTATATTTTTGACCTTCAATGTGATGTCGTTTTTTGTCGCACAATATGATATCATTTTTGTCCCACATATGATATCTTTTTTGTCCCACATGATATCTTTTTTGTCCCACACATAGGTTGCAACTGGAATTTCCTTCTCTTTTTTTTTATTTATTTTTATTGTTATTATCTTCTTCATAAACCTCTTCTTCTTGGTGGACCTTTCAGTGTTGTACTATTAAGAATATGGCATATTAAGTTTGTGTTTAGGATCTAACTTTCTTTTTTGGTGCTCGAGTATAATGCCATCTCTTTTGTTCATTTGATATGTGACTCTCTCTATATATGTATTTTTTAATAGAATTTATCAATTTTATTCTTCATATCGTAGGTTGGTTGGATTGCCCTGCATCCGGTCAGGAAATTGGTTGCATTATTCCTTCCAAAGTTCCACTTGGTGAAGCCTTTAATGACTCTGTTCTTCCCGGTAAACGATACTCTTCTAGGCAAGTGATCCATCAACAAAGAGTTCTTGGAAGAAAGGTCAGTATGCTTGAGCTCCTGCTTAACTGTATGGCAATCTTCTTCCATAAAGTAGCAATATTTTAAAATTAAGTGAAATCTCCTAATTGAACTAAAATAATTATCCGTCTATCCAAGATGTGTAGTATTTAGTTTGACAAGCATCGGAGATTAGGACATGAATTGGAGAGCTCTATTATCATCCGTGTTTGGAAAATTTAACTCCGGTTTTGTCCTGGTCTCCTCACTCTTATGAAATAATACTCCAATACTTTTTGTCATGGAATCATAATGTTGTGTGAAATACTTTTAGTGCTATGAACTTTATGATAGACAGCTGAACATTTAGCATTTTTGTTTATTAATTTCAGCTTGGTTTGGTGATCGATCTTACAAACACTAGTCGTTACTATTTAGTTAGTGATTGGAAGAAAGAAGGCATCAAACATGTCAAGGTAAGTAATGATGACCTCCTTGTTATGCTTTTTGGACTGTGATGATTGGGATTCTGAGATTTGCTTATGTGATTCAGATTTCTTGCAAGGGGCGGGATTCTGTACCTGATAATGATGCTGTAAATCAATTTGTTTATGAGGTAAGTTTTTTCGAAAGACTCTTCTATTGTGTGTAGAAGCTTGTATTAAATGATTTTTTTTTTCCTTCTGATGGGGACGAATCTAAGACGTTTTGCTTGGTAGGGCGAAGATGTTAAGTTGCCACTACATGACAATGCTAAATAACCACTACTTAAAAATTAAATATAGTTCTATTTATAAGTTTTGAAATTTTGGTATTCCCTGCATCGCATGATAATAGTTCTAGTTGACTTTTTGTGCATATTAATAAAGGAAATAAAATAACAAAATTGTCCATATTAATTGTTTACTTATCTTAAAACTAAAAATATCATAATAATGTTCTTCATTATTTATCTTGAGAATTTCTAAATTTTACCTTTATTGTGACATTCAATTCTAATACAATTTAATGTCTAATACACTCTCTCCTGTTTTACGTAAAATGGTAAGTCCCCTCTTTCTTTCGGTAAGTCCCTCTAGTCCTCTCTTTCTCTTTCAACTTATTTTGTGGACATGATTGGCATGGTAAAGTTTGGAGAGAGATTATGTATATTATATATTAAATTGAGGCTTAATATAGGAAACTTTTGGCAAAAGATTAGTTATTAAAGGTAAGTGGATATTTTACTTGGGAATACCGAAAGAGGTATTGACGTATTGTATAGACTTTTATCCTGGGATGGAAGGAGTATTAATATGTGTTACATCTAATATTAAAACGAATCTTCTCCGAAATAAAAATAAAAATAAGTATTAACACCAATGATATTGAAGTGCCTTATAATAAGTAAACACAATAGATTTAAATATAACTATTTGTCTAAATATTATATGAGTGAGCCAAGTTATAACGAGTACTAGAGAGTGGGCCAAGATATGTATAATATGTAAAAAAGAGAACGGGCCTAATTTTCACAGTATTCTGAAAATCTATCGGTGGGCCTTGGCCTTCCATTGCCACCTGTTCATAGATATTGCACTGGCCTTCCATTGCCATCCTGTTCCCTGATTCTGAGAAAATACTGTATGACCCTAGCTATATTACCTCAGCCTGTTCGATAGATATTGCACTGGTTTTCTTCATAAATTGTTTGTTCTTAAGGCATATGTGCTGAATTTACCTGAACATCTTCTCCCGAAGGAGTAGGTATTTTTTTTGGGGTGGGGAGGGGTTGGGGGTTGGAATTGACTCAACCACATAATTATCATTCCCCTCGTATTACAGTGGCTAGTGACCTGCAGCTTATCTTGAACTCTATCATTCCTAGATATTGTCAAATTTAAGGAATCAATGTGACATTTATTGCATCTTCCTTTCACATATAAGTTCTGTGCTTTTTAATATCTCTATTACGTATTTTATTCTGTTCTTATTCTATTGCTTTCCTTAACTAAACTGTTCTTTTAATTTCAAGAAGGTAGAGGATGCTATAGTATGTCTTTTGCCTCAAGTTTTGCTACCTTGGGAATATTGCTTATAGCATTTGATTTGTATTTTGTACTTTTTGTCAGGTTTCACAATTTCTAGTTCGACAGAAGCAGTCAAAGAAATATATTCTTGTCCACTGTACGCATGGGCATAACCGCACAGGTTTTATGATAGTTCATTACCTTATGCGGGCAGCACCACCTATATCAGTCACTCAGGTCTGTTAATGCGTTGTTTCAATCTCTTTTTTTGCTTGCTTGACTGAATAAGATATAGGTTTTGGAGTGATTTGCTTGCTTGATACAGGCTATTAAAATATTTGCTGAAGCACGCCCACCAGGAATATACAAACCGGAATATATCGATGCTTTATACACCTTTTATCATGAGAGGAAACCTGATATGGTCACTTGTCCTCCAACTCCGGAATGGAAAAGATCTTCTGAATTTGATCTCAATGGTGATGCGATGCCGGATGAGGATGATGACGGAGCTCCTGCTTCTCCTTTCCATGTATGTGGTGGAAGTTGTAATATCTTCGTTCCTATTTGACTGCACTTTCCTCATAGATGGCATGATGAAAATGGTCATGGTTGTTAGTTGTTAGTAGCTACTATGATCATGTGATCCCATCTCTACCAAACTCCATCTATCAGAAGACATTATAATTTACTTCATCTTGTTATCCATTCTTTTATATGATGTGTCCTTTATCTGTCATGTTGGATATATCTATTCAGCGTGATTTCAAATGACAACTTTATGCTTTCAACTAAGTTGTTCCCTTGAAATTTTACAAGTGCCTCTTATTTAATTTATCCAATTCTATACTACTACATATCTTTTTTATACCTCCCTTGGATTCAACATGTCTCTAATATTTCAGGAGAATCATGAGGTAGAGGGAGTAATGACGAATGATGACATTTTGGGAGATAGTATCCCTTCTGACCAGCAAGAAGCAATGAGGCAGTTCTGCTATCAATCATTGAAATTAGGAGCTGGGGTATGAGTTTCATTAAGTTTGAAGATACTTGAAAGCTTATTTCTTTTTTTCTAAGGTTACATTGGTAGCTTTTTCTGGTCCAAGATATTTCTTACTCCCTCCATCCTCTAAAGGATGTCTTCAAGTACAAAATATTTTGTCCACAAAAGGATGTCTAAAAGTACACACGTTAAATATAAAATAAGCCTAAAACTAAACCCTCAAGAGTATACTAAAGTGGGATCCATAATCCATTAAGTTTAAAAGAGACAAAGATTTATTAGTGTACTTGCCTGGGGTCCACTGTGGGGCAAAATTGGTACTTATTTTATACTCTCTCCTCTCCTTTAGTTTTCTTAATTTGTGTGAAACTTGTACTTTGGACATCCTTTTGAGGACGGAGGGAGTACTTCCTAACCTGTTCTGCACTCCAGTCCACAAAGGACCCATGATCTGTTAATATCTTATCCATTTTGTTAGTCTAGGATGTTACTTCGTAGCAGTTTCCGCGCTATAGTCCACGAAGGACTTGCACATGTTATCCATTTTGTTTGTTTATTTGACCTTGTCATCTAATAAATTTTTGATGTTCGCCTCTTCACACTCGATTTGACTTTTGCCCCTAAAGATTCAGTTTTACATAATATCTCCTTGTAGTTTTTATATCGAACTGAAAATGGGCAAATATCTAATTTATTATTTATTTTACTGTTTTTAAGATTTTAGGCTGCTACAAGCTGATATACTAGTCTCCTGTCAACCTTATTATTTTCTGTGTAGCAAGGCATTTTGGACATCTAGCAGGTATAGGGACCACTTCTTTGTCTTGATTGATGTTATTATCTATTGCTGGTTTTCAGGTAAGAGGCCTCTCACAATTTCCAGGTTCACATCCAGTTTCTCTCAACAGGTCCAATTCAGCCTAATCATCATTAAATTTTTTTTACAAGAGTCGCGTTGTATTTTCACTTAGTCATACTTAAGTGTGACTTATACATACTGAATTAAGATGCTTTGCTTTGTAGAAGCTAAGATATGCAGTTAAGATTGGATGACCTCTCGGTCAGTTGTTTGGCATTAGTTGCGAATGTTGATAATATGTAAAGATATCTTTTTAACATGGGTGATAGGTACACATGAAGGTATAATTAGTACTGCAAACCTTAACTCTGACTGCTTTTTGTGCTTCCCATATTAAAGTAAACTATGAAAGAAATGGTTATTCTCACCATACTATATTAAATCTTTACATGCTGGATAAAGGGGCCTTTAGGGATGTCCTATTCATGAGTATCTGTATGTGTAAGTGGAGATCTGTGTTTGTTTAGGGTGTGGGATCAATTTTTTAGCTGTTTTATGTCATGATAAGCTTTACTACTTAAAAGAGATGTTCCCATTCATAATATGTGTAAAAGGTAGTTCTGTGCTTGCTTGGGGTGAGGGATGAGGGACTAAAATGTAAATTTTATTGTATGTCATGATTAGCTACTACTTAGGAGCTATGTAAAGTTGTGTTGGGGATAAAAGAAGATAAAGATAAAAAAAAACTAAGTTCATTTACCTCTTGTCTTGGAGATAAAGTTAAGTTGTGCTGTCCTGAGTTCTCCCATGGATGTCACAGTTGCATCTAATTTAGTAAGTTCTTGTATCCATTGTGAAATTTGTGGTTTATCCTGATGAAGGTGCAACTTTTATCATGGATGTTACATTTGAGGTATTTTCTATTTTCCATTTGTCTTTAATAACAGTCTCAACATCTCTGACAATTCTATTCTGCAACATGCAGGGACAACTTACAACTGTTAAGGCAGCGATACTATTATGCCACATGGAAAGCTGATGGAACTCGATATATGATGCTGATTACTATGGATGGGTGTTACTTAATTGATAGGAATTTACTTTTTTGACGGGTCCAGATGAGGTTTCCTTGCAAGCCCACTAGTGAAGTACGTCAGCATATAGGCAATTATACAGATTTCTGTTTCCTAAAGCCTCATAAATAGTACATGTGGTATAGTTTACTTTCGATCTTGAAATAATTATGCTTCATATAGGGCTTATCAGAGAAGACTCACCACTTCACGCTACTTGATGGGGAAATGATAATTGATACTCTGCCGGACTCGCAGAAGCAGGAAAGAAGATACCTGATATATGATATGATGGCAATTAATCAAATCTCTATCACAGAGGTAAACTATACAAGGAATTTCATGTAACTTGAGGGTCACATCCACTCTCCATGATGCCTGCTCTCAAATGTGACATGTCATGCACAAATTTGCCGCTACTTGTCTTTCCTATCCGAGTTGCCTTACTACTGCCCATTCTGCCTAAGCTTGTGCGCGTTGCTTTTACAATTCTTGCCTAAGTTATATGCGTGTATGTTTGTAAACCATATTGTTGTACTTGTATAGAATTCTTGAGAAAATTTACTTGGTTTATTCTACCAAAACTTGAGTTTTTTGATGGAACTTAGGCTGCCGGATTCATCAGTTTCCACACCCAACCTCTCTTTGGTGCCACCCAACAGCCTTTATGAGACCACGTCACCATAGTGAATGTCTATTTTTCTATCAGTAATGCTTCATTGGCATGGTGCAAGTATGATTACCCTGTAAACAATGATTCAAACAAGTATATATTTCAGATTTTGGACTCTTAGGAGAGGGATATTTAGGAGTCTATCTTTATGCTAACAAACTTGTTTTTTTTTTCCAAGAAATTTTTGGACCATATTTGGAATCATACTTCCTGGCATGGTTATTTGTTTATTATATAGTTGTAGAAACACTTCACGCCTATTTTTTCCCGTCATAAATCTGTACATGTGCTATTAGGAATACATGATCATTTGAAGGTGCAGAAAACCTTCAGAAGATGCCTAACTTGACATAACTCGTCTAACTTTCCATGCAGTGTCATTTTCTACAGTTTTTTTTTTTCTCTTTTGTGTTCTTTTTTTCTACTTTTTATGGGAAATAGCGATCATATAGGAATTAGTAGCGAAGTTGTTTGCAATGAGAAGTTATACAGGCTAAATTCAAACCGAGTGTTTTCTTTCATTTATTGCAACATTGATTTAATCTATCATGGTTTCATCAAGTCTCTCCTTTTCTTTTTTCTTTTTTTTTTGGGGATAATTTTTATTGTTCTTAAACTATTCCATCAATCTGTGAAGCCTTCTTCGTGATGCTATAAATATTTGTCCTTGTTGATGCTTCATAAAATTTCTTATCAAGTAGATATTGAGAAGACTCTTCAATAATAATACATTATTCAAATTTGAACTACATATATGTTTGCCTGCAACATTACTCTTCCTCTCCAAGGAACTTCAGGCATTGAACTTAGTAACTGTATGTACACTATCTGAATTTGTGAACAGACATGCAAGTGGAGGGGTGTTAAACTTTCTTGTATTCAGTTTGAAGGCTGAAGCCAATATGTAACATTCTGAGTTGTTATTATTTTTCTTTATAAGTTTGTGTTGGATTTTATCATTTTATGCAGCACCAGCTGGTTCTGAAAAGTGACAAATATCTGTAAGGGACTTTTTATATTCAAAATAGTAACAATTATTGTACATTTGCCCATCTACCACTGACACATGTTAATAGATTTTGAGGTTTTTTTTTTAAAAAATTCAATAGAAAAATTATATTGAAAAGAGTACAACTGCAAGGGAGGTGCCAATAAGAAATAGTTTATAGATATTGCCAAATCCGAATGGACTCCTGTCAATGCTGGCGATGCAGTGGCTTTTTTAGCCTTTCGCCTATACACTTGAATTTCACAGTGGAGTCTTTATTGCTTGGCAAAAGGGTTACCCTAAGAAACATATAAGCAGTTTTGGTGTTGTGGTTTGCAATTGGAAGAGTTGGAACAAAGGAAGTATGTGAATAGTACGCTTCTGTGTAAAGTTATAGGCGATGTAAAAAATATAATTTCAGCTTGCATTGGAACTGGATTGTGAAGTGTTTTTCTTCTTTTTGAGGTTCAGCTGGGGAAAGAATAACTTAAAATTGACTTTTTGGGACTTCTCTCGTCATTTATTGCGATTTTAGTGTTTTACCGGTAACTTCCAAAGAGCATCTGCTAATGGGCAGAAAGTTGTCAACAAGCTGATCCCAAGTTAGTATACTTATTTTTTTCCTTTTATTGGCACGGTGTAGATGATGAAGAAAACCCTGCAGCGTTAATGAATTTATCTGTTTCAACTATTCACCTGCTCCCTTCATAGTTATATGTGATGTTCCCATTATAGTTTTGTATCTTTTTGAATGTCGAATATTCAGATTTTTCAAGTGCTATCTGTATTTACCTTTTGATTTCTTTCATTTCCTATTTGGATCATCATGTCCTTTTTGTAATTTTCCCCATATTATATGCCTCTACTGTACTATATGCTGGTTGAATATTCATGCAGCGGCCCTTTTATGAACGTTGGAAGATGCTTGAGAAAGAAGTGATTGAACCCCGGAACTATGAGCGCCATAATATATATCAGAGTAGAAATCCTTATTACAGATATGACTTGGAACCATTCAGGGTATTTGTTGTATTAGTCACAAATGATCACTCTTCCGACTTCTGTTTTTCTGTTTAACCAGTTATTGACTTGCTAATGTCGATCAGGTGAGAAGGAAGGATTTTTGGTTGCTCTCAACTGTTACCAAACTCTTGAAGGAATTCATTCCAAGGCTTTCACATGCAGCAGATGGCCTTGTTTTTCAGGTGCAAAGTAGTACTCATAAATACAATGATATGTCATGAACACTCTAATAATTGTTACAGATCAATATTTTTTCAATGTTATGGTCATATCAACAATTTTGTGGTCTAGTGAAAAGTTGAGGTTTAAGAACAAAATATGTTATTAGCAGGAGACAATCCAAAGGACTTATATTTTGAGTTTTGATGTTTATCCATAGTTGTCAAAATCTTTACGATACGCGTCGTGATTATGCGATACGATACGTAGACAATTCGATACGTATCGCAAGGTGAATCGAAAATGGTACTGTATCTTACGATTCGATACGATTCTTACGAAATTATACAATGCTCGATATTTTTTAAAGTTAGCAACCGACTTGAAAAAGATTTTATGTAGAATCAAAAGAGTAAAAAGAAAACTTTTAGCCTTTTACCATTTCAAATGAAGAGGTTTTTTTAGTATAAGTATATTCTATATCACTTGATGAGCCTTTAATCACTTTTTAGAGTTTTATATCTTCTTCAAAATGTAGCTCTATTTTTCTCACGTCACTTTCTATAAGCAGTTATATAAATCTCCACTTGTTAATTTGAATTGTTCTCTTTTGTTTTATAGATAAAAGGTGAATTTGAATTTTCGTTTTCTCTTGTAAAGAGCACTAAAATAATATCTAATAAATCAATTTAGAGTATTTTGGCTACTATCTAACTTTAAAATTTATTTTAGTATAATAATATTTACTTGACTACTTTTATATATACTCAAACTAACATGCTTGATTGTGTTTTATATTTTTTAAATATATATTACCACATTTTTCATTTCATTTTTGTATCGTACATGAAACACGATATTAGGGTTTTCGATATTCACGATATGACAACTATGTATTTATCATATAATGTCATACGTATGTGTAGTTCTAATGAATCGTCTTTAATTGTTCTCTATGCTTGGCATATCATGGATGAGAATAATATATATATTTTTAGATGGTAATGGTTTCGTATGCTCTTTGTATTCTAGGGTTGGGATGATCCTTATGTCCCTCGCACACATGAAGGACTCCTGAAGTGGAAATATCCAGAAATGAACTCGGTTGACTTTCTGTTTGAGGTATCATCATCAACTTGGCAATAGTTAATAGTAGGTTTTTTGGGAGTATCATTTTCTCTTCACTCTCCCTATTGACTGCAAGTCTCACTAACTCAGCTTTCTTGTGCGGACAGATGGTTGACACTTGCCAGCTCCTTTTTCTTCATGAACGAGGAAAGAAAAAGCTGATGGAAGTGAACAAGATTGTTTTCAATGGTTGGTATATTTCTTCTTCTAATTTATTATCTTCCTCTTACAAAGATTTGGTATGTATTTTGGCAATATGTGCACTACTAAGAATATGAGATTGGGGATTCAAAATCTATAAATTTGAGTCCATGAATGGGAGCAGTCGTTTACACTCCTAAATTAACCTCACTTTCACTTTACAAATTTAAACAATTAGCACAGTAGTAAGCAAGGATCGATCCCACAGAGAGTGATTTGTTTTATATTTATCCTATGATTTCTAATAAAAAGGGGATTTTGAATTAATTAATTAAATTAACAAGAATAAACTAATAAGAATAAATAATAAATAAAAAACTTCAGTTCTTCAGTTCAGTATCACCTTTTTACAATAATAGATTAATCAAGTGTAACATTATTTACCCTTCAATGAAACTAATACCCCTAGGTAACAACAAGCTCTGCTATCCGAAACTCCCCTTAGATTGTCACTCAATGAAACGAGCTCTTCACAAGATTCTAACAATTATATAACCTAGAACAAGCTCTCTAGATTTAATATAATAGCAGCATTAAGAACTAGGGAATTAGACTATTCCAAGCAACAAACACATAAGCTCGGATTGTTTAACTTGTCTTCTGATAATCATAGCAATACTCAAAAGCTTGTCCACAATCATGTATTATTAATTTCTACTTATGATTAGGAACAATATTTCCTTAATCTAGCATATGATATTCGTTAACCAACTCAATCCTGCAGAAATCAAATCAGTTAAGCCAAATAGCATTCAGAAATTAAATCAGATTATCAAGAATGAATTTCATGTGAGAAGGAATAAATAATGAATACTCAACTAACCATTAATTATAAATAAGGTTCAACATCCCTTAGAACTGAATAAAAAAAATTTAGCTCATGTCTTCAATCCTCCAATGTTGTAGACGAGAGAATGTAGTAGATAATTGAATGTAGTAGATGATTCAATGAATAAAATCCTGACTAGCATCCTCTATTTATAGTGCTAGACAGAGTCCTAAATCCTATGGGAATTAGAAATCCAAATCCTAAAAGGAATTACAAATCATAACTAGTTTCCATAAAGAAATAAAATCTAATTTGGAAATAAATCTTAGTCTAAAGGAAATCCTAAAGCTAATAGAAATAATAATCCAATTTCATGTAGAAGTCTGCCAAAATTTGCATTTAGAAACTTTCCAAAAATCTAAGATTTTCCAATTTTCCCGCTCAAATTCGCTGGGGCGAATTTTCCATTTTCTGTTGCGACGTCCTTTGGTAAAATGAGCATAACTTTTGATCTGGAAGGAGTTGCGGAGCCTGCTACCTATCAAAACGAAGATTTCGACGAGATCTACAACTTTCATTCTTTGAGATTTGACAGATTCGGGCTGAATCAAGGTCGAAATTGGGCTCCAAGTGACTGCTGTGTAAATTGCAACTTCCAAACTTTGAGGTTCAACGTCCGTTTAGTAAAAATATCATAACTTTTTCATATGAACTCCGATTGAGACGATTCAAGATGTTCTGGAAAGCTAAGGAAGAGCTCTACAATAAAATCCAAGTCCCAAGCCAAGATCATACATCTAACTTAATGCTAAAAACCCTGCAATTTTCCTTTTTTCCTCATTTCAGCTCCAATTCCTCCTGAAATCATTAAACACCTTAATAAGCTCATATATACATGAAACATGCAATAAAACTAAATATAATGGAATCAAAATAAATGAATAATATGCACTCATCAATGAACTACAGAATTACTCTAGAAGGTGCTTTGCCTGAAAACTTGGAGCACCTAGTAACTACTACACCACAGTTGTGAGTTATATATGTATATGTATATTCGATCTTCGTTCTAGTCTTGAAAGCAGCAACCGCCCTCTACAAAGTGGTCTTTGAAAAAGTTCTGTTAGGTTCTTAGTAGCAGTCGGCGACCTTGTGTCTGAAAAACTTGGTGGCAGACCTCCAAAGATACAAGATTTGGAGGAATTCAATGCAATGATTAATGATTGTGGCATCATTCACTGCGGTTATGAGGGCAGCAAGTATACCTGGTCGAATAACCAAGAGTGGTAATTTAAAATTCAGGATATTTGGCACACTGCCCACCCCACAACCCATGCAAGTCTATGCAGGTATCCCTCGGAGACTCGGAGTTGGCAAGGTTCACTCACGTGACTTCCATCTTATTGAAGTTCAAAACACAGGCCACCGAGCCAACCCCTTTGAGGATCAAGGAGAATTCAGGTGCAGGGAGCTGAACCTGACGATAATGAGATTTATGTAGTCACACATAACAATGAACAAATTTCTTAAAACTTTCCTCTCTCACACGCGCGCGCGCACACACACACTTGTTAACTCTATTTTTATTTTTATTTTTGAAGTTTTGAATCAATGAGGTGAACACATTTGATTCAATTTGGAAATCTTAGACACAAATTTTGATATGTAAATATTAAGTGGTTTAGCCTCTCCTGGGATCGGTTGTTCATAACCTATACACTAATGAATTCCCTTGGGCCTAGAGGCTCTAATGCAAGGTGATCCAAGACGTGGATACAGGAGTGACTTAATAACCTAAACTCTCGTACTTGATGGAGCAAGATGGCAATAGTCATATAGATATTATGTTACCCAGATTCAATATTTTTACCTAAGAATTATAGTCCTTTTCTCTAGATACATATATAAGTCCTTGTATTGTGTTATGGTTATTTTTCTCTAGATACATATATAAGTCCTTGTATTGTGTTATGGTTATTTTGTCATTTCGTGTTTTTTCCTTTCTTCCCCGCCCCGCCCCGCCCCTGCTCGATAGGTAATTTTTGGCCCTATTATGGGGATTGGAACCTGGGACCTTGAGGTTATTCTCTCCTCTGCCATTTCATGTATTTTCTTTTCTCGTGTAATGTCAGCAGGGTGAAGAAGCTGCCGTGATGCACTAAAATTTCTTAACGTTACTTGATATTCCTATTACTTCCTACATGCAGACTTCTGGTTGAAATTAGTTTTATAAATCTAATGTGATTACTCTGTGGTTGTCCTGTATGTTCTTATGGTGAAACTTCCCAAAGTGGTTGTACAAGTATTGAATTTATGCTCTCCAAGCCTCCAACATTATCCGCAACCATCACCATTCTTGGTGATGGCTGTAAGTTCAAAGGAGAGGTTAATGTTAGGAAGTCGCTTCGTTGTGTTTGCTTGTAATTGGTCATGTCATATTGCTTCACTTCCTTCTCACTAGACATTGTTGGCAAATTCCTACTGATCAAATAAACATGAGAATATCGAGATACCATTTTAAGTGCTGTATTTTTCTCAACAGCTCCGCTTCATGAACTACATCTCCATGTCAGATCCCTTGGTTTTTTATAACAGCTCGAGAGCTACATATATCGTTGATGCATACAACTTAGCAGCTAATTGATTCCGTCAGCTGCTTCATAACTGATCTATTATATTTATTCAATAATCTACCATTTGGTGCTGATGTTTTCTGTGTGGTTTTGTTCTTCTGCAGAATGGTATAGTGTGGTTTTTGTGTTTTTTTTCCCTCCCCTATAATCTGTTATTTTATTGTATTGATATTTTGTTTGCTCTGTAAACTTTCTTATGAAGCTGCAGATGATAGTGATCCGTCGTCATACTCTGGTAAGATTGTTGAGTGCTCTTGGGATTCCGAGGAAGATGTGTGGGTCTGTATGCGGATCAGGACAGATAAAGCAACCCCAAATGATTTCAACACCTACAAGAAGGTCAGGCTGTTGCTAAATATATTTGTTTTTTTCACTCCTAAGCTAATTTTAGCCTCAGATGGACTAAATGTTACGCTCACTAAATTGAAAAACAGGTAATGAGAAGTATAAAAGACAATATCACGGAGGACGTCTTGTTGAATGAGATCAATGAGATTATTCGCCTGCCAATGTATGCAGATAGGATACGGAGTGATAGCAAAGCGGCACACCACTCTAATTCAGCAAGACGTAGGTAATGAGTGGACTTGAGGAATGGAGCATCATTGTCATTATGTCGGGACCAGTGGAAGAAGCAAGCAGTTGGACAACCGCTACCCTTTTTCAGATGTACATTGTTGCTCAAGCAGCAACACAGACTCCGAGTTGTTAGTCACTTTAACGCTGGGTAGCGGACATGACCTATGAGCAAAATAGTCATTGCAAGTAATTGTGCCCATTATAGTGCTCTAAGTGTGTAACTGGTGACTTGAATGATCCAGTTGGCACAGCTAAATAGTCCTCGACTAGCCAAAAGCTCTTTCTTTATGATAGTTTTTCAGATGGAAAGAATTAGAAGTAGGAGCACCATGTATATCAGCTTTATTTTTTAGTCTTCTTAATAAGTTAAAAATTCAGCCTTTTTAAATTTAGTAATTTTCAGTTTCATATAGGTTCTCTATCAATCCATCCCTTGAGACTCTTATCATCTGTGTTATGCCATTGATGATAATTTCGCAGCATCTTTCTTCTTTTGCTGTTTTTTTTATCATCAGCGTTACGTCTCCAATGTTTTTGTACGAGTCTGTTGGTTATGGCTTCTGCGGCGGCGTCAAGTCTAAATGCTGCTTGTGTATGAATCGTCAGTTGGTTATGGCTTCTGCGGCGCTTACAATGGTGTACTTTGTATCTTTCATCCTGCTGGAGGTTTCTTATTGCGGGGGCAAACTAATTTCTTGTCTCTTTATCTTCAACTTCTAAAAATTTAAATCTGGGGCTGAGGGTACTGACAGAGGATATGTTATCCGGCAAAACAGTATTAGTACCATCTGACCTTTTTTAAGTTGACTTTCTTAAACGATTAAACAAGGCTTGAAAATATAATGTAGTTGTATTGGTTTTTATGCTTGTATAGTTATTTCCTCATGATCATAATAAATAAAAAATTGTAATTTAAATTGATGTGGTATTAAACTTATATGGTTTAAAATAGTTGACTAAAATAAATTCATACAATTTTAAATTTAAAAGTATTACAAATTAAATAAAAAATTCCAAAAATTCCAAGGGCCGAGAGTTTTTTTTTTACTCAAAAAGTTGGAACATGAATTACATTTCAAAAACACAAAGGATAAAAAAATAAATAAAAAAGAAGAATAAAAAGTAAATACAGAAGAATAAGCTCCAAAAGAATATATTTTCTTTTACACAAATTCACCTACTAATAAAAATATGAAATGGTAAATATAGTCAAAACCAGGGGATTTTCTTTTATTGCGAATGATCAGTGTCCTGTAACTCCAATTCTGCTCGAGCCCTTATTATGATAGTTAGCTTACAGATCGTTAGAACCCTAGTCTAGGGTTTTTCTTCTCCTAATCTGTACATTTGATTCTGGGAAGTTTGTCTCATTAACGGTTTAGCTAGGAAAGTTACATTTTTGGTATTTTTGGCTTCTCAAATCTGCTACCTGAGCTTAAGTGATTCACTCAATCGAAGATCTTCATGAAGGCCAGCATTTTATTATTCCTTTTATTAATCCTGTGTATATCATTGAATTTCAACTACGGAGCTACGGAATTGACATCGGATGAAACGAAGAAGAACAAGTTTCGAGAACGAGACGCCACTGATGATGCCCTTGGTTATCCCAATCTGTAAGTTTTACAATATACTCTTGACCTGTGATCTTAATAAGTTGGTGCCTTTGATTTCTGACAAAAAGAAATGAAACTTAAATATCTCGAGTTGAATTTTCCTGGTGGGTAATTCAAATTTTTGTTTAGGTTTGCTTGCCAATCTATTGGTGCAGATTGTTAAAGTATATGAACGGAATAAATGACGTTTGTTTGATAATCATATGATATATCTGTTTAGTTGAGCATAAGATGGAAACTGGTTTACATTGTTGATTCTTAAAGCAGTTGTCTTGGTTGATGTTTTAATGTAGTTGGGTTCTAGTATTTCATTTGTATGATTTCTTGTTATGAATAAGTCTACATGATTTTAAGTTCTTTAATTTTTTTTTATTTTTTTTTATAGAGATGAGGATGAATTGTTGAATAAACAGTGTCCTCAGAATTTGGAACTAAGATGGCAGACAGAAGTTAGTTCAAGTATATATGCCACACCCTTGATTGCCGATATTAACAGGTAAGAGAGGGGGGGAAATCCCTTCAAGGTTAGTGTAACTGGCATTAGTTGTTAATCATGTTATGTTGCTCTGTTATTCTTCGTTTGACATTGCTAAGAGTTTGTAATTTAATTTTCAACTTCCTATTTTGGTATCTTTGAACACCAAACTAAAGAAAGAAGAAGAAGAAAGAGAAATAAAGAAAAAATTATTGACGAAACAAATGAAAATCAAGATTAATGCTAATATACACGTTAGTTTAAAGAAGTAAATAGGTGGAAAATTTTTGAACAACCAAAGTGAAGCATAAAACAATTCAGAGGTTAAGATACGTTTTAAATAGCTAATCAAGGGGGCATCTTTATATTTCCCAAGCTGAATGGAAATTATTCATCAGATAGTTGTCGCAATACAAATCTCATTGTCTTGGGAAATTATTATGCGGGAATTTTTTCTTTAAAAAATTAAAATACCAAGTAGAGTAGAATTCTGCAACATCTTTTAACTATTTGATTTTAAGTATTATCTAAGTTTGCATTTTTGTCTTCAAAATTTAGGCTAAGAATTTGATGGCGTCATTTTTGTTATATATATCAGCGATGGAAAGCTTGATGTAGTAGTTCCCTCATTTGTTCACTACCTTGAAGTTCTAGAAGGTTCTGATGGAGACAAAATGCCAGGTATTGAATTTTAGTGGTTCCAAAGCTGGTACTATCTGTACTTGTCTATTGTGTTATGGTCAATAACATTTATTTAATTAATTTTCTAATAGTTTACCAGAATTATTATTAGAAAGCACAAGTGTAATCAAAGGCTAATGTATTTTCAGATAGCTAACTAAATGAATGACAAAACTAAATGAGAAACCCTGAATTCTTAAGAGCATCTGAAAGAGCAAAATATAGTACAGAATCTGTTTGAAAGCTGATTACTGAATAAAAGGTATTTGATGTATGATCTTTGAAACATTTTAATCTCATTTTAACCTTCAGAACTATTTGTAACAAATTTATTTGGTAATTATATGTATGAGTACGTCATATTTAACCATGGCTGGATGGTAAAATCAGGTAATATGCATGAAGCTAAACTCCTAATTGAACGTGAGCTTTGAGATTGATAAAGATTAGAAGAAGAAATACTGTTATTTTTTATACACCACCAAGCAATTTCTGTTTTTAACATAACACCACAAATATCATAAATAGCAAGGTAATGTAGGAAATAATTTCTTATGGTAAACAACATCTCTTTATTATCGTATAGGGTAACAACTCTATGAAATCTTCTCTTTGTAACAGTTTTGTGAAACACTTTTGTTAGTTCTTCTCACTTTTACTTCTCGCTTTCTTTATCATATCTACACCTTTTGGTTTACGAAAAATTGCATTTCTCCAGACATTGTTCAAGGTATAAATGTTGGCATGTTTCCTCCCCGTTCAAAACTGTATCTACATCTCTTAACAGAAGCTTTACAACAGTCTAGGTCTGCACCTAAGCTATATGTAGTTCCTTCAAATATCACCAATACCAGCATCAATATCACAAATGGCTTTCACAGCTTTTCCTTCCATTGCCAATAATTCTCTAAATTAACGAAATAACTCAAAACCTTCACAAAATCAAATCTCCATGCTTTGAATTTCTATCCTGTTTAACTCCTTTTACTGAGTCCTAAACAACTAACCAAAAACCCTCAGCCAGATCAATTCTTCACAGTTAGAGAAGACAAAGATAGTGTCTGAGAAAGAGGAAAGTGATTGAGAAGTGTAAAAGCAAGGGCAGTTAGGGAAATGATGGTCTTGGTGATGGTGGCATTGGTGGAGGGACTGCGAGCTGGCAATCATCATCACCACCAATACAATGAAAAACTTTATGTTCTTTGCCTCCATTATAAATAGATAGAGATAAATACAGAAAGTAGCTCTGCAATTCCTCTCTGATGTAGAAAACTATAAGCAGGGGAGGAATGTCAGTTTTTTGTGAGAATGAAGTTTAAGAGAGATAAATTGTGTAGCATAATAGTTTAGGTATCAAATGTGATTACTTAATTGTGGGAGTGAGCAGCGATAACTTGCTATATCTACTATGCATCCATTGACTAAAATATGTCTATGGTTAACTAATTTACGGGCTCCGAGAATAGTCAGAGCCATACCCAATCGAAAAAGGATGTTATTAGAGAGCATTTCAAGTAACTGGAGTAAAACATGACCTTCTGACCCCTTTACTTTTCCGGCGATACAAACGTATTTAAGTAATTGTTGTTCTATAAGATCATAATGAAAACGCAATAATATAAAAATAAATAAGCTAAGATTGGGAGTCTTTTAGAAACATACCCATTAAGTTTCACTAAAATGTTTATCAAACAGCATGTAGATTTAAAGAGTAATTTTGAGCACATTTGACATGAAATAATGCATTAAAGAACAAAACTCCACAGGTCTTTTTCATTATTTGATCCAAGTCTCCTGATTTTTGTTATACATGGCTAATAATGCATCAGGATGGCCTGCTTTTCATCAGTCCACTGTTCATGCTAGTCCCCTCTTATATGATATTGACAAGGATGGTGTGAGAGAAATAGCTTTGGCTACTTATAACGGTGAGGTGCTCTTTTTCAGGTAATCTATCTTCCATTCATTTGTGAGCTCTTGTCCTGGCAGTGTGTTCCATTCTCCTGACTTAGTAATTTTTATTTTTCTGTTACAGGGTTTCAGGCTATATGATGTCAGACAAATTAGAGGTTCCTCGGCTGAAAGTTAAAAGAGACTGGCATGTGGGTTTAAATCCAGATCCAGTGGACCGTTCTCATCCGGATGTTCATGATGACCAACTCATTGAGGAGGCTCTTCTAAACTCCAGACCTCGTAAGTTTTTTATTTGATCTCTCTAAAAGAAGCATGTACTTTTCTATTTTATCTTCATACTTAAATCTTGTAGTATTGTTTTGGCATTTATAATCAGCATAACTTCTCAAGTAGTATAAAGACTTTAATATTTATCTGGATTTGTTGGAAGCATCAGCACCAGAGTATAAAACTTTAGATGTTGTTAATTTTATGTGCCATTGTTGTTAACAATATATATCCTGATTTTTAGGTAGAACTTGAAGCTTAAGCTGAAGTTCAATGATATAAATAACGATTCACTGTACATTATTATTGTAACCTCGGTTGATTTTCCCATTTCAAATTGATTGGGTGTCTTATTGGTAGGGATTCTTTTATTTATTCCCCCCCCCCCCCCCCCCTCCCTCGTCTCCTTTCCTCTTTTTTTCAGCTGGCTGTCTTAAAAATATTCTCTTGAATATTTGTCCTGAAATGACAATTTATTGCAGTTTTTTTTAATTTTTTCCCTCATATTATATTGCTCTTATTTCATTTTGTTTCGGTTAATTTGTCTGACTCTTAAACTAAGAAATTAAATTACTTGTACAAGTGAAAGAAAGATTGAGATTATGCATAAAAAAAATTGAGGATTGTCTTCTACTATTTTCAGTGTATCCTAGAAAGCATTCTCTAATAAGAAAAGGGGGGTTTGATTTGTTAGGATTAACTATTGTTGTTAATCCTTTTTAGTGCCACTTACTGGAATAATTTTGGAATATTGGTAGAAAACTAGTGCATGCACACTTCAAGGAGAACTGTTTTTTAATTATTACTAGAAAGTAAAAGGAGAACTATAATTTGTGGAAATGCCGCTATCATAACTCGGGTTCGGTCAGCAGAGACAAAAGAGAGATGCTTTCTATAATTTAGTTAGTTTACGTATCAGTTCACTTCTCCATTGCTCGATTATAAAATAAAAAAAAGGCACCATACTTTTTTGTGTTTCCCAGATGAGAGCCAACTGGAAGTCTTTTACTACTTTTCAGGCATCATAATTTTCGTCTACAAATTAGTTGGTTTTAAATTTGTTTTGATTCTTCAGGGTTGGTGCGAGTAAATAAATTTACAGTTCTTTTATTCTTTATTATAGGACCAATAATGGAGAAGCAAGAGAAACAGAACAATAGTCACATAGAAGCAGATATCAAGCTTTCTGAAAGGATAAATGATACTTCTCCAGAGGAGAGAACCAACAATGCTGAGAATCATACAAACGCAAATATTAGGCTGCCAAATAACATAGATCATGCTACATCAGATTCTGGACCAGAGAGAACCAAAAATGCAGAAAATGGAACAAACACTAAAAGACGACTTCTTCAGGATCAGGCCTCAAAAAGCTTGGAGGAGAGTGGTTCTGGATCCAAAGCTAATACTACTGAGGATGTTCATGCTGCAACAGTGGAAAATGATGCAGGTTTAGAAGCAGATGCTGATTCATCTTTTGAGTTGTTCCGTGAAAATGATGAGCTGGCTGATGAGTATAACTATGATTATGACGATTACGTTGATGATCACTTGTGGGGAGAAGAGGAGTGGACCGAAGCACAGCATGAGGCATCGGAGAATTATGTGAATATTGATTCACACATTTTGTGCACTCCTGTGAGTCTTGTGACGTGAGAATCTGCTTTGTTGGTGCATGTTGATTTATTTTGGTCAAGGAATTACAAATTTACCATTGTTGGCAGGTTATTGCAGACATTGATAATGATGGTGTGTCAGAGATGATTGTTGCTGTGTCCTACTTCTTTGATCACGAGTGAGTTTGCTCCTTTAAAATCATAGATTTAAACGTTGTACCAATTCATTTTTTTTCTTTTTTTAAAAAATTGTGTAAGTATGTTCTAGTGTAGACGGCTGATACTCGTTTCAGCCCGAGCAAAATACTATTGTGTCCATATCCTTTGAGGTCAATGACATCCTCTTAACATTTCTTTTATATAATTCTGCTCAAAAATATGAGTCCCAATTGAAGTCCAAATCATCAATTAATAATTGATATGAATATTGTAAATCATCTAAAAAGTTCTACTAACAACAAAAATTGTTTTTTTTTCAAAGCTTATATAAAAGCACATCCACTTACTCTTTTTTTTTCTTTTTGGACTTGACAAATCTACTTCTTGAAGTCAAAATGGGACTCTTATTTTGGGTTGGAGGAAGTAAAGTTTTATCAAGAAAATATATTTGCAAAGTCTTCAAGAAAGCAACTTACATCCAAATCTGTCCTAGTTTGTTGATGAAGATAATTTATAATACTAAGTCATCGGAGATTCAAACCTCTGCATAATCGGAAATATTATCCTCCTTAAGCTGATGCTAGTTTTGTTGGAGATGCTGACATTTACCTGGAGCTTTTGGGTCTTACCCAATAATATTTTAGAAATGACTTGATATATCTTGTTTGGGCTGCTTAGGCCCCTTAGACTTCCTTAAGTTGGCTGTTCTTATTCCTATCCCTCATTCCGTTTCTCTTGCATTTTTTCTGCAAAAGATTCAGGCGTAGACAACTTTGATTTCAGAATTCAGTCATCTCTGTGTGAGTTAGGTTCATTGAGAATGTTGGGACTAATACAATGTCTATTCTCTCCATGTCAAGTGGAAAATGTTTTGTGATTTTTAAAACATTTTCAGAGATCAAATAGAAAGAGATGGTGTTCACCAAGTCAAACCCAAATTGACTAGACTTTCATGCAAAAATTGAACTTTGAGTGGCTGGGATGGTCATTATGCTCCAGACAGAGGCTTGTTGTTTGCGCTCTCTCCCAAAAATACACACAATCTTTTGAATAAATTTATAAATAAAAACTTATGTTTCTTAATTTGCATTACTTATTTATGTTCAAAATATTTCTTAGACAAATTTTACATATATTTTTTAGTATAAAAATCGCCGAATTGAATGTGCAAGTTGGATGGTATATTGAGAACATCATAATATTTGGTAGCTTACTTTTTTCAAAGAGGACACTTATTTTGGTAGATCTACATAAGGGTAGGCTCCTAAATGGGGATGGCGGAAGCATTAGATGTCTAGTATATTCGATTTTCTTCTTCCCTTCATGCTGATATATAAAAAATGTGAATCTGCTTGCCATCCGTTTTCAATTTCATTATATTGTTTCTTGTTTCTTGCATTGTAAAAATGGGGAAGTTGAATGCATATATTCTAGCTAATTTACTGTAAATTTAAAGGTACTATGACAATCCAGAGCACTTAAAGGAACTTGGTGGTATTGATATTGGAAAATATGTTGCTGGAGGTGTTGTTGTTTTCAATCTTGAGACGAAGCAAGTTAAGTGGACTGCAAAACTGGATTTAAGCACGGATACTGCAAAGTTTCGTGCCTATATATATGCTTCTCCGACCGTTGTTGATCTGGATGGTGATGGGAATTTGGACATTCTAGTAGGAACTTCCTATGGCTTGTTTTATGTCCTCGATCATAAGGGTAACAACTGGAGACTACTTCTATTTTTTCAGTTGTGGATAGTTTCTTCATTTTTCATGCCTAACATAATTGTTTAGATCTAGATATTTCCATTTTAACCATTGTAAAGTTCCTAGCTCAATTACCATTTTCCGTAATTGTGTGCATTCTCCATAATGCAATTTATTCAGGCCAACTTCAGATTTTCTGAGTTTCCAAGTTGTATTATTTCATGTACTTACAAACACAATGACAGATGGCCTCGTGCCTCATGGTGACAGACGGCCCCTCATACCTCATGGCAGCCTCATGGAGTCTACATGTGATAGGTCTCCCAATAAATATGTGGGAGGAAATTTTTCAGTTTAATTCATGTTTGAAGCATTTTAGATTACAGTACCTCTTTGCCTGACTGGTAATTCAAGTTTGAGTATCAAATAGCTACTGGGCTGTGGCATTTATAGTTGTCCCTGTGTAAATGGGTGTGCGCATAAAAAGTTCATATTATGATTTGTTAATGTAGTTATGAATTGAACGTTAACTTCTTGGAGTCTAATTAATGACTATATGAATCTTGTTTCACAAATTTCACTGTCTTAGGCATGTTCTTTTAAAATCACTAGTTATGATGCTCTCTTTTTTTTTTTGTTATCATGTCATTGCAAATTAATTCAGATCTTCCCATCTCCCTTTCTTACCATCAGTAGGTTATATTGTTGGGGAAAAAGTAATTATGCCTCAGTATTGGAGTTAATATGATATAAGAACTTTTCTCTGGGGTAGCGAATTAAACTGGCTTCTGTTGAATTCTAGCAGCAGTGTTAGGATGTGGGGTGTGTTGAGTTTGGCAAGAATTTTTTGTAAATTGAATAAATATGTACACCTTTTTCTTGTAAGATTTGTCAGGATTACCCACAAGTATATTACTAAAAGACTTAAAATTCTACTGAATTGTGAGTGAATTTGCTTACATAAGTTTCTGTGGTTCTTGCGTCATCTCAGAAGCTTGTATCATTTTGGTTTTGATTCATCTTCTTGTTGAACATTGTAAATGATTTAACAAGCCTGACCAAATCCTGAATTGGAGAATGTACAAATATGATCTTCATTTATTTGGATCTCTATTATTTATAAGTTGCACAACAGGGTGGGACATATAGCACAGATCCGAATAACTTATAAAGTGACTTCGTCTTGTGAACCTAGATTCAGGAAGTGCAAGTATACTGATGTTAGATACTGTGTTTCATCCGTTTTTCTGTTTGCAATTTTGGATTTATAGCAATTTAGAAACTGAACTGATTTTAATCCAGGCAAGGTGAGGGAGAAGTTCCCTCTTGAAATGGCTGAAATTCAGGGAGCAGTTGTGGCAGCTGATATCAATGACGATGGCAAAATCGAACTAGTGACTACTGATACTCACGGAAATGTTGCTGCATGGACTGCACAGGGAAAGGAAATTTGGGAAGCACACCTCAAGAGTCTTATCCCACAAGTAACAAGCATTGTCTTGTTTCCTATTTTAGCAAGCTCTTAATATTTACGCTTAAGAACCATATAGAGTGAATGTGTACGCTCTATCCGTGATATATATATATATATATTTTGTATGCCTCAGGGTCCCACTATTGGAGATGTGGACGGGGATGGCCATACTGATGTCGTAGTTCCAACACTATCTGGCAATATACATGTTCTTAGTGGCAAGGATGGGTCAGTTGTACGATCCGTATCCATATAGAACTCATGGCCGAAGTTATGAATAGAATCCTCCTAGTTGATTTGACCAAACGTGGGGAGAAAAGAAGGGGCTAACTATTGTTACGACATCTTTTGATGGTTATTTGTATCTTATAGATGGACAAACTTCATGTGCTGATGTTGTGGATATTGGCTTAAACTTCGTAAGATAATCTCAAAACATCCATGACATTAACTCTTCTCTCTGTTTCTTTCTCCATAAATCAGTTAAACCATGAATCTTTTTCGTGACAGATATAGCATGGTCCTGGCAGACAATGTCGATGGTGGAGATGATCTTGATCTTATCGTGGCCACCATGAATGGCAATGTCTTCTGTTTCTCAACTCCTGCTCCACATCATCCCCTCAAGGCAGGATAGAGAACTGAATCTGATATGTTTTGACTAGATGACATTTTTATACAATCTGAACTTATATATAGGGCTGTTATATTTTATGTTTTTTCAGGCTTGGAGATCACCTGATCATGGAAGAAACAATGTTGCAAACCGTTTCAATCGTGAAGGGATCTATGTCGCACCTTCATCTAGGGCTTTCCGTGATGAAGAAGGCAAGAGTTTTTGGGTTGAAATAGAGATTGTTGACAGATACAGGTTCCCCTCTGGGTCTCAAGCACCATATAATGTGACGGTAAGATTCTTCTCTCCGAGCTACACCTTTTTAAGTATTGAAAATGTGTCAAATAAATAACTCTTGGTTAATCATTCTTTAATATTCTTTTGGTACAAATGCAGGCAACCTTGCTAGTTCCTGGTAATTACCAAGGGAATAGAACAATTAAGCAAAACCAGGTGTATGACCGTGCTGGGAAATATCGGATTAAGCTTCCAACAGTTGGGGTAAGGACCACTGGGACCGTTCTGGTGGAGATGGTTGACAAGAATGGACTCTATTTCTCAGATGATTTCGCCCTTACATTCCATATGTATTACTACAAACTATTGAAGTGGCTCATTGTCCTACCGATGCTTTGGATGTTTGGCATACTTGTCATCCTTCGTCCACAGGAGGCCAGGCCATTGCCATCATTTTCACGAAATACTGATTTGTGATGATTAATTCACATTGAAATCTAACAATTACCCAGTGCTCTGTTGTGATTTAATGCAAGAAACATGCAGTGTTCTGAAATCAGAAAACAAAAAAATGTAACATCTGCGTTAGTGTAGATCTCACACTGTATCATATTTTGTTTCAAATGGGTTTATCCTGCCTTGCTTTGAGTTTTAAAGATAGGGAGACAACAGTTTTGGGGCTGAAGTTATTATTTGATCACTTTTACCTCCCTTATATATGATGTAATTCACAACTTGATACTTTTTGAGGCTTTTATATGAGGCGATACGTTTTAAGGCTAGGGATCTCTCTCTCTCTCTCTCTCTCTCTCTCTCTCTTCATACGTGGTTTATCATTATCAAAGAAACCGTGTGGGTTTCCTTTACAATGTAAATTCATGGCACAGCTTAATCAAGGTTATTCATTATGTCAACACTTTATTAAGAACCCAGTGCAGGCTACGCTCATGCCTGCACTCGCACAGAAACACACTTTACTTTCATCCAGCTTCATAGAGGAAGCAGTTTGTATGTCTGGCTTTGCTTAAACCCTACGAGAAATCAGAACCTGTTTCAAGTGAAAGCTTGAGAGGTGCTCTTTGGCCACATCTAAAAATAGGGAGATTTCTGAAGCCTTTATCAATCTTTAAATCTCATGATAATTGGTAATACCCAGTAAAGTAATTCCAAAATTAACAAGTTCACATTTTTTTTTTTAAAGTTTCCTGTAGAGTAGGATTATAAGCACTTGTCCTCCTTTTGTGAAAACTCGTTATGCCTATAAGAAGGGTTTTGAACAAACAACAGCGTGTCTAAAAGAGCTCTAAGTTAACATTAAGATTAATATCATTCAAGCTACAGTTTTTAATACAGAAGCAAGGCGCTTCTACCTAAAACTAAATTGGTATTTTCCAAATTGTGTTTGCATTTTAAACTGATCAGACATCTTTATAAAACCAAAGCAAACCAATCAGGATACAAAATAATCTGCATTTACGTTACGTGCATGTAAAATGAACAAAATAATCTTGATAGCCATCCAAGAATTAAGCCTGAAGGTCTGAAATACTAAACAAATACATAAGCGGTCTGATAAATCACAAGACCCGAGATATTTCTTCTTCTTTCTTCCCTTCTTGGAAAATCAGGATACAATCTAAAACCTAAATCGAGAGAGTGACGACGAGCTCAAGCTATCCATTAGGAAGAAATCATAGTAACTAATCCAGAAAACGACAATGAGCTCAAGCTATCCATCAGTTCCAAGATTCACACCCTAAAACAATATTTCACTGTGAAATATCTTGTATTCTACACCCAAAGGGGCTCTAGATTAAGTGTTGGTAACCGTTGGTTCTCATCAAAGAAATTCTAAATACAACTCTTTTTGCTACCTCACATGATCTATAATGCTCGATTATCTGTAACAGATATCATTGTGCTCAATCAACTAACTTTTAGCAGAGTTTTTACTGCCTCTCACATCTCCTTAATGCACATTGGTAGAAGTATTTGGTGTCAGACTTGTGTGTATGTGTTCTTTAAAACTCTGCCCGTCACATATTTTGAGCATCTCTTGCTGAAAGGAGGACTATCTTCCAACTAGTGTGAACTACATACTCGATAAACAATTCTAGTTAGAGTACAAATCACACCCAGAAACGAAAATACCTAAAAATATTACTTAAAGGAATAGACAGGCAATATGGCAGAATGCTAGAGCAAGTGCTGCTTATGGTAATCTACTATGTGTCTAAGAAGTTGTACTATGCTCCGAAAATAACAAATATTTGCTATGGCAAATATTTTCCCAAGGAATATATCTTATTTCTGGAGTTAAAATGCAGATATAGATTTCAACAAGATGACAAATAAAATTCGAGAGCTCGTGCGACTGGATCTGAAGCCCGTAACTAATCCTCTTTATACTGTGAATTTGAAGTTCAACCCCTTCTAATGCATATACATCCTTTATAATGCAGCCTCGTCAAATAAGTACTAGTCAATAAAGATTTTTCAACTTAACCAGAAACTATACAATCACATACATTTATACAAAAAGCATACTTAATAGAAATTAAGGAACCAGACCAAAGTAATACTATGAGAATTTTAATAGAAAGGAAACCATTCCATGTGTTATTACAGGTATATAGCGAAGACACATTCAAATCTCACACAAAGATCAATAGGCCTGCAACACAGGTCTCTTACCAAGCCTTTTGATTTCTCTATCCATCTGACCAGTAAGCATCAGTCCAAACATCTTGAAATCACATAACAATGACCAAACCGGGTGACCAAATGTTGCCGGAACATTTCTTTCAACATAGAAATGGCTATACCAAGCTAAGCCATACCCAAACAGAGGCACAAAGAACAGAAACCACCAATTAAAGAGAACAGAGTATATCAAGCATATAATACTAGAAAGTGTGCCTGCAAAATGCCATCTCCTTGTTGCTGGTTTAGAGTGTTGGTTCATATAGAAAAGCCAAAACTCCTCCATGCTTCTGAAGTTCATGTCTCCAGCCAAATGAACCCAATTCAAAATTGATAACCTGCTAAAAAAAACCCAAATTAGGATCGATCCAAAATCTAATCTTGATTGATGGGTGTTGTTTACAAGAAAACCCAAAACCTGCTATTTTGGTTCGGTTGACTTTTTGGAGAGAAAATGTCAATTTTGGGTTCTTCTGGGTAAGCTAGAAATTCTGAAATTGGGAATCAAATTCATAAACTATTTATCTGGTCTTGGGTATATAAGTTGGAACAAATTAAGAAAAGAAGAACTACTCTATTAGAGGTTCGAATGATCTGACTTGATAAAAGGGGAAAAGGTGGGTGTTCTACGGATTGAAGGTTAAATTGTTGGTCTGTATCATCTATTTGGAAAATATCAAATTGAAATTGCTCTTTTTCATCTGTAATAGTATCATTGAAATTATCATTTGTGGAGTCCGTAGATGTGTGATAGAAAGAGGTTTACTGGTTGGTCCCTCTTCTTGTTTCATTCGCCATACTAAATTAGTAATAGTGCCATTTTTGTCCTATATTTTTGTGAGTTGTCTCATATTTCTCTCTTTCTATTTATCTTTTCTTTGAAAGGCTCTTTCTATTTATCACAATTAACGTCATACAATGTACAAGTTTATTTATTTTTATTTTTCTTTCTTGAGATAAATTTACAAGAAATTGCAAAATTATGTATGGGTTCGTCAACAGTCATCTTCCAAATTAACTCGCACATTTTATTTCTTTTTTTAAAATCCGTTAATTGTTATTTTTGTAATTAAATTTATTAGTCTCACAAGATCCTTCTTATAGAACGGAAAACTCAAAACTTTGGTTAAATTATGGATTTTTTGAGATGGGAATTTGCAATTGGGGACAGAGTGTGTACTAGAGTTTCCTA
This sequence comes from Panax quinquefolius, assembly GCA_020205615.1. Taxonomy (NCBI): domain Eukaryota; kingdom Viridiplantae; phylum Streptophyta; class Magnoliopsida; order Apiales; family Araliaceae; genus Panax; species Panax quinquefolius. The sequence goes on from CM035152.1 coordinate 165,133,161, forward strand.
TCTTACTTTTTTTAGGCATCCTTGAGTGATTACAACTCATAAATCTGCATTGATAGGCAAGTATCAGTGGATCAGTAGCCTGTTTAGTTACTAATAACTAATGAAGATGACAAAAGTATGATAAATCTTCTCAAATTTATGTCTTTCATTTCAACTTGGGCAAACCATACATACAGGAAAAGATGAACCTTTTTTTGCAACTACATTCATCCAAACAAAATGTCTAAATCTAAGTCTAACATTTGACTATTTTTAAAAGACTTTATCAACCCTGGTCCAGATAGCGTGAACAAGATTGTGAGCTTGCCAACACTAAACAGTTCACCTCTTTGCCCTGAAATCTACTAAGAATTTTATTCTCAAAAAGATTTAACGAATAACTACATTCTTTTACTTTGTCCTAGGAACAACCAAAAAATAAACTCTACATATAAGTTACAGGCCAACTTCCAGACCTCAAACAATGGCTCAAAATTTCTTCTTTTAGATGAATATATAACTGTGCAACTGTGCTTGGATTTTTGGAAAATTATGCTGAATCTAAAAGACGCGCTCTCCAGTAGCATAGAGGTTCCAAAAGATGGCTGTTGCAAAATACAGACCAGCTGTGACGGTAAGGAATGCCTGAAAAGATCCCAGCCACTGTACAAAGTAACCTGTTCCAATTGTACTGATTATCGCTGCCAATGTTCCAGCAGAATTTGAAATCCCTGTTTTTAGCAAGTTTTGAAATGGAAAATAGTCATTACCTGGTACTGGAATTGGAAAATGTTAAACAACATACGGAAAGGGGGATTATTCTAAAACATACCATGGAGGAATCCTGCATATTGTGGTGCAATATCCTGATTAAACAAGTAAAGTAAACCATGAAGAACTATATTAGAACATCAGTGAGATGAAAAATAAACCATTAAAGAATTCTTTAATAATCTAAGAGAGCAGTGAAGACTCCAATTGTACAGATTAAAGTTCTGTAATCACAACTTGGACGACTCTTACTTGCATATTTAGCAGAAAACCAGCTTGGCTGAAAGAACTCAAGCTCAGAGCAAATGTGATGAATATTGATGCAACCACCGGTGTCTTGGCAAAGTTCAAACAAAGTAAGGCCACTCCAGGACCAATGAAACCGATAGACTGCCAGTTCATAAAAATGTATCAATATTGGTAATTATTTCCATTAACTTCATCTGCAGCAAGAATCTTTTGCATGGATAATTTTGAGGAATGGCTGTATAAGTGTGTATCAATGTCAGATACATTATTGGTTTTGTTACTCATGATAACCTCTCAAGTATCCTTTTGTGTAATAGACAAGAACCTGGTTCCTGTGCAAATGGTAATTTAAAGAGTTACCTGCATGATTTTTCGGGTTGTCGTTAAAGATTTCCCTGATTTAATTAGGGAATCTGACATCGCCCCAGCAATGTAGCCTGAAATTGCCATGGTTCCCCATGGGACTGCGCTAAACCATGCAGCTTGCTTCAAGTTCACATTGAAGACCTATTTGAACAAATATAAACGAAAGATACATTAAATAACATCAACATCCGGAGTCTCCAGTCTTGGTTAATGTAGATATAATTATTTGGGTACTTATGCAGGACCTAGCATCAGAATAGAAGTAGAAAAGTAGAACATATAAAATGAAAGTTTGGAAGAAGTTGCTACTCACAGTTTTAAAATAAACCGGCATCCATGAAAGAAGAACAAAGTATCCCTGCATAGAATATATTTGAAATTCTTAATACAACATTGAAGAGCTGACCAGCAGCATAAGTAGTTTCATTGTTTTAGTAAAATGCAATAGCAAAAAGGAGGGGGGAAGGGAATAAAATAGTAAGGCCTACCCAATTGTTAGTAATGTTTGCAAAAATGATGGCCCATGTGGGCATTTTTGATAATAGGAGGCGTATGGGAGGAAGTTTGTCCTTGTTGAGGGGAGAATCAGACTTCCCAGCTTGAATCAACTGCAATTCTGATTTGGTAATAGAATGGCATTCTTGTGGATCATTTGTGACACGATATGCCCATATAGTTAGCCACAACAGTCCTAGATTTGAGAAGAGAATGAACGGACCGGATAATCCAATTGATGACATTACTAGAGGTGTTAGTACTAAACCCACAACATTCCCGAGATGAAAGCCACCCATAGACAATCCAACAGCAGTTGCTCGTTCATGGTTGGGAAACCACCTAAACCAAGTAGATAAATTAGTATAGCCTTGAGTGTGATGTTATATTGCATGTTTAATTAGTATGCTTAGGAATTTTCATTTCTACAGATATACGTCTCCTGAGAGTTCAAAGTACAACAAGGTGCAGCCAGTAAGATGAATAGGTATACAAAAGCTACAGTCACACGTTAAATTATAGTTAAGGAAACAATGCATTACCTTGAAAGAAGGGTGTTCATGGAAGGTAAAGCTACTCCTTCAGCGAGTCCAAAGAAAGCACGAACAGCCAAGAGGCTGGCTGTGGAATGATTTGCAGCCCATGGTGTGAGGAGAGTGGCCAAAGACCACAAGGCCACACCCCAAGCAATCACTCTCTTTCCTCCATATTTGTCAACCAAGGCTCCTCCAACAAGTGACGAAAATATGTATCCCCAAAGAAATGACGACTGCACGAAATAGAAAGTAGAAACATCATATCATCAGCACTTCACTTTGTCAAATATGATTAGAAATCAAGATTACTGAACCCTCACATAGCAGATTGACTACATTCATTCTTGTTAAAATGGCAACACCAAGATAAGGTAATATCAATTTTCATTTTATTTCTTAAAATTTTCTTTTGAAAAGATTATATCAAATTTCATGATAAAACTCAACTCACCTCTTTAAAGAGTTTAAGATCTTGAAGAGTTGTTAAATTTATTCAAATGTCTTCTCTAGTTTAATGTCAATCACATAATTAACTCGTAATGACTGTGTAACAGCTTATGAAAGATATGACATCCTCGATAACATCCTTAACTAAATGTGAGGGAGCCTTAAGAACACGATACATGCCAAATGGAGTACTAGCTAGCTATTGGCTATTGTAGCTCCCTCCCAACATATATGTGAATCGAAATCCACCTCATACAAGGTTGGGGATGATACACTCCCCGCCGTTTAAATAATCTGATAGCCTTGTTTAAACAATTGCGTCAAAATGGTAAAAAGAGTGTCACAATTTACTTTAGCTTTTATTCTCCATTATCTCATACAAAACCCATAATATAATAAAATACTGAGTAACAATTTGTAGGTGTTGCTTTAATTGCATCATTCATGAGTGCCGTGACAAATTGTAGACTGTAGAGCTGTTTGTAGTTAATTGTTCTAGATAGATTGAAACATCTCACCTGTATCACCATAAAAGGCCTCCGTAGTAGTAGTTTCTTATGATTATAGTTTTTCTTTGGTTCTAGGTAGTGCAGTGGGTCCCACCAGAATTAGGAGTCTGATTGGGAGGATGGAAGAAAACCAAAAGCCAGTATATATGGTGGAACCCATGGCTAGGTTTTTCAGGTGGCGGCCAACTACCGGTCTTCACTTCTCAACAACTACCAAAACAAATACTAGTAAATACTACTTCTCTACTGGAGTAGGACAGTATATTGATATTTTCACCGAAAATAAGCACTCAATACAGCATTTTTCTATAAACATGCAGCTTTTTCGGTTGAGAAATGTGTTGCATTCGGTGCTTATTAGGAATTTAATTTTGGCAGACACTAAATTTATTTTTCTCATTCCATTCTTCAGCCGAAAACACAAAACGTGAAGCATACTCGAACAAAAACCAACTTTCCAGGAAAAGGAAAGAGTTTCCCTATTCATATCTTTTCATTTCACATATACTGTTTCAGATCCTCATTCGACTCACTTACCCAAAAAACAAAAACAAAAATAAAAGAATATAACTAAATCCCAATAGATGATTTAAATTAAAGAGCTTTTATAAATTTACCTGAACAATACCCAAGAAAGAGCTGCTCCAACCATGTTTGGCAGCAAGGGGAACGATGGCGACAGACATGACAACTCTATCCGCATTGCACAAACACATGACACACGCCATTAAAGCCACCACCTTGAACCTCTCCGGCATGGAAAAATTACCTTCTTCACCTCTCCCTCCCACCAGCAATCCCCTCTCTATCCCCTCCGCCGTACACCTTATCTGCCATCCTCCTCTCTGCCTCTTCTTCACAACATAATGCTCTGTTCTTCTTCTGATCCTCTCACCTCCTCCAAAAGACAATAAATTCCCCCACTTTGTTTGATTATTAGGCTGAAATCCCAAATGGGTATTCCTAAAACTGATCAAACCGGAATGGGTATGGGAAAAACTCGGCAAATTTAGACTAGATTTTGTGGGGGTGGTAACGGCTGCCATGAGATAGAAAATGGGATTGATTAATGTAATGTGAAGCTCTTTAGATGAAGCATTACATTATAGTATGTTACTTAATCCACAAATGGGATGAATTTAAAGGCGGAAAATACAGAAAGAAAGAATTTGTTCTGGGGGTGGGGGTAGGTGGTGAGAGAATTTGGAGTCCATTTGGACTGTTGGAGGGTATTTTCGTCTACTAAAGGTATACAATTTTGGTACTGTTGTCCACCACGAATCCTACGTAGCAGTGACGTGTCTCTCAGCTGGGTCGTTCAGGTCACCAACCAACGAGTTGCCAACTACCACCGTTTTGGAGGGGTGTTACCGGCTACCGGTTAAACTATGTCGATAAGGGTCCGCATAGTTTGGTAATCTATATATGCGGCCTAAAAATAATTTTGAAATTTTGTTGGAACTCATAAATAAATTATTAGGCCATAATTCAAATTTTGGATAATGAAAAAATTTCACTATAATAATTAGAATGATATTCCGGAGTGTTGGTAGTGTCAATATATGCTGCCTAAAGGTTGCGCTTTGAAATTTTGTTGGACCTCATAAAATCATTACCCAAAGAAAAGGTTGCGTTTTGAATTTTTGTTGGACTATTAGCCTCATAAAATTATTATTCAGAAAATAAAATAAATATAGCCACATAAAAGATGAATTTTTTATAATAAAAAAAAAATCACACCCTACGAGAAAAAATTTAGAAAAAGAAAAAAAATTATATTTGCAAAATTAACAAATATTAAAAATATATAGTTTTATTCCATTTTTATTTCTTAAGAATAAGAAGTTACTTTAATATGATTTCATGATAATAAAATTAGGATGAAAATTTTAAAGATATTGTATCGTTTTATCTTTTAACAAAATGTGAAAATAAGTTTATATTTTTTTATAAAAAAAAAAACTAAGAAAACATCCAAAAAAGTTATGTTTTAGCTTTGCAAAGTTAGTTTGTTAAATCACACAATTTTAAACTGAAAATGAGAATGGGTTGGGTTGAAATCACACAATTTTAAACTGAAATCACACATTAAATTATTAGTTTCGAAATGTGTTATGATAATGAGATTATAATAATAAATTTGAGAATATTTTGTCATTTTATATGACTGTCACCAATAAGTGTACTCAATTTGTAGATATACGAGACTTTTTTTATTTAAAATAATGTTATTATTACATCATAATTACTTACAATACAAGTGTATATTTGATGAGTCTCAGATTTAAAAAAATAGTTCCTTTTTGTTTCACAATCCATAACTGTTAAATTTGTGAATATTTGTTTTATGTATGCTTCTCAAAATATTAAATTGTTAGTTTGTGTGTTTTTATTAGAGACTAAAATTGAGTGTTCACTTTTTTCATTTTCACTTTGTAAAAATCAACTGATATAGAGAATAAAATTGAGTGTTCTTTTTGACATGTCACTAATTAAGAGAGAACACAGAGAAAGAGTAGAATTAGGATTAAGAGGAGAATTAAAAGGAATTTAAATAAAAATTACTTTCAATAGGAAACAACTAGTGAATAAGATAATTATAGAAAATTTATATTTTTACATGAAAAGTGTCGTTATAAATGTATAATGACGATAAAAACCGTAGTTATAAGATTTATAGAGACGATTTCAAGTAAAAATATTATTTTCTGTTTCCTTACTATATTGGGCCATCAGTATTCCACTTGGGCTACCAAGTATTTGTGAATCCAGCCCGTCGGTGGACCCAAATTAGATGTTGAAACAGAATCTCTATTTTAAAATGAAACATAACGCCCAAATATACGAGTCTTCGCATTCGGACTGATTTCCCGCCCCTCCCTCACATCTCTCTGACTTTCTTTTTCTGTTTCCCTCCCTTCATACATACAAACAGAGACGCAGTATAAAGACTGAATCAACAGTACCTCCGGTTCAGCCGTGGTTAGGGTTTTGAACAGAAGATGAAACCTAACCGGAAGCTCAAGAAACCAGACACATCTTCTAAGGCACATTCTCTGATCTTCTTCATTCAAAGCCCTACAAATAGTTAATCATTCTGTTAGCTGGAGAGTAATTTGTATACGTTTGTTTGTTTTGGACTGTATTCTGCATTTATTTTTGAATTTGCAGCTGATTTTAGAAGAAATAATTGGATTGACGATTAAGAATGCCAATGGATTGGCTTCCAGCAGTTCGAATTCCAGCTGTGTATATGTTGCTGGATGCGTTGTCGTGGTTTATAATGTGGATTCAGGGACTCAGTCTCACCTCATGGTGTCCCATCGAATGCCCAAACCTTTGAGCTGCGTTGCTGTCTCGCAAAATGGAAGCTTTGTTGCAGCTGGAGAGGTATATTTCATTTTATTCTGAGAATTGTCTAAGAGTTTTAGTTTGTCAACTTTTACAATATTCGGTTCCACAAAAAGAGTACCATTTATAGAGAAGAGTCTCATTTCTTTTGATTATGGTATAATATGACACAATGTGCTCAAGTTTATCATTACATTCTAATGCCATCAGTAGTTAACTAAACGGTAAACACTCAACAAAGTTGGGGGTAAAGATGGAACAAAATATATCCTTAAAGTTTGTAAATTTTACAAATGGAACTCTTTTTGCAGGTCGGAGTTAATATAAGAACTCATGGTGCATCTGATTTAGAGCTGAATTTGTGTTTATCAAGCCAATTGCAAGGTTGCAAGGCAACTGGAACATTTTCTAGTAGCATTTGACTATTATGATTATGGTCTTATTTAAACTTTTATTTAGCCAATCTTTAACATAAAAGTTCATCTTGATGCGTGGATGATTAAAGTTTCATTGTTCGGGTGTGCTTTAAATAGCTTTTTAGATTGTCAAAATCTTAAATTTCATAAAACGCCTAAATTGTATACTAGTATAGATTGGCATGACCTTAATGTGATACTGATTACACACCACTGGATGTCATCTATCCATCTGCATGACCACATTCCTTTGGATGACTTGGATTATTCTCTGAATAATTTAGTCACACACTATAAGTTATAACAGTATGTAGAGTTTCTAGGGAGTTCAGTTTATTGTAGAATGCCCAAGCTTTCTTGCATCCTCAATATTTTAGAATGCAAACATGATTGATTGCCATTTTTCTGTATTAACTTTGCGATCAATCATTTAGCAGCCCCCAAAGCATTTTCCCCATTTATATACTAGGTACAGGGTCCTGGACTGTTGAGTCACAGCTCCATTCAGCTAAGTTTCTCAAAAGACATTTACTTTCTACTATCCTAGTTGAGATTTCACATAAAGGAACACAAGATTGTCATCTCTCTCTATGTATATATTTAACATGAAGTTACAAAAAGAAAATTAAGAAGAAAAGCACATTCTGTTTCACTATCATTTATTTATTTATTTTTTTGTATATATGCTCTTTTATATTTTAGGGTAATAGCTTGAAGAAAACTATATATTTGTCGTTAAGATAACCTTGACTCCACAAAACTTATTTCTTAAACTAAAATTGGTGGATTGTTTAAATGCATCCAGTTAGTCTAGGAATGGTGTATTTGATGAAGCTTTAGGGAGATTTTTTGACTTCATTATCTGTATTCACTATCTAACATGATGTTTAGTCAGGGCATCAACCTGCAGTTCTTATATGGGACTTGGAAACTTTGGCTTCTGTATTTGAACTAAAAGGCCATCAATATGGTGTCTCATGCATGGATTTCTCACCTGATGGTTAGTTGGAGCAAGTCGGTTGGATCTTCTACACCTAGTGCATAATTTCTCTATACTATTGCTTCTGCCATGATATATTTAGATTTGGGAACAGCTTTCATAATTTTCTTAACTAATTTATCATTTCACAGCTTCTTTTTGATTGTCTTTATTTGTTCAGGTAAATATCTGGTGTCTGTTGGATTTTCTCATGATGGATACCTTTGCTTATGGGATTGGCGAAGGGGGATTTTAGTTGCAAAGGTTAAAGCATGTTCATCTTTTTCTGCTGTGGCATCAGTCAAATTCTCATCAGATGCAAAGTACATTGTAACTACTGGGAAAAAGCACTTGAAGTTTTGGAGATCATCTACAAGTTCTCGTGCTAATGCTAGAACAGGGTCACTGGCAATACATGGGAAGCCTATTAATCTTGGTCATCACAAGGAATGCTTATTTGTAGCTGTTACATCTCCCTTTTGGAATGGTAGTAGTTTGATTGATTGCAATCGAGCTGGTGAATTTTCACCTATATATGCATTGACAGATACAGGTGGATGATACTTTACACTTATATGTGCGCAATGCCTTTGGAATTTTGTATCTAATCTTAAGTTCTTTTTGTTTATTCCTTTGCAGGTATTTTGTGCCTTATTCATTCTTGCTTTAAAATTACAAATTCAGTTGACTTAAAGGTAATTTTATTTAATTATCCTACTTATACATTCTTGAAAGACTCTATAATGTATCTACAATCTTACCCATGTAATCTACATGGGCTTTTAAAGAAGGTAGTAGTACTAGTTGTAGTTGTCTTAGCACATCTCTTGTTATTTCTTTTGATAGGTAACACATTTCTTGCTATTATTAAGCAGATTCTGTTAAATGGAAAGGAGATCCAGTCTGGCACAGCATAACCTAATGTGCTTATGATTTATGAGAGTGTAGCTTTGGGTTTAGGTTGCTCACTGGTTTGGTTTATTTTGTTTTTCTACTGTGAAAGTGTATCTTAAAAATGAATAAAAGTGTGGGTGCTCATCAGCCACAATTAAATAAACGAAAGCCATTAGAGTTTCCTTATACTGTCCTTTTAACTGTAATGAGATGGAAGTGTCTCACAACTATGAAGTATATTCCCTTATGTTGAACCCTGATGAGCAGGTTAAGAAAGGTTTTGCTCTATCAGCCTCCAACAAGATGGTTGCTTGTGCATGCAATAATGGGGTGATTAAATTGTTTGCCATTTATTCTCTCAAATATACTGGAAGCTTACAATATGCTGAAACTAAAAGATGCAACAAGCCTGTATTTAATGACTGCAACGCGAAAGTAAATGAAAGTGAAGACCAGCCTACCTTTCCTGATGCTATCGCTTGTCAATTTTCGGCGTCAGAAAAACTTGGTAAGTAATAATTGATGGGAGGATGGAATATTGTCATGGTGAGAATTTTGCATATTACTGCTCTATATTTATTTATCAAATGCTAAGGTGCAAGCGTTTTCTGTGTTTTCAGTGTGTTTCATTTTTTTCGTAATATTTTGCCTTTGCTTTACTTCTATTCTTTTCACACTTTCTTCAACATTTGCTGAGATGGATTTTGCGAAGATGTTTGCAGTCAATTCATGATGCGTGTGGGTCAAAATGCAAATTGTGAAATTGTAATTTGATAAGCGTCTCAAAATTTAGAACTGTGAAACTGAAAAGCTATTCTGCGTTATGTCAAATAAATAATTACAAACAACTTGGATCCCAAAATAGAGCAATAATAGGAAGTATTAAAAAGTTTTATGGTAGGCATGATACAAGTTTTCAACCACTGCGTTTAACTAGTTCTTTGTAATAGGATTTTACCATCATTTGCGCCTTGGACTAACTACCTTTTCATTTTGCAGTAGTGGTTTACAAAGACCACAGCCTCTACATATGGGATGTTCACGATGAATACAAAGTGATTTCTTAAAACTTGTTACTTGTTTATCATGTTTACATTTACCCTTATTTCTTTTGAAAGTGCTACTAGTGTGAATTACTGTTTGCTGAAGTCCTACTCCTGGCATATTTTGTGCAAACCTTGATGTATATTACACAGGGCAGCAAGTCTTGTGTACTGGTTTCGCATAGTGCCTGCATATGGGATATTAAAAATCTTTCATGTGAATACATGCACGATCCTTCTCTTGCATGTGTTGCTAGAGGTTGTCCTGGTGGAGTTTCTTTCACAACTTGCTCAGCAGATGGTACGATTAGGTTATGGGATCTCGTCTTGCAGCCTGAGTCATCAGAGGATCTCTCATCTATTGCTAAGGACTTCTCTTTTGGAAATACCAAGTCGGCTGGCCCTTGTTTAGGTAATATGTTCAAAAGGCTTTACATGGTCATACGTGATACGACAGGATTTTTATGCCAACTAACTGCGCTGAATTTATTTGTCTTGAAATATATCTGAATTTGTTGATTTTCTGTTCATTGATTGTCTATTATCCCTCTGTAGTGAGTGCTGGGATTTTCGAACGAGACTCCGTGATGTCAGGTTTCAGCACTCAAGGGTTTCGAGCAATGGCAGTTAGTTCTGAAGGAAAGCACCTCGCTGCTGGTGATTGTGAGGGAAATCTCCATTTGTATAACTTGCACACATCTGAATATATATACATACCGGTAACTTATGCACCTAACTTGATGTCAAAATCTTGTGTGTGCTAATACATGATAAAGAGCCTTTCTAATTTATCTTATATGATATGCTTCTAAGTTTGTGAACTATTTATGAGTAATGTATGCTGGCAGGATGCTCATGATGCAGAAATCCTATCATTGACCTTTAGCTTGCCAATCAAGAGGGATGATTCTTCTGAAAAAGATGTAGAAGGCCATTACTTTCTTGTTTCAGGAGGACGGGACCAGATGATTCATCTTTACGATGTAGACAGGTTTGACTTGTTTTTAACTTGTAGGTCTATCAACTTGTTGAATATGTAGTATGAATCCTGTCAATTTCATTCATGTGCATTCTTCCATGTCAGGAATTTTGATCTTATTGGAAGTGTTGATGATCATTCAGCTGCTGTGACTTCTGTAAAAGTCAATGCAAATGGATGTAAAATCCTCAGCTGCAGTGCTGATAGGTACGTATAAATAAAGCAAAGTTTCTCATTGAAGTTGCTTGAAGAGAAAATAAAATTATTCAATTAAATTTTCATGTGTTGGAGCCTGGAGGGATTTATTTCTTAATTATATTAGAGGTAAGTAGTCTCCAGCCTTCTACTTGTGTGGTTATCTGTAATATCACCTGAATGTATGTCGTAACCTTTTTGTCTCCAATTGTCATGGAGACCAAATAACATTGGTCCAATTCTAGGTTCCACCAATTGCCTCCTTATCAAATTAATTGTCTTTCATTTAGGTCTTTGGTGTTTCGTGATGTAGCTGCAACAGAAAGTGGTTATAACATTTCACGTTGCCATAATCAAATGGCATCTCATGGAACTATATATGACATGACTGTAGATCCGATGATGGAGGTTGTTGTCACAGTGGGGAAGGTAAAGTGGCATTCATATTGTTCTTCCTCTAAATTTATGAATTTTCAGGCTCACATGATTGGTTGCCTATGCAATAAATAACTCTTGTTTGTTCTCTATGGGCACTAATATATTCAATGGTAGTTGATTGAGCTGTATTATATACAGGGGAGATTTTCTTCTGAATTCTGTGATTACAATTCTTAGACTAAAAAATGAGTTGTACATATAGGATAAGAAGATCAACATGTTTAACATTGCTGCTGGGAAACTTCTTCGATCATTCAAGCAGGATGGAGATTTTGGGAACCCAATTAAGGTAAGATAGTCACATTTTGGTCAAAAATTATTTTACACCTTCATCAAGATGACCTTATGCTACCGATGAATCTCTTTGCCAGATAACTATGGACCCGAGCAGTAGCTATCTGGTATGCTCTTATTCCAACAGGTCTATCTGCATGTATGACTTCTTAACTGGTGAGATGGTGGCACGAGCAGTGGGGCATGGTGAAGCTATAACTGGTGTCATCTTCTTACCTGATTGCAAGCACTTAGTTTCTGTAAGTTATTGTTGGGTTTAATTTTATTTATTAATTTTTTTGCTGTTTATATATGACAGTGTGAGATATATGTACTCATTTGTCGTATGATTTGGCAAGTCAGATTGCATTACCTACTAAAATCTTCCTGATTAGCCACGAACCTTATACTAGGGATGTAAGATTAAAATTTTAAAATTATGTACGTTTTTCTTTTGGAAATAATAATATATATACAGTGCAACCATTTTCTACCTTGTGAATCCCATATTCCCATCTTTCTTCAATTCTTTAGGCTAGAGTTAATTTACTGATTATGTGGTTTTTTCTTTTTCCCTTTTTATTTCATATCCAGTATGCTGACTCTTTCTATTGCTTCATAACTGAATATGCAATATACTATATTTGCAGAATCATGTAAAGACCAGATTTGAAAGTGTAGCTTGGTCTTCTCGTATGATATGATGGACTTTTTACTTTTTTATTTTCATCTTTTCTTTAACTGAAACAGAAGTTGAGGCTTTTCATATGATATTTGGAATTTTAACTTCATCTTCTAATTTCTAGCTCCATCTTTACTTAAGACACAGAGCCATGAGGAGCATCAGTAAAGCTTTTCCAAAGAGATTTAATTAAATTTTTTCAGGCACTCCTTTAATTTCTTTTATACAACATGAATTCAATTCCCAGTGTTCTTTTGGTTTGCTTTAATTTAATGGCTCAAAATCTTCCAAGTAACTGAGTGGTGTCAGACAGTTTCTGGCCTTCAAAAGTACGCCAAGCAACTTTGCAAGCTTACAGTGTCCATTATAACTTCACTTGCTGCTCCGTCCTCCTTTCTTCTGTCCTTTCCAGAGGAGACCTTATTCAAACTAATTTGTTCTATGGACAAACGAAAGTAGGGGTGGTTTTCCTCAAAAGTTTCCATGCAAGTTGATTGAATGAATTGTAAAGTCCAGTCTTTAATATTGATTTTTTAATAAGAAAATTTAATTGTGTTGGGTACATGAGGAGTATTTTGTTTATTGCCACTTTTGAACTCATATTTGTCGGGACTTTTGTAGTATATGTATACTTAGCTTTGTTGGTTGTGCAGACGACTGTTTTCCGTGGAAAGATTGCTTTTTTGTTCTGTTTGCTGTTTGTGCAGTGTAGATGGGTTCTAACTCCTTTTGACAGCTAGTAATACTTTTGTCCCTAAAATTATGGTTGCCTTGATATTTTAAAAAGGCATTTGACTTTTTTTCAAAACTAAAAGAAATTCTCTAGGCGTGCAGAAAACTTTATTTTTTCTTCTTCTTTGTGGGTTAAGAAAAAAGCTTGTGGCTGGTGGCCCTTTTTACCCCTTTCATATATTGTCAATGTGTACGATGTTAAACTGTATTGTTGTTTCCAGGTATGTGGTGATGGTTGTATTTTTGTTTGGAAAGTGCCTGCTCCTTTCTCTTCAAAGATGCTGCAGAGAATTGAAGAAAGCTCTTCTCCGTTATCCCCAATTATCAGAGATCATCCATTAGCTTTATCTCAGATTGAATTTCTTGAAGGGGATGACAGCCTATGCAAATTTAATCCCATTGATATACCTGTACTGGAAAATTCAAAGTCCAACCAAGTGAATCCAAGTATGTCTTGTCAAGGAGGGAATTCTCAAGAAACCACAACGTTTAAATTTAGCATTTCCAGGCTTCCTAAGTGGGCACAGGCCAAAGTTACTGACCCAGACGTAATCCCCACAAGATCTGAGTGCACTTCATTACAGGTAGTTTTGACAATATTTAGTAATAATAAAAAAGGGCGAAAATTTTGAATAAGATTTCATTTTGATTTTTCCTGCTTGAGGGACTCAACTTGTCCTAAGAAATTTACTATATCTTTTCCTTTTCCCTTTTCTGTATGGCGCACAATATTGCCAGGAAGAAGATCAAAGTGGCCATTTATCCCAGTCCCCAGATCCCTCATCCCTCTCCTCTTAACAATAATTCAAATTACTATTGATTCCGTTCAGTAGGTAGTACTGTTATAGGAATAGTGAATACTAAAAGATCCTGTCTATGAACTCCCTTTTAATCCATTTTATCATGAAAGGCATCACTTTCCAACTTAACTAAGAAACACGAAAATGACTATTATTTAGCCTAATAGATCTGCCGATGAATATGATCCATCATGAAGGTCTCTCGAGTATTAAGGATATCCTTGTATTTCTGTGGTTATTATCTGTTCCATTTTTCATTTTTATCCCCCCCAAAAGTATCTGTTCCATTCAATTTTCCTTTCGCTTCTGCCAGCAAATTGGGGTGGAATCTCTCTCTAGTTCGATCAATGCTGGGGGATATGCTCTTATGCTTCATGAGTTACAGACACCATCTAAACACAATAGGGAGTACAGTAAGCAAATTTGTGGTAGGTGGCATTTAATAATCCTCGCAAACTCTTTTATCCTATTATTGGACGCTACTCTTTACTTTTTGGCCTTATATTGTACATCTATGCTTCAGGAACTTTGCGTTGGATAAGAGGTGGTTCACCATTCATACTGTATGTTTGGATATGCTAAATTCACCAGAGATATGGGGTATGAAGAAAATGCAGGTGCCGAAGCCCCTTTCAAATTTGTGTAAGGCTAAGCTTGCCCTGTTTTCATGTTAATATATCTTCTCAGATGGCTTGTAAACTAATGTTGCATGATGGGAGGAGATAATAGTAATTAGAGTTCTTTCTGGTAAGTCTTGTAAATTGCTTTCATCCAGTTCATCCTATCATATGACAAGCTCATTTGAATAATTGAAGGGATTATAAGTACCACTGGTTATTTACATTTTGCGTAACTTTGTTTACCCAAGTTTTTTAATCCCAAAGTTAGTAAGTAAATTGTTGGCATCCAAAATTTCTGTTATTCCATTGCTATCTTACCATGAAGAAAATAGGTCAAAAGTACCTCAAAAAAATGGTGCTAGCCATCTATTTGAGGTAACATAGCAGATACATCTAGAGAAATTGAGGTTGCAGTAGAAGTTAATTTATTATGTTTGGTCTTTAAAAATTATCAAACTTACAGTTTGATATTCTTTTCAGCAGGAGATACAGCTGCAGAGGCATCTAGTGATACTCAGTACATTAAACTCTTAGCCGGGGATCTTGGTGTTAATGATTCTTCTCTGGAGCCCACCTCTACGATTGGTGACCATGTTAATAGGAAGGGTACCATTTTTAAAGATCAAACCGGTTTGAATAACTCTGTTAATATGTGCAATCACACCAAACAACTAGAGACTAGTAATGCATGTGCATGCCATGAGGAAGGCCTTTGTAAAGTGTTAGAACATACGCTGCCAGATTCGAGTAAAGTTGGGGGTCAAACAACTATGGATATTAATCCCTCCAACATGAAGTCTGAAGAAGATGGTACATCCAATCTGAACTCTGGCAATATGTTGGAAAATTTCAAGGTTGGTTACTAGGCATAAAGTGAATAATAGTACTACATAGAACATACCATAGTTTGTTCTTTCTTTCCTTTGCTTTCTTGGCTTACTTGGGTCAATAAGCCTTGGAGTACCTATTTAGATTTCAAGATGCATCCAGTAGTTGCTCAACTTTATTAAGTTTATACCCTTCTAATATTTTATCAGAGCTAGCAAACTAATCAATGACTGCATAACTACATTAGCCTGGTTTGAACTTCACTATTTCAGCTCCTGCAAACACAAAAGGTAGAAAGGGAATTCTTAATTGCTGATTATTTGTTAACTTGAATCTCTGATCAACTATGATCAGATTGAGGCTCTACTTTTAAACCGACGCTTTGTGCACAACTTTCTGTATAGGGTACTGTATTCACAACAATTTTCTAAAAATCTATGTTTGCAATCTTAAAGTTGTTACTTGTTCTCCTCGGTAAATTAACGTTGAGGGACTGTGGAAGCACCTGAAGAGCTTGTCTTTTCCAATACGGGATTACTAATGTCAGACGTTGGTTTATTGTGGATACATTCATTTTTATATATGCTTCATATGAGGAATGTGTTTTTTCCTTGTTCACTAGAACATTAGATTCATTTTAATTATGTGTATTCTCTGCTTTAGACTGAGGGAAGGAAATCATCATCAAGGAGAAGGTACTCAGCACGATTTGTTGTCCGGTGTGACCTTCTTAGAGGCCAACAGACGCACTTTGGGACACCCATTCGAGACTTTGGTGGTATCATGAGCAGCGGTCAAGATAGTGGACCCAGTATCTCGTCAGAGGGCCAATCTATGCTGGTACCTGAAGAATCACAAAGGACAAATGCTTCTCAACAGGTATCTACTTCAATGTGTTTCTGGCCCTTGACTTTTAGTTTTTTCAAATCATTTTCTTATAATGACCTCTAATAATTTATAATTTCCCGTGGAACCATCTTTGTTCCACATGTGATAATAAGTTAATTTAATATCTATTAATTAACACATTTTAGATAAATATCTCTTATATAATTAATCATATATATATAGGCTACTTGTAATATATTTTGTCAAATTTTAAGCAATAATAGTATTAGTTTCAAATTTAAAAATATAATCTTATTAAGGCATGTGTGGTGATTTGGTGATTCACACTAATAATTAGTCTCGTCTGACATATTGTATGTACAACTAGTATAAAATATCGTCTGACATATCATATGCAGGATGTTGGCTATCAACTTTGGATCGTTCTCCTATATATATCAATGAAAGCTTTAGGGCCAATAAAAGTACATGTAAACCTAATAGTTAATAATTTCTTGATCTCCTGCAACTCTTGATTATTAGATGGTCGACCGTACTTTAAATTTTAAAAATAATCATATCGTTTGGTAACATTTTCTATAAAATCCCTTTATTTCATAAGTAAATAATTTTAGTAAACATTCATACATAGTTTCTCAGATTTTTAAGAAACAACATTATCTGAAAGGTACGTAAGGCTTACATTTTCAAGTAAACATTTGTGGACGAACTTGTAAACAACTTATAAGTTATAAGATCAACATGCTAAGAATTAATGACTCATTACAGGACATGAACTCAACAGAAAACTTATTGAGCCTCAATTGCAATATTATCTCCCAGAGTGATTTAGGTACTACCCAGAGTTTGGGAAACATGGAAGTGCAGAAAGTCTCCGGCCAAGACGAATGTAGTTTTGAGGGAATTGAAAAGCAAGATACAATCATTTCATGCAAAGAAGCATTACTCAAATTGGATTCTGCAACTGAGAATGCACTCCAACTATTTTCTAAACTAGAAACTATGGTTTCGAGAGAAAATACTTCAACGGGGCCTGAAGCTCAGTTATATGATCAGGCTGCTGAGATGCTTCCATCAATAGCAAAGAAAGTTCATGCAGTTGCCAGGTTGGCCCAATCTGGAGTGGACGTTTCCAGTTTTGAACCTTTCTTAGGAATATTTGCTGAGAATATATCACAAAGGGTTGTTGAAATTCTGAAAAACTCAACCACTCTCTAACATCATCAGTAATATGTTTGGTTAAGTGCGTTGTGTACATAGTTATACAAGGATTGTACATATGGCTTTTGTAGTCAAAGATTACTCTTGAAATAAAGAAACATATTTCTGAAGGTACTTGTACTGGATTACTAATCTTTGTTGACCTCCGGCCGGATTATGGCTATTGGGTCGGATGCATTATTGTTCTGTTGTGTTGGTCTGTCGTCCCCTTTGGTGTTTTGCTTCTGATCGTTTTGCCTGGAGAAAATGGATAAAAGAACTGGCTAAGAATTTCTGCAGGAATCGAAAATGCTATGTGAAATAATGCATTGGTTTTAGAAATTTTGTCTCTGGCTCAAGATATCATATTTTTAGGATAATGTTTTGAAGGGCAAACTAGCAAAGCCCAAGAAAAATGCTGGCTTATCTTGTAGATACTATTGAAAATTGAATATGTAAAAATGCCATATTGGGCCGATTGAGAGAGCCCATGGCTGAACATGAATGTGATGAAAAACCATGATTATATTTGCAATAAATTCAACAAAAATGGCTACATGATGTAAAAGAAATCTCTCAAAAGAAGATGAAAAATTGAAATTTTCATGTGTAAACACACTCTTTTTATCCTTTACAGCCAACAGCTCATTGGTGTTTCCACTTTAGCATAAAAAAAGAAAAAGTAAAGGAAAGAGTAATGACCATGTTTGCTTTTCCTTATCCTTTCACCTTTGAAAACCCCAAATTCTGCTGATGATTTTCATGCAAAACTGGCTTTTCCTTTCTAAACTCAAGGGCATGTCACCATGTCAGTAAATAATGCAACTCTCAAAACATTTATAATAGCCAGCTAAAGATCTGTTTGGAATATTTGTAAATCCCTAAGAAGGTATGCCTAGAAAATCATACTCTTGTTTCTATGCCTTTGTCTTGCTTTAGTAACATGCCAAACTCTACATTCTTTCTTGGGATTCCTTCACTCCACATGTATAATCATATTGTAAAAAGTTATATAAAGATACAATTGTGATGGTATTTTTAGGTCTAATATAGTAGGAATACCTTTTTTGGGGCCTCAATTCATTGCATATTAATCAGTCAGTCATATTAGTGAATCTCGGCCGCAGGAAGCTACTACAAATACGGGTTAACTTACCAAATAGGGTCCAGGGCTCACTTTCAAAAATAATTACTTATTTTTTGGGGGGCTTAGTGAACTAGTAAAAAATACACAAATAAAATTCGTTTCAGCTTGAGGTCTGCCAAACAAATGGAAATTTATCTGGTTTTTTGGTGAGAATGTATTAAGAGGTTTCACATTAGGATTCGGTTATCATGAAGTTAACTTTATGGTAAGTTGGTCGATAAACAAAATATGATCTTGACACGCATGAGAGAAGAGATTCCACCTTCATGCGTGATCGTATTAATTATATTGATCGACTAAAATTAACTTCATGATAATCACTCTCAGACCATCAAGTTCTAAGAGCTGTCTCATGTGAACTAGTTTGTCACATATACAGCAGGACATTCCTTTTTATTCCTAGTGCATGCTGCAACATATAAGATTTGGAAATAAAATATTGCCTCCTGCGAACCATATGTCAATAAGGTCTTCCTGTAGGCATGTTGGTCCAAAATGAAGACTTTGTTTATAGTGGGTTATGATTCAACAATGTGTTCTTTATTTCAAAAGGTAACACACACACACACACACACATATATATATATATATATATATATATATATATATATATATATATATATATATATATATTATGGATGTGGGCTAAAGGACTCAATTAGATTGTCCTTTTGCTTTCATTTGACACGATGCTACTGCCCATTTCCCCTTTATTTCACTTGTGGTTATGTACATTTCCCCAATAATAGATTTTGTATTCCAATCATAGCCCTAAATTGATGAACAAGAGAGTCGTGATTTTTTTTGCTACCGCAGTATATTTTTTAATGCATATTCGGCATAAATTGGTTTGAACTAGTGTAAAAAATAAATGCATACACCATTTATCTACGCTTTAAAAATTGTGACAATTTTATTAAAAATTATATGACATACACCATCTATATATACTAGTGAAAACAAAAAGAAATGACCACGATTATAAAAAAAACACTTATTGACTTTATCAAAAAATGGTTATCAATAAATGGGTTTAACTTTACCAATAAATATTTAGAATTTATTAACCTAAGTTTACTAATCTCGAATTAATAAATCCTAAACCCTAGTTAATAAACCATACTAGTTAATGAACACTAAACCTTAATTAATAAACTCAAAATATTTATTGATCAAGTCAAACTCTTATATTAATAGTAACGACGTTGATTTTTAATTTTTAATTATGATTATTCCTCTTTAGTTTTTATAATATAGAAGGTGGGATAAATAAGGTTTTATTACATTTATCTTTGAATTAGGTTTTCATTTAGTTATCAAAATTTTTTTTATTCTGATCGAATAAGCTGTCTTTCAAAAACTTACAAAATAGTTCTTTCAGATTCGATTTTTCGAGTCAAAAAAGACGGAATCTTATTAAACGTGGTAGATTATTATTTTTCTTGATGTGGAGGTTAAAAAAAATATTCTTTCATGAGTCTCGACTCTAAGCCTCTTTAATTAAAGCTTATATTCCAACAAACTATTGTTGCCAACTATCCCATGCTTAAATTTACATAATACTAATATTTAAACTAAGTAGCATTGTTTTTAGGAATTGTAATAATAATAATAATTGTAATAAGCGTAATAATAATAATTATTATTGTAATAATCTGATGACCAAAAAGGGATAATACAATGTAGTATTTCAATAATAATAATAATAATAAAGGCTTAAATATAATTTACTATCCTAAACTACACATTTTTTGTAATAAAAAAAATGCAATTTTTTTTAATAATAGTAAAAAAAAGCACAGTTTTTTTTTAAAAAAAACAAAACAACTAACAACGCAAAAAAAAAAAAAAGCGCACACTTATAAAAACGCAGTTTAAAAAAAAACGCAGTTAATAAAAAAAACTGCATTTTATTATTACAAAAACTGCAGTTTTTTTAAATTTTTTTTTGTAATAATAAAATGCAGTTTTTTTTATTTTTATTAAAAAAAAACTGCGTTTTTTATTAATAAAAAAAAAAAAACTGCAGTTTTTTTATTAACTGCGTTTTCCGCTGTTCAGTTTTTAAAATAAAAAGGCATTAATAAAGTTTTTTTATTAACTGCATTTTTTATTAAAATGCATGCCTTTTTTTTTGTTTTTAATAACTGCAGTTTTTTTCTTGCGTTTTTTTATTAAAATGCAGTTTTTAATATCTGCAGTAACTGCAGTTTTTTTTTTTGTTTTTAAAACTGCAGTTGTTTTACATACTTTTAATTGAAGGTCCGTTTTTTTTTTTGCGTTTTTTTATTAACTGCAGTTTTTTTTTTGCGTTTTTTTGCAGTTTTTATTAAAATGCAGTTTTTTTTATAAAAACGCAGTTTTTTTGAATAAAAAAAAAAAAACTGCATTTTATTATTACAAAAAAAAATTAAAAAACTGCAGTTTTGTAATAATGAAATGCAGTTTTTTTATTAATTGCATTTTTTTTTGCGTTGTTAGTTGTTTTTGTTTTTTTTATTAAAAAACTGTGCTTTTTTTTAATTAAAAAAACTGTGCTTTTTTATTATTATTAAAAAATTGCATTTTTTTTTATTACAAAAAATGTGTAGTTTAGGATAGTAAATCATATTTAAGCCTTATTATTATTATTATTATTATTGAAATACTATAGTGTATTATCCTTTTTGGTCATTATCAGATTATTACAACAATAATTATTATTATTACAGTTATTACAATTATTATTATTATTACAATTCCTAGAAACAATGCTACTTAGTTTAAATATTAGTATTATGTAAATTTAAGCATGAGATAGTTAAGACAATGGTTTTTGTTGGAATATAAGATTTTTAATTGAAAGAGGTTTAGAGTCGAGACTAATGAAGAATATTTTTTTAAGAAAATTTTAACCTCCACATCAAGAAAATAACGGGTCACGTGAGCAAAAAATGGAAAGTCAACTTCAAGATCAAGATTCCGTCTCAGTTTTTGGACGGAAAATCGAACGAAAGAACTGTTTTGTAAGTTTTGAAAGACTGATTATTCGATCAGAATAAAAAAAAGTTTTGTGAACTATAATAAAAAACCTAAAAGCCTCAAAGATGTTGTAATTCAAAACCTTATTAATCCCTATAGAAGGTGTATAGACTATAAAGATAAATAATAAATATATATTATGATCATTACTCTTATTAGACTGGAGGAAGTAAAAAGGGAGGGTTGAACATTGATAGAGGGGTGATTATGGACATATATATATATAGTGATCTAATTAGGCATATCATAGACAATAATACAATGGGGTTGGGCGAAATTTGTGGGATGTATAGCAGGCGTGCATTTGATCAGATTGTTATTCCATTCCACGCATATATCAATATGTAAAGACATGTCAACTGTTATAAACTAATATTTCAACCGTCACATTCAACTTGAAAGAAATTAATCATTAGACTTGTAATTATTGTCTACGCCTCGTGATCCGCTAATATATACCAAAATATTTAATTCATTTCAAATATTATATATATATATATATATATATATATATATATATATATCTGATCAGGATCTTAGCTCACATCTTATCTAACATACCTTATTTACCCCTTTTAATGATTTGAATGGGACGACGATTCGATCAAAATCACTATATATAAACCGTCGTCTTAACTTTTAGCGACAGACGATATATATGACGGTTTATAGCGATAGACCATAATATATGATGAATAAGATCTAATCAAATTAAAATCTGTCGCTAAAAAGTAGTAAGGTATGTTAGATAATAATAAATTTTAAGATCTGCATCATATATATATATATATATATATATATTCGATTTAGAATTTAAAATATAAATTTTTTAATTATACATAACAAAAAATTTCAAAAATATCATTATTTATAGACGGTATATTTTCTATCATGCCATCACACTTAAATTTCTACTAATATTATATTAGAGATATGTTTGTAAAGAAAATTTTTATTTAAAAGTTGTCGTTTTGAAATGTAACTTTAATTTTACAATATAGAGAGTGATTAAGAGAGAAAATAGTCTAGCAATAATATCTTTAAAAAATTGTCTCAATTATTTTTAGTTTTTTTTTTTAATTTTGTCTCAAATGATAAACCAAAGAATAGGCGGGCAATAATGTCTCAAAGTTATCAAACGATTTTGTAATAGTCTCAATTAGGACTGAACAAAAAACGGATATAACTGAATAATCGAATCAAACCAAAATAATTTAACCGAAATGTTCTAATAATTCGATTTTTTTAACATTTCGGTTATATCCGAATTTTGTTACGATTTTTGATTAGTTTGTACGGGTTTTACTTTTTAACATTTTGGGTTAACCGAATAACCGAGAAAAACTTTAAAAAGGTAATATATTGACATAACCAAACAAAGCACTGCAGATCTACTTTTAACAAATTACTAATTTAGTTCCCAACTCTCAGATCTCCAACTCTGATCGCCGACCCAGATCCAGATCTCCAACTCTCAGATCGTCGACCATAGAACGAAACAAAAAAAAGCATATCCAGATCAGAAAGAAGAAGAGGAATGGTCCTCCCTCTGTTTAAGCTCATATCAGAAAGAAGAAGAGGAATGGTCCTCCCTCTGTTTAAGCTTGGAACACTCGCTTTAAGGACTCTTAGCAAACCCATGACCCATCGCTGGTAGACTCAAAACCGTCGCTGGCTTTTATCCTAGATTCCGCCAATCTATCATGAACATCGCCCAGGTACTTATCTACTTATGTGTGTGTGTTTTACAGCAATTCTGGCATTAGTGTAAGACCCCAACTTATTATAAATAAAATCGAATTTTCTCTAATTATATTTGTGAATAATAAAGTATTAATTTGATATAATTCTCTGGTTATGGGTGAAATGTGCAAATTTTACAAAATATGCAAGTGGTTATAAAATAATCATTGTTGTCGGGGAATATTCGTTTGGTCGTGGAATATTATTCTTGGCGCTTGGGAATATTAAATGCGACAGTAGCGATCATTTAATGGGCCCCATAATGAATAAGCTTCGGATGAAGAAAGCGACAAGTTTGAGTTTTATAAATAACGGCGTATTTATTCAATTAACACTTGTTGGAATACCGGTGGTTAAAAATCTGATGTCTGCGTGTGGATGCGGTATTGATGAATTATTGATCCTTACGTAAAAGGCCTTTATTCAATAATTATTACGGTAATTCTTTATTCGATATTTTATTTTATTGATTCAATAATTCTTTGCGTTGATATTTTATATTATTGTTGTTTCAATAATTGTCATCGCATACAAGATTCCCATTATCGGATCAATAATTCATATTATTTGAATAATATTATTAGATAGCATTATTGGCAATGTCTAGAAAGTTACATCGAGGAGAGGTTTGGTCACCTAATTGCGGCATGATAAGGAGAAATTCTTATTGAAAACCCCCCTCTTTCGGAGGAGCGGCTGGTTGTCATAAATGTGATTACGTAATATTATTTGTGAATAATTAATTATTGATTCGGATGATAAGAAAATATTTATTTTATGTGGATATAAATGTTGGATATATTTATTGTGGTTAAAAATGAAGGAGTTAATGTTGAGGTGTTTTATCAGTATTTTTGTCGGAATGAAGGTATTAAAAATTAAACCAGTGTTTTTGAGATGTATTGTGTGAGTTATAATTTTTAATCCGAATAGTTGGATCGTTGTAATTTTTGGATATGTTATACATATATAAGTTGAGTATATGTCCACAAATTTTGAACCAGATTAAAATGAACGTATGATTTGTTATGAATTTTAAGAGGTGGTGATTTAGAAATTAGGTTTATAAATTATTTTGGTAGAAAATTCTAGAATTGAGTGGGCCCTATTAGTTCCCGGAGGCCTGATAGATCTAGAAGGGGGGGTTTGAATAGATCCTTTTTATTTCAAATACTTTTACATTTTTTATGATGTTTTGTTCATATTAGAGTATATGACAAACATAAGAATCTTTTCAAGCACAACGGAATAAGTAAAAGATTCCCCTTCATTGATATATTCATAATTATACGTACAATGTTCATTGGGTTAGTTTAGTTGTAAGCAGTTAAAACATACATAGTAGTTATAGCAGTTATAGACATAATATAAATGACATAATGTAAAAGACCCAAGAGGTTTTAAGTGGTTCAGAGACTCAAGCTCCTAATCCACTCTTTCCGCTTTCAACTAGCGAGATTTCTACTAAGGAAGGGGTACCTCGAATCTCTACGATTCCTTGAGGCCGTGACCTTGGGACTTGATTCACTAAGAACTCTTGAGGCCGCCAGCCTTGGGACTCTTCTAGTTCCCTAAGAACTCTTGAGCCAAAGCAGGCTTGGAACTTCGTTTAGTCCCTCTGGACAAGGACCCTTTGGCCCTGCTTTGTTTAGTCCCTCCGGACAAGGACCCTTTGGCCCTACTTCATTTAGTCCCTCTGGACAAGGACCCCTCAGGCCTTGGCTTCGTTGAGTTGTTTGTTTGTTGTTGTTGGAGTCGGTGCTGAGCTGCTAAGATGTCTTCATGCTCTGAACATCTTCTATCCCTAGCAGCTTGGCTTGATCATCCTTGAAGAGCAGTTGAGTGTTGCATGATGCTTAGCTTCTTAGGTTGCTCAGCTTCTTAGGTTGCTCAACTACTCTGGATGACCCCTTGATGAACTGCCTTGAAGATCATTCTCCTTGGTACTTGATGGCTGCACATTAGAGGCTTCTAAGATGGCTGTAAGCTCTTCTGCAAGGTACTTAAAAGTTTTCTCATGCTTGACACCAAGATGGCTTTTGTGATCTCCCTTCTTGCTACTCGATGCCTTCCCATGATGGACTTGCTAAGTTGATCGTAAGCTCTTCTCTGTTGTACTTAGAGTCTTCCCATGATGGACATTCAGATGGCATGATGCTCTTCTTTCTTTCGGCAGTTCAGAACACTCTTTATGTAGTAGAGCTCTCACTTCTACATAGTAGAACTCACATGTAACGACCCCAAAATAGGTCCATTCCATCCAACCCATTCTGAGTCGCTAAATATATGGTACGGAAAATAACTACAACTTTATTACAACAATTGTCGTGCAAAATACAACAACACATATGTTGTGAGTTTGGATACAAATATATACCAAGTATGTACGTCACAATGACACCTTACATAAAGGTATAGTCAAAAAGCTGTTTTTAGAAATTAGAATCTTTGGGAAGTGCTCATGGAAACCTTCGTACATGGGAGGCCATGCTTTTAGGTTATGGTAGATATCATATGGCCACGTAATTATCCTTGGTTGACCCAATAGACCCCTAAAGAAAAGCGAGAAGATTACTATCGTATTCTTCCCAATGGTGAGTCTTCTCTTGACATATCATTATCTCCATTGTCTCTAATTGGGTATTATACTCCAAACAAACACCAAGATTATATAGGTAGTGCTTGTAAATATACTCAGCAAGTGGATGAGCACAACCATGTCTTATGATAACACGAGTTTGTATGTCATTAGACATCTTGTATGATAGTGGCAAAACACCCTTCCAAGTTAAATTCACCTCACCCTCAACATCTATAAACCACCATTCTATTCCTCGCTATCCCATTTCTACCCGACTACACTTTTATTACACGAAAGGAATTGTGAAACAAAAGGGTGAGCACAACTAGCTCGATAAAGAATATTATGACTAAAGATAAATAAATTATCAATAGTCTTCATCGATGTAAATCGTAGATTTAGAACATATGGTAGATGATAAAACTTTTCAACCATAGTTTGCGTGAATGAAGCAATCCATTAGAAGAGTCGAATAGACTATAAAGTCTATTGTCTTCTCCATGTTAAAAATCCACCAACAATATTTTATCCCTCGTAACATCAATCAACAGTTCCTTTCCACAATCATATGAATAACTTCATAATCATAATTGTGATTCTAAATTCTCTTCTCATCCGGGACGAAGATAATTTTCATCACTGTCTTTACGAAACATCAAATATCATGGTTATACCAAATCACGCCTCTGTTCATAATCATACTAATAAATTCATCTTTGCACCACGGCCAAAGATATTCATCAACAGTTCATCTTTACACTACAGACTAAAGATATTCAACAACAGGTTATCTTTGCATTACGAGCCAAAGATATTCATCAATAATTCATCTTTGCACTACAGGCTAAAGATATTCAACAACGGGACATCTTTGCATTACAAGCCAAAGATATTCATCAATAATTCATCTTTGCACTACAAGCTAAAGATATTCAACAACAGGTCATCTTTGCATTACGAGCAAAAGATATTCATCAATAATTCATCTTTGCACTACAGGCTAAAGATATTCAACATCAGGTCATCTTTGCATTACGAGCAAAAGATATTCATCAATAATTCATCTTTGCACTACAGGCTAAAGATATTCAACATCAGGTCATCTTTGCATTACGAGCAAAAGATATTCATCAATAATTCATCTTTGCACTACAGGCTAAAGATATTCAACAACAGGTCATCTTTGCACAACGAGCCAAAGATATTCATCAATAATTCATCTTTGCACTACAGGCTAAAGATATTCATCAACAAGCCATCTTTGCACTACGGGCTAAAGATATTCATATCTCAAATAAATACATAATCATTTCAGAAGTTATATAACAATAATTATAACCATGTTGATCAATTCACCTTTGCACTTAAGCTAAAAATATTCAATTGTAAATTCAATGGTCATGATCATACCAGTCAACAATTCAACTTTTGCACTACTGGCCAAAGAGAACCTATGGTCACGATCATACCAATAATCTACCCATCTTTACACTCAAGTCAAAGAGAAATATCATCATTAGGGTTATAAGAATGTTATATAAAAACAATATAATCAAAACATGGTTTTAATTTCAAGAGTAAGATTCATAAATCAACGATAATTTGGTGGGAGAAGAAACCAATTTGTCGTGAATAGTACCCGTATTTAATACATAAGACCGTATCGTGCGTAGTAACCTTGATAACGAAAAGATAAAGTTTTATAATAAAATTCATATCCATATTTATAACACCTTAATCCAAATGTTATAAATCACTTAGAAATCTCATAATCTAATATTATTAATATTATAATAATATTTTAATCATTTCTAAAACTTATAAACAATTTAATTAAATTGAATTAAATTGTTTACACTTTACTAATAAATGCATTTAATCATCATAAAATGCCAAACTCATAAGATTTCATCACCAATAACCAAAACTCTCATCAAAATCTGCATATACCTCATATATGATTTTCAAGCCATAAAATCATATTTTTCAATTTTCTTACTTCACACAACATATTTAATTCATTTACTCATAACTAGAATATTTTCATGAAAATACCAAATCAGTTCCAAAAATATTTCTTTTCTGAGATTTAGCATAACATAGTCCTATATTGAACATATATTTTTCTCGAAATTTTAAAAATTCATTTACTATTTTTCATATGGCCAAAACCACCGAATATTTAAACATTTATCATAAATTGTACTTTTGTCCAAAAATTCTAAAATTAATACGGTATACTGATATTATATAGATGTACTCCCAATAAAAATTTCATCAATTTTGGAGTTAATCACAAGGAGTTATAAGCGGTTACTTTTAAAATAGTCTTTTCTCATAAAATTCATAACTCTCAATCTATACATCCAAAAATCGCCATTTTTGGACACAATATATAAAACTCATCAAATTATCATTTCAAATTTTTCCAGAATTTTTGAAGATTGAGAAAAATTTCGAAACTAAAAACATAATAACCCTTAAAATCCCTTACTATCCCTTACCTCAAAAGAGCAGTACTTCTGACTGGAATAACGCTGAACGAACTTGCACCGTATAGCAATACTCAAAGTATACTCAAAATACTCACAAGAATACGCTCGATAATATAGAGAGAGAAAACTTCAGTTTCTGGTGTGATTTTCAATTCTAACCTAAGCACCCTATTTATAGGAAAATGCTTAGAAACACCAAAGCGTAAAATTTAATAAAATATTAATATAATATATATTAAATTCCTCGCCCACTCGACCATCGACCATCTGAATTCAGCCACTAATAATGACAAAAACAAAAAAACGTTTTTTGTTATTAAAATTAATTAAAACTTTCAAAAATCAATTATTTGAACTTGAACTTCAATAATTCATAATAAATAGCCCTTTTATCAGAAAATTGAATCGCTTGAGTTTTTATAGGAAATTCAATTCTCTACAACTTTACTGAAGAAAGTTTTTCCAAATTCAAAAGAGAAATTGAATGAAATCCACAAGCAGACGATTTTCTGGTGCTATAATCAAATTCGATCAAGAAATGGGGTCCACAGACATGTTTAACATGTTTTAAACATTTATTGTAACAAAAATATTCTTCCTCCTCATATACTCATATATTCCACATTCAATTTGTAAAAATATCACCGTTAATATATTATTAAAATAATATATTTAAATGAATTATTTTATCAGAAAAAGATAAAATATTAATTTTCAACAATTGTCACTTTAAAAATTTTCTCCATCTATATCCACATAAAATAAATATTTTTCTCATCATAAAAATCAATAATTAATTATTCACAAATAATATTACATAATCATGATAATATTAACAACGAGGTGATTCCTAGGAAAGAGAGGGCTTTCCAATAAGAATTTCTCCTCTTCTTGGGTATGATTAGGTGACCAAACCTCTCCTTAGAGCCAGAACTTTCTAGGCATTGCCAATAATGTTATCCAATAATGTAAGACCCCGAAATTTTTTTAAATAAAAAGGAATTTCCTTTATTTATTATTTTGAAATAGTAAGGGTTGATTTGAATAATGTGGATAGTTAAGGGTTAAATACGCAAATATTTCAAAATAAGCAAGTGGTTATAAAATATTCATTTTGTGGGAATATTCGTTTTGGTCGTGGAATATTCAGATCTTGTCGAGGAATATTAAATGCTGACAGGCCTTGACCGTGAAGTGGGCCCCACTTGTGGTTGGTGAAGAAATGTCTTTGAATTTTATTTCAAATGTGGTGGGTGGCAATAGTAGCGAAGTAAAGCCATCGGTGTAGCAAGTCAAGTCTGCTTGGTGGCTAACATTTTCCTATAAATAGAGGCTAAGTTAGAATTGAAAATCACACGAAACAAAGTTTTCTCTCTTTCTCTCTATATTATTGAGCGTATTTTGTGAGTATTTAGATACTTTGAGAGTTCTGTTCAAATCTAAGTTTCATTCAAAGATCACTTGAGACCTTTCTTCCCAGAAATCGCGATTCTTTGAGGTAAGGAATGTTATTTTCTTCTCAAATGATATTAATTCTTCAATATCATTATCTTTGAAATATTGGTTGGTACTTTTTATCAAATTTGGAACTTTTTCATGTCGGAGTTCTTATTCACGAGTTCTTATTCATGAGTTTCTTATTCACGAGTTCTTATTCACGAGTACTATTCATGAAGCGTGAAGATGTTTTTTGTGGAATTTCTATCTTTGGGTGTTTGAGTTACTTATTCACGATATCTGACCTTGACTATTCACGATATCTGACCTTTATTCACGAATCTGACCTTTATTCATAGAAAAATGAAAATTTTTCTTTTTCGTCTAAAATATCTATTACGGATACTAGCTTTGATTGTATCCATGTTTTGATCATTCTTGAATTTTACACCACTATGATTATTTTTGAGGTATTATTGGACATGGATAAAACAAAGTACGAATCCTTAATCCTTAATCCTTGTCATTTTGTTTCTTTGGATTCGTTCTTTAAAAATATTTTCATCATCCTCGGTCTTAAATGATGATATTATTGAATATCTTTGGCTTTGTAGTGCAAAGATGAATGATTTCTGAAGAATATCTTTGGCTGTAGTGTAAAAGATGAGCAGTGTTTAAATGAACATGTGGGATGATGAATATCTTTGGCCTTTAGTGCAAAGATGAGCAGTGTTGAGATGAACACGACCGATTGATGAATATCTTTGGCACGTAGTGCAAAGATGAATATTTGATTTGAGATGAATATTGATTGATGTTCTGAGGATAAAATATTGATGATGGACCGTTAAATTCATAGATTATAGTAGATTTCATTCTCTACGTAACTCTTCTATGAATTATTATTTCATTGCGAATATTGATCTGAAACTTGTTGTCTATTGTATTCTATCGATTTTTCCTGTTGGAGACTAACGATAATTTGTTGTATATTATCTTAGTCATAACATTCTTTTTCTTGGGCTAGTTGAGCTCACCCTTTTCCTTGTTGTTCCATTTTTCTTCTCGGGAGGCGAGAATGTAGCGAGTACTTAGTGGGGTATGGAATGAAGGTTCTAGAGAGAGTTGTTTAGTAGTCCTCACCATTATTGTAAAATAATGTATCAATAAATGTGATGAGGATTTATTTGAGTATAAATATTGTCAGAAGATAATATTTGTATTTAAACTCACAGATTTTATTGTTGTGATAATAAAGTTGTAGTTGTTTACATACCATGTATTTCGATTTACCCGAATGGGTTGGATGGAATGGACCTATTTTGGGGTCGTCACGGTTGGTATCGAGCTTAGGGATATGATCTCTGGCGGAGATCGAGGAATAAAACTAGGAGGGAGAGACGAGTAAATCCCTTTGCTAGTGTGTCCTACCTAAGCTTATTTGTTAGTTAGTCAAGATATATAGGGATATTATGTGATTGATTTCCTTAATTAACCCTTGTTTTATGACAAGAATTGAGAATGTCAATCGAGAATATTAATAGTGGTGTAAATGAGACCGTGGAGATATGCATACTTAACAACGAGGAGAGCGTGCAACAGTGGCAATGTACCTCCTGTGAATAAACACCACCGAAAGCGAGATGATGAACGAGGGGATGTTTAGAAGTTTTTTGCAGTTCATGCAAAATCGACGAGAGGAGACTCGTGTTCAAAATCTGAGGAGGAGATGATAGCAATTCACGGGTGGTCACATGCCAAAGCAGTCAAAGAGTTGGGACCACGAGCACTGGGAAAGCGAGATCCGATCACGGCGGAAACATGGGTCAAACAAATTACCAAGATATTCGATGTCTTGGGATGCGAAGGAACGTAAAGTTCCATTCGCTACTTTTATGTTCCGTGGCGAGGCAGATTACTGGTGGGAATCTGTGAAGCGTACCCATTCAGCTGCACTCAGCATGTCATGGGAGACGTTTCAGAAACAGTTCAATGACAAGTACTTCCTCGAAAGTATTCGCTATATGAAGGAAGTGGAGTTTATTAGATTGGAGTAAGAATAACATGGCGGTGTCCCAAAGACGAGGCGAAGTTTGCGGAGTTATCCGAGGTTTGCACCTCATTTGGTGGAGAATGAGGAACGTATGACGCGGATGTTTCGAGAGGTTTGAAACCCAAAGATACGCCAAGATATCTCATTTCTCATAAATTTTCTCTCTATTCAGATGTTGTAAATGAGGCTCGGTTGTTAGAAAGCGAGATAACGAAATGCACGTTCAACCGAGAGACCATAACCGAGGATCATACCAAAGATAGCGATCATCGAATAACGATAACCGGTGGAGAAAGAAGAATACGGACAAAGGCGGTAACTACTCTGGTGGTAATCGTGGCCATGAAAATAGAAGAAGCGAGTTGGGAGGAGATTTTAAAAGAGGAGATTCAACAACGACCGTATGAAGACGTCGCCGCCAAGGGCAACCGGGTTCCAAGGGAGGAGAAAGACCATCAGTCGTATGTTACAAATGAGGGAAAGAGGGACATATCAGCCCAAACTGCCCACAACAGTTTAAGGTATGCTATAATTGTGGAAAAGAAGGACATATAGCTCGAGATTGTACGATATCGAAACCTAGTGCAGCGGGGGCGGTGACTCAAAAGGATGTCCTAGAAAAGTCAAAGTCAACGATTCCTGGAAGAGCGTTTGTCGTGACCGGTCAAAATACGAGGAACCCGAACGAAGTTAGCACGGGTTAGTTAATTATAAATTCTTGCGATGTTTATACCTTACTAGATCTGGGGTTCTACCCATTCTTTATCTCTCTTTGCTTGCGCTCAACGTTTGAACTTGACTACGGAGAAATTAGACTTTGACCTATTTATGGAGACTCGTGCTAGAGAAACTTTCATTACATCCGTTGTTTAAAAAATCTTGTTTGATTCAAGTTGGCACCATTACCTTACCGTTGACCTTATCTCTTTAAAGATACTTGCTTTTGGGGATTGATTGGTTAACTACTCATCATGCCAAAATTGATTGCTTTTGTAAGGTTGTTAGTTTTCATATTCCTAAGCAACTCGTTATTGAACTCAAGCGATCAAACCATTGTAGTCAAACATTTTCATATCAAGCCATGAAGTCATTCGTTTATTACGGATGTCAAGTTTTCTTAGTCCATGTTATGGATTTGAATAAAGACACGTCGATTTGAATAATATTCTGTTGTTATTGATTTTCCGACGTATTTTCGAAGAATTTCTTGGCTTACTCCCCAAGCTTCGATATTAAATTTTGTATCGACTTTGAACCCTAAGACAAAACTCATTTCTAAAATCTCATATCGAATGGCTCTATTGAACTTCGTGAGTTAAAAATTCAACTATAGAATTTGGTACATGAGCCTTTATCTTGTGACTTCCTTTGTGGAATTCACCTAAAGCGATTCTCTCGTAGGGGACGTCATATTCGATGCGATAGTAAGGCCGATAGGTGTCATTGTGACGTCTTATCCAAGGTTGAGATATGAGTCACGATTGAGAACAACCTAAAGTCAGAATCGAAATACGTAGCTTTCAGGCTTAGTTGGTTATTATCGGAGATTCGTTGAAGGATATTCTCGAATCGCTATTCCATTAACGTAAATGACTCATAGAGATACAAAATTCAAATGGAGCAAGGAATGTGGTAAGAGCTTGAAGAACTCAAGAGGAGACTCATTTCAAACACATGTTACGACCATGCCATCCTCGAAAAAGCGAACGTGGTAGGCGACGTGTTGAGTAGAAGATCGTATACAAATACGAAAGTACAATATTGTCAAAGACTCATTTCAGTATAATATACAAATAATAGAGATAGAGATGAAAACTCTAGGTACCCACGTGATGATATCTGAGTACGTGATGATATCTGAGTACGTGAT
The DNA here is from genome assembly GCA_020205615.1 of Panax quinquefolius. Taxonomy (NCBI): domain Eukaryota; kingdom Viridiplantae; phylum Streptophyta; class Magnoliopsida; order Apiales; family Araliaceae; genus Panax; species Panax quinquefolius. The sequence continues at coordinate 165,167,139 of CM035152.1, forward strand.
GATATCTGAGTATAATCGACTTTAATCGATAAAGTTAAAGTCTATTCAAGCTACACCGGAGTGATGAATTTGAAGAAGGAGGTGCAAGAAGTTGTTATTTTAAAAGCGAGAATCGGTGAGGTGAGGAAAGCTCAAACCTTCGATTTATTAATCCATTTGAAATTCTCGATCGAATAGGAAGCGTGGCCTATAGACTCGCTTTTACCGCAAGTACGACGCGTGTTCATGCGCGTTTTTCACGATCGATGTTACGTAAATATGTGGACGATTCAAACACGCCATCATTGAGTTAGAACCGGACGAGATAGTAGAAGACTTAACGTACGAGGAGGTACTGTCAAATTTTGTAGAGGAAAGAACATGACCTATGTATCGAGGTTATACCATAAGTTAAAGTTTTGTGGAGAAACATCTTTATTGAAGAAATGATCGGGAGTTGGAAACGAAAATGAAAGCGAGGTATCTTTACCTTTTCAAACACACGAATACGACACGTCAATTTCGAGGACGAAATTTCATAAGGAGGGAGGTTCAGAAGACCAGAAATTTTTTAAATAAAAGGAATTTCCTTTATTTATTATTTTGAAATAGTAAGGGTTGATTTGAATAATGTGGATAGTTAAGGGTTAAATACGCAAATATTTCAAAATAAGCAAGTGGTTATAAAATATTCATTTTTGTCGGGGAATATTCGTTTGGTCGTGGAATATTCGTACTGTCGAGGAATATTCGTACGACGGCGCAGCCATGAGTGGGCCCCACTTGTGGTTGGTGAAGAAATGTGCTGAATTTTATTTCAAATGTGGTGGGTGGCAATAGTAGCAGGTAAAGCCATCGTGTAAAGCAGGTCAAGTCTCGCTTGGTACGGCTAACATTTTCCTATAAATAGAGGGCTAAGTTAGAATTGAAAATCACATTTGAAACAAAGTTTTTCTCTTTCTCTCTATATTATTGGCGTATTTTGTGAGTATTTAGATACTTTGAGAGTTCTGTCAAAGACAAGTTTCATTCAAAGATCATCACTTGACCTTTCCTTCCAAGTCTCGATTCTTTGAGGTAAGGAATGTTATTTTCTTCTCAAATGATATTAATTCTTCAATATCATTATCTTTGAAATATTGGTTGGTACTTTTATCAAATTGGAACTTTTTCATATCGGGGTTACTATTCACGAGTTACTATTCATGAGTTACTATTCACGAGTTCTTATTCACGAGTACTATTCACGAAGAAGCGAAGATGATTTTTTTGTGGAATTTCTATCTTTGGGTGTCGGAGTTACTATTCACGATACTCAAGACTATTCACGATACTGACTATTCACTTAATATCTAAGACTTTATTCATAGAAAAATGAAAATTTTTCTTTTCGCCTAAAATATCTATTACGGATACTAGCTTTGATTGTATCCATGTTTTGATCATTCTTGAATTTTACACCACTATGATTATTTTTGAGGTATTATTGGACATGGATAAAACAAAGTACCTAATCCTTAATCCTTAATCCTTGTCATTTTGTTTCTTTGGATTCGTTCTTAAAAATATTTTCATCATCCTCGATCTTAAATGATGATATTATTGAATATCTTTGGCACCGTAGTGCAAAGATGAATGATTCTGAAGAATATCTTTGCTTTGTAGTGCAAAGATGAAGCAGGTGTTTAAATGAACATGACCGATCGATGAATATCTTTGGCCTTTAGTGCAAAGATGAGCAGTGTTGAGATGAACATGACCGATTGATGAATATCTTTGGCTCGTAGTGCAAAAGATGAATATTTGATTTGAGATGAATATTGATTGATGTTCTGAGGATAAAATATTGATGATGGACCGTTAAATTCATAGATTATAGTAGATTTCATTCTCTACGTAACTCTTCTATGAATTATTATTTCCGCATTGCGAATATTGATCTCGAAACTTGTTGTCTATTGTATTCTATCGATTTTTTTCCTGTTGGAGACTAACGATAATTTGTTGTATATTATCTTAGTCATAACATTCTTTTCTTGGGCTAGTTGAGCTCACCCTTTTCCTTGTTGTTCCATTTTTCTTCTCGGGGAGGCGAGAATGTAGCGAGTACTAGTGGGGGGTATGGAATGAAGGTTCTAGAGAGAGTTGTTTAGTAGTCCTCACCATTATTGTAAAATAATGTATCAATAAATGTGATGAGGATTTATTTGAGTATAAATATTGTCTGAAGATAATATTTGTATTTAAACTCACAGATTTTATTGTTGTGATAATAAAGTTGTAGTTGTTTACGTACATCATGTATTTGATTTAATTTCGAGAATGGGTTGGATGGAATGGACCTATTTTGGGGTCGCTACAAATAATATTATTCAGATAATATGAATTATTGTCTGATAATGGAAAATCTTGTGTACGTGACAATTATTGAAACAACAATAATATAAAATATCAACGTAGCAATTATTTAATCAATAAAATAAAATATTGAACAAGTAATTATCGTAATAATTATTGAGTAATGCCTTTTACTAAAAAAAAAATTATCATGCTTCATGAATAGTACTCGTGAATAGTAACTCGTGAATAGTAACTCATGAATAGTAACTTCATGAATAGTAACTCGTGAATAGTAACTCATGAATAGTAACTCGTGAATAGTAACTCATGAATAGTAACTCATGAATAGTAATTAAAAAATTGAATACTTTTATTTCATAAAATTCGGGGTCTTACAATCTCCCCTCCTTATGAAATTTCGTCCTCGAAATTTACGTACACAGTATTTCAAAGAGTTGAGAATACCTTGTTTTCATTTCGATTCTATCTCCCCATCATCATGATTTCTCCATTGCTCATCTCCCGTATTTAGGATATCATTCTAGAATAGAGCTTCAAAACAAGGGTTAATTTAACAAATTAACATATCACATAATATCCCGATATTATGGTGACCAACAAATAAGCTTAGGTAGGACACACTTAGCGAAGGATTTACTCGTCTCTCCCTCCTAGTTCTATTCCCGATCTCCGCCAGAGATCATATCCCTAAGCTCGATACCAAATGTAACGACCCCAAAATAGGTCCATTCCATCCAACCCATTTCGAAGTCGCTAAATATATGGTACGGAAAATAACTACAACTTTATTACAACAATTGTCGTAGTAAAATACAACAACACATATATGTTGTGAGTTTGGATACAAATATATACCAATCAGAAGACGTCACAATGACACCTTACATAAAGGTATAGTCAAAAGCTGCTTTTAGAAATTAGAATCTTTGGGAAGTGCTCATGGAAACTTAACCATACATGGGAGGCCATGCTTTTTAGGTTATGGTAGATATCATATGGCCACAGAATTATCCTTGGTTGATTCCAATAGACCCTAAAGAAAACGAGAAGATTACTATCGTATTCTTCCCAATGGTGAGTCTTCTCTTGACATATCATTATCTCCACTTGCCTCTAATTGGGTATTATACTCCAAACAAACACCAAGATTATATAGGTAGTGCTTGTAAATATACTCAAAGCAAGTGGATGAGCACAACCATGTCTTATGATAACACGAGTTTGTATGTCATTAGACATCTTGTATGATAGTGGCAAAACACCCTTCCAAGTTAAATTCACCTCACCCTCAACATCTATAAACCACCATTCTATTCCCTCGCTATCCCCGCTTCTACCCGCCTACACTTTTATTACCTGAAAGGAATTGTGAAACAAAAGGGTGAGCACAACTAGCTTCAATAAAGAATATTATGACTAAAGATAAATAAATTATCAATAGTCTTCATCAAGAATAAATCGTAGATTTAGAACATATGGTAGATGATAAAACTTTTCAACCATAGTTGCAGCGGAATGAGCAATCCATTAGAAGAGTCAAATAGACTATAAAGTCTATTGTCTTCTCCATGTTAAAAATCCACCAACAATATTTTATCCCTGTAACATCAATCAACAGTTCCTTTCCACAATCATATGAATAACTCATAATCATAATTGTGATTCTAAATTCCTCTTCTCATCCAGGACGAAGATAATTTTCATCACTTGTCTTTACCTGAAACATCAAATATCATGGTTATACCAAATCACAGTTCCTGTTCATAATCATACTAATAAATTCATCTTTGCACCACGGGCCAAAGATATTCATCAACAGTTCATCTTTACACTACAGGCTAAAGATATTCAACAACAGTCATCTTCTTTGCATTACTGAGCCAAAGATATTCATCAATAATTCATCTTTGCACTACAGGCTAAAGATATTCAACAACGGGACATCTTTGCATTACAAGCCAAAGATATTCATCAATAATTCATCTTTGCACTACAAGCTAAAGATATTCAACAACAGGTCATCTTTGCATTACGAGCAAAAGATATTCATCAATAATTCATCTTTGCACTACAAAATTTAAAGATATTCAACATCAAAGTCATCTTTGCATTACGAGCAAAAGATATTCATCAATAATTCATCTTTGCACTACGTGTTAAAGATATTCAACATCAGTCGTCATCTTTGCAGACACGAGCAAAAAGATATTCATCAATAATTCATCTTTGCACTACAAATTTAAAGATATTCAACAACAGTCATCTTTTGCACAACGAGCCAAAGATATTCATCAATAATTCATCTTTGCACTACAAAGCAAAGATATTCATCAACAAGCCATCTTTTGACTACTGCTAAAGATATTCATATCTCAAATAAATACATAATCATTTCGAAGTTATATAACAATAATTATAACCATGTTGATCAATTCACCTTGCACTTAAGCTAAAAATATTCAATTGTAAATTCAATGGTCATGATCATACCGATCAACAATTCAACTTTGCACCATCTTGGCCAAAGAGAACCTATGGTCACGATCATACCAATAATCTACCCATCTTTACACTCAAGTCAAAGAGAAATATCATCATTAGGGTTATAAGAATGTTATATAAAAACAATATAATCAAAACATGGTTTTAATTTCAAGAGTAAGATTCATAAATCAACGATAATTTGGTCGGAGAAGAAACCAATTTGTCGTGAATAAGACCGTATTTGTACATAGTAATCGTGATATCGTGCATAAGAACCCTCGACACTAAAAAAGATAAAGTTTTATAATAAAATTCATATCCATATTTATAACACCTTAATCCAAATGTTATAAATCACTTAGAAATCTCATAATCTAATATTATTAATATTATAATAATATTTTAATCATTTCTAAAACTTATAAACAATTTAATTAAATTGAATTAAATTGTTTACACTTTTACTAATAAATGCATTTAATCATCATAAAATGCCAAACTCATAAGATTTCATCACCAATAACCAAAACTCTCATCAAAAATCTGCATATACCTCATATATGATTTTCAAGCCATAAAATCATATTTTCCAATTTTCTTACTTCACACAACATATTTAATTCATTTACTCATAACTAGAATATTTTCATGAAAAATACCAAATCAGTTCCAAAAATATTTCTTTTCTGGGATTTAGCATAACATAGTCCTATATTGAACATATATTTTTCTCGAAATTTTAAAAATTCATTTACTATTTTTCATATGGCCAAAACCACCGAATATTTAAACATTTATCATAAATTGTACTTTTTGTCAAAAATTCTGAAATTAATACGGTATACTGATATTATATAGATGTACTCCCAATAAAAATTTCATCAATTTTGGAGTTAATCACAAGGAGTTATAAGCGGTTACTTTTAAAATAGTCTTTTCTCATAAAATTCATAACTCTCAATCTATACATCCAAAAATCGCCATTTTTGGACACAATATATAAAACTCATCAAATTATCATTTCAAATTTTTCCAGAATTTTTGAAGATTGAGAAAAATTTCGAAACTAAAAACATAATAACCCTTAAAATCCCTTACTATCCCTTACCTCAAAAAAAAAAGATTTTCGATTTGGAATAATATTTGAACTAAACTTGCACCGTATAGCAATACTCAAAGTATACTCAAAATACTCACAAGAATACGCTCGATAATATAGAGAGAGAAAACTTCAGTTTCTGGTGTCATTTTCAATTCTAACCTAAACACCCTATTTATAGGAAAATGCTTAGAACACCAAAGCAGAAAATTTAATAAAATATTAATATAATATATATTAAATTCCTACGCCCACTCTGACCATCTGACCATCTGAATTCAGCCACTAATAATGACAAAAACAAAAAAAACGTTTTTGTTATTAAAATTAATTAAAACTTTCAAAAATCAATTATTTCGGAACTTCGGAACTTCAATAATTCATAATAAATAGCCCTTTTATTAGAAAATTCGAATCTCTTGAGTTTTATAGGAAATTCAATTCTCTACAACTTTACGTAAGAAAGTTTTTCCAAATTCCAAACAGAAATTGACCGAAATCCACAAACGGACGATTTTACAAAAGTTATAATCAAATTCGATCAAGAAATGGGGTCCACCGGACATGTTTAACATGTTTTAAACATTTATTGTAACAAAAATATTCTTCCTCCTCATATACTCATATATTCCACATTCATCGTAAAAATATCATCGTTAATATATTATTAAAATAATATATTTAAATGAATTATTTTATCGAAAAAGATAAAATATTAATTTTCAACAATTGTCACTTTAAAAATTTTCTCCATCTATATCCACATAAAATAAATATTTTTCTCATCATAAAAATCAATAATTAATTATTCACAAATAATATTACATAATCACAATATTAACAACTGTGCAATTCCTAGGAAAGAGGGGCTTTCAATAAGAATTTCTCTTCTTTGGCCGCCTTGATTAGGTGACCAAACCTCTCCTTAGACAGAACTTTCTAGGCATTGCCAATAATGTTATCCAATAATATTATTCAGATAATATGAATTATTGCTTCGATAATGGAAAATATTGTGCCGTGACAATTATTGAAACAACAATAATATAAAATATCAACGTAGCAATTATTTAATCAATAAAATAAAATATTGAGCAAAGAATTACGTGTAACAATTATTGAGTATTGCCTTTTACGAAAAAAAAAAATTATCATGCTTCATGAATAGTACTCGTGAATAGTAAACTCGTGAATAAGAACTCATGAATAAGAACTCATGAATAGTAACTCATGAATAGTAACTCATGAATAAGAATCGTGAATAGTAACTCATGAATAGTAACTCATGAATAGTAATTAAAAAAATTGAATACTTTTATTTCATAAAATTCGGGGTCTTACAATCTCCCCTCCTTATGAAATTTCGTCCTCGAAATTTACGTACCTGGTATTTCAAAGAGTTGAGAATACCTTGTTTTCATTTCAGATTCTATCTCCCCTGTCATCATGATTTCTCCATTGCTCATCTCCTGTATTTCAGATATCATTCTAGAATACGACTTCAAAACAAGGGTTAATTTAACAAATTAATATATCACATAATATCCCGATATTATGATGACCAACAAATAAGCTTAGGTAGGACACACTAGCGAAAGGATTTACTCGCCTCTCCCTCCTAGTTTATTCCCGATCTCCGCCGGAGATCATATCCCTAAGCTCGATACATTAAATGTAACGACCCCAAAATAGGTCCATTCCATCCAACCCATTCTCGAGTCGCTAAATATATGGTACGGAAAATAACTACAACTTTATTACAACAATTGTCGTGGTAAAATACAACAACACATATGTTGTGAGTTTGGATACAAATATATACCAATCAGAAGACGTCACAATGACACCTTACATAAAGGTATAGTCAAAAAGCTGCTTTTAGAAATTAGAATCTTTGGGAAGTGCTCATGGAAACCTTCGTATATGGGAGGCCATGCTTTTAGGTTATGGTAGATATCATATGGCCACGTAATTATCCTTGGTCAACCTAATAGACCCCAAAGAAAAACGAGAAGATTACTATCGTATTCTTCCCAATGGTGAGTCTTTCTCGACATATCATTATCTCCACTGTCTCTAATTGGGTATTATACTCCAAACAAACACCAAGATTATATAGGTAGTGCTTGTAAATATACTCAGGAAGTGGATGAGCACAACCATGTCTTATGATAACACGAGTTTGTATGTCATTAGACATCTTGTATGATAGTGGCAAAACACCCTTCCAAGTTAAATTCACCTCACCCTCAACATCTATAAACCACCATTCTATTCCTCGTTATCCCCGCTTCGACCCAAACTACACTTTTATTACACGAAAAGGAATTGTGAAACAAAAGGTGAGCCACAACTAGCTCATAAAGAATATTATGACTAAAGATAAATAAATTATCAATAGTCTTCATCAAGAATAAATCGTAGATTTAGAACATATGGTAGATGATAAAACTTTTCAACCATAGTTGCAATGAATGAGCAATCCATTAGAAGAGTCAAATAGACTATAAAGTCTATTGTCTTCTCCATGTTAAAATCCACCAACAATATTTTATCCCCGTAACATCAATCAACAGTTCCTTTCCACAATCATATGAATAACTCATAATCATAATTGTGATTCTAAATTCCTCTTCTCATCCGGACGTAAGATAATTTTCATCACCTGTCTTTACCGAAACATCAAATATCATGGTTATACCAAATCACAGTTCTGCTCATAATCATACTAATAAATTCATCTTTGCACTACACGGCCAAAGATATTCATCAACAGTTCATCTTTACACTACGTACTAAAGATATTCAACAACAGTCATCTTTGCATTACATTGAGCCAAAGATATTCATCAATAATTCATCTTTGCACTACAAAGCAAAGATATTCAACAACGGGACATCTTTGCATTACAAGCCAAAGATATTCATCAATAATTCATCTTTGCACTACAAGTAAAGATATTCAACAACGGTCATCTTTGCATTACGAGAAAAAGATATTCATCAATAATTCATCTTTGCACTACAAAGCAAAGATATTCAACATCGTGTCATCTTTGCATTACGAGCAAAAGATATTCATCAATAATTCATCTTTGCACTACAAAAGCAAAGATATTCAACATCGGTCATCTTTGCATTCACGAGCAAAAGATATTCATCAATAATTCATCTTTGCACTACAAAGCAAAGATATTCAACAACAGTCATCTTTGCACAACGAGCCAAAGATATTCATCAATAATTCATCTTTGCACTACAAAAGCAAAGATATTCATCAACAAGCCATCTTTGCACTACTGGGCTAAAGATATTCATATCTCAAATAAATACATAATCATTTCGAAGTTATATAACAATAATTATAACCATGTTGATCAATTCACCTTTGCACTTAAGCTAAAAATATTCAATTGTAAATTCAATGGTCATGATCATACGGTCAACAATTCAACTTTTGCACCATCTTGGCCAAAGAGAACCTATGGTCGCGATCATACCAATAATCTACCCATCTTTACACTCAAGTCAAAGAGAAATATCATCATTAGGGTTATAAGAATGTTATATAAAAACAATATAATCAAAACATGGTTTTAATTTCAAGAGTAAGATTCATAAATCAACGATAATTTGGTCAGAGAAGAAACCAATTTGTCGTGAATAGTACCCCGTATTTGTACATAGATCATAGTATCGCATAGTAACCTTGACACGAAAAGATAAAGTTTCATAATAAAATTCATATCCATATTTATAACACCTTAATCCAAATGTTATAAATCACTTAGAAATCTCATAATCTAATATTATTAATATTATAATAATATTTTAATCATTTCTAAAACTTATAAACAATTTAATTAAATTGAATTAAATTGTTTACACTTTACTAATAAATGCATTTAATCATCATAAAATGCCAAACTCATAAGATTTCATCACCAATAACCAAAACTCTCATCAAAAGTCTGCATATACCTCATATATGATTTTCAAGCCATAAAATCATATTTTTCAATTTTCTTACTTCACACAACATATTTAATTCATTTACTCATAACTAGAATATTTTCATGAAAAATACCAAATCAGTTCCAAAAATATTTCTTTTCTGGGATTTAGCATAACATAGTCCCATATTGAACATATATTTTTCTCGAAATTTTAAAAATTCATTTACTATTTTTCATATGGCCAAAACCACCGAATATTTAAACATTTATCATAAATTGTACTTTTGTCCAAAAATTCTAAAATTAATACGGTATACTGATATTATATAGATGTACTCCCAATAAAAATTTCATCAATTTTGGAGTTAATCACAAGGAGTTATAAGCGGTTACTTTTAAAATAGTCTTTTCTCATAAAATTCATAACTCTCAATCTATACATCCAAAAATCGCCATTTTTGGACACAATATATAAAACTCATCAAATTATCATTTTAAATTTTTCCAGAATTTTTGAAGATTGAGAAAAATTTCGAAACTAAAAACATAATAACCCTTAAAATCCCTTACTATCCCTTACCTCAAAAGAAAGAAGATTTTGATTTGGAATAATTTGAACGAACTTGCACCGGTATAGCAATACTCAAAGTATACTCAAAATACTCACAAGAATACGCTCGATAATATAGAGAGAGAAAACTTCAGTTTCGGTGTGATTTTCAATTCTAACCTAAGCACCCTATTTATAGGAAAATGCTTAGAACACCAAAGCAGAAAATTTAATAAAATATTAATATAATATATATTAAATTCCTACGCCCACTCTGACCATCTGACCATCTGAATTCAGCCACTAATAATGACAAAAACAAAAAAAACGTTTTTGTTATTAAAATTAATTAAAACTTTCAAAAATCAATTATTTCGGAACTTCGGAACTTCAATAATTCATAATAAATAGCTCTTTTATCAGAAAATTCGAATCTCGCGAGTTTTTATAGGAAATTCAATTCTCTACAACTTTACAGAAGAAAGTTTTTCCAAATTCCAAACAGAAATTGACCGAAATCCACAAACGGACAATTTTACAGGCTATAATCAAATTTCAGTCAAGAAATGGGGTCCACCGACATGTTTAACATGTTTTAAACATTTATTGTAACAAAAATATTCTTCCTCCTCATATACTCATATATTCCACATTCAGTGTAAAAATATCACCGTTAATATATTATTAAAATAATATATTTAAATGAATTATTTTATCAGAAAAAGATAAAATATTAATTTTCAACAATTGTCACTTTAAAAATTTTCTCCATCTATATCCACATAAAATAAATATTTTTCTCATCATAAAATCAATAATTAATTATTCACAAATAATATTACATAATCACAATATTAACAACTGTGCGATTCCCGGAAAGAGGGGCTTTCCAATAAGAATTTCTCTCATCTTTGGCCAGCAATTAGGTGACCAAACCTCTCCTTAGACAGAACTTTCTAGGCATTGCCAATAATGTTATCCAATAATATTATTCAGATAATATGAATTATCGTCTAGATAATGGAAAATCTTGTGCCGTGACAATTATTGAAACAACAATAATATAAAATATCAACGTAGCAATTATTTAATCAATAAAATAAAATATTGAAGCAAGAATTATCGTAACAATTATTGAGTAATGCCTTTTACTTAAAAAAAAAAAATTATCATGCTTCATGAATAGTACTCGTGAATAAGAACTCGTGAATAAGAACTCATGAATAAGAACTCGTGAATAAGAACTCATGAATAGTAACTCGTGAATAGTAACTCATGAATAGTAACTCGTGAATAGTAACTCATGAATAGTAACTCATGAATAGTAATTAAAAAATTGAATACTTTTATTTCATAAAATTAGGGTCTTACATCACACTTCTACTTTCTGGCTTGATCCGACTTTTTGAGTGTTCTTGGTGGATCGTAGATTGAGCCTCTGGACTCACTATCACTTGATTCGATCGGTCCACCTTCTCTCCAAAACTCACAACTCCAGTGACCTTTGATCTTTGAAACTCTTCTATATTTATACATCTTCCCAATTCTTCCGTTGGAAAGTAGCCGTTAAAAGCTATTCAAATGTCTTCATAGATCTCGAGTTGCTTGAGGTAGACTACTTGATGTGACATGTCATACTTTTTTACGACAATCGTAGCTTCATTGTTTCACACCTCGCCTTTCGGATGTATCACTTTACCGTCTTTCAAGGTTGAAGACTTTATCTCTTCTCGATTTCTAGATCGAGAGGTTGTCCTTTTGCATTGATGCTCTCAATAAGCACTTGTTGAATATTAATCTTTAGATTGAACCGTTGCCAATGCTTCAGTCTTCAGGTATTCGAACTCTACGATTCTCGATGCATGTCTTCAAGGACTCGATCGTAGTGTCTTGTTGAGTGTTGCTTTCGTTAGTTGGTAGAGTTAACACTACGATCCGGAAGAGTGTTGATTGGATCTTGATGTGAACACCCTTCCTTGTATTATGCAAAGTGCTTCAATACTTACATTTGCTTTGTGCAGTTCTCGAGATCTTCGATGCTTCGATTCTTGTCCTGGTCCCTTCTCGAATATTAAGACACTTGATTTGTGAATGCGCCCACCTTACTTTCTCCTTGTGATCTCCCGTTCACTTATCATCAATGATCTAACACTAAGACTTAATCATTTTAGCCTTGCTTTTCAGAGGTGACCGGTATCTCGGTTCACTTTCCATCGGTCCCCTTCTTTGTTTGGCAAACACTACGATCTTGGTTACTTCCAAGGTCGTTGTCTTTTTGTTCTTTTGTCAAGAATCGCATTAGTTGACTTTTTCCTTAGTCATTCTTTGAAGTCTTCTTTGAATCATCTTGTGGAAGACTTCATCACGAATGGCCTTCAACTCAATCTTGATGTTGATTGGATTGTTGCTTAGTTCTCCGCTAGCATGTATGTCATTCGTTGAGTGCTCTCTGGTTCCCCTATCGTGGATTGCATCTTTGCAAGTGCAACCGGAGGCTTCGTACCTTTGGATATGCAGGAGTGCTCATTTGTTGAGAAGCAAGTATCCGCTTCTACGATCCCGACTTAGCATTGTGAGCACTTCTTTTGGAGTCATAGTTCGCAAGACTCTCACGATTCAGGCTTCTACATGCAGAGACACTACGATCCCGAGATCGAGATCTTGACACTCTACGATTTATTTCTCGTGATTGTGCTTGTTGTCTTCATCCGATCTTGCCCGACTCACGATCTCCGCATTCATTCAATGGACTCTACGATCTCGTGAGTGTAGCCTACGATCCTTGTCTTGGCTTTGGCATCGCTAGATTCTACGACTCGAGTGTAGTCTACGTTCATACTTGGCCCGGTAGATGGTCGTCAGGCTTGTAGACATGGCGTCGCATCTCTACGATTTCGAACATGACTTCCTCAAAGACACTCACGATCCCGAGGAAGCTCTTCTCGACACACTACGATCCTTCTTCGTTTCCCACGAAGTCTACTTAACTCAGAGATCTCACTATCTTGCATACTCCTATTCTTCCTCGATAGCTATCGAGTTGACTCTGACTCTCTGGCAGATCACGACTTTTGGTGCAAAGGTTCGACGATCGCATGCTCTATCTATTACAACATAAGGTCAACATAACATGCTTGATCTTTCTATATTTATAGTCCTTGTACATCATTTCTTTTAAGGACTTCACAAAGTTGTTTTGCTTTTATGTAGGATCAACCTAAATATTTGATCAATTCATTCTAAGTCCTTGTACATATATTTCTATTATCTATCAAATGACTTTCTGACTTTTTTCTTCACGCAAGCATACTCAGATATTCATTCATATATATATATATATATATATATATATATCATAATCAAATCATATATTAAATAGGAATATCATTCACATGTTTATTCTGATAATCTCCCCTATTTGATTATGACAAAAAACAATAAGTGCATATCGTGTTATGAATGAATCTTAGATACGGTGGCATTTGTATTTCTAAAGCAGATTAATCATGAATGTCATTTATATTAATATGGCAATTATATATTCGGACATTCTACATCCGGATCCAGAACATACTAATAGACTAGAGATGTACCTCCTTGGCTCCATGTATATTTCGGGATGCTTGTTGATCACCACCATCATCGATTCTCGATTCTTGCTTTTGCTCCCCTCGGATGATGATCTTCATCTTTGCTTGGCTCCCCTTCATCACCTTTTTGATCTGGTTTTCCTTTCACTTCTATGATTTTGGTATCATCATCTTCAGCTCCCCCTCGGATGATGATTCTTTATCTCTTCTTCTTTACCTTCTTCTTTGACTTCTTCTCCCTTAACCTCTCGCTCTTCTTCTTTCTTTGCCTCTTTTCTCCCCTTTTTGTCATCAATCATTTGAGAGAGCCGCTTCATGTTGGACATAAGTTTGCTCCATCGTAGAAGGAGTTTGCAACTTCAAACTTTAGCTCTTGTTTGTCCAGAGTTCAAGTTGCGAGAGAAGGACCTATTTCAGATCGTCAATCTTGTCGAGAGGGCTTCGATCCGCTTTGCATTGGCCTCTGAACTTGTAGAGCTTACATTTTCGATCTTGGATGGCCTTCGATAGATGTTATCTCTCTCTTGGAGTTTGAGAGATACATCACCAAAATAACTTGAAGCTTGTCTTTGGAAAGAAAGAGTCATCTCTCTGCTGCGGTGCCGCTTCGTGATTCTTGGTGAGCATAGATATCTTCTTACTTAAATCATCGAGCTCTTGAGTAGTTCCGCCCAAAGCGGTTTGATCCTCTTGATTGGTAGCTTGTAGATGGGCAATGGATTGGACTCTACGATTGTCATCTTTGAGCATGATTTTCAAAGGTGTGGATAATCGAACAATTCAGGAGTACCAATTGCCGTGGAGGATGATGGAGTGTGTCATTAGCGATTGCTTGATTATAAGGAGACTTCGAGATTGGATTTGAACATCATAAGCAGTAGAGTGATCAGACTCTACGATCAGCTTCTTGGACATGGTTCTTCTTCCTTCAGAGTCCTCCCTACGATCGTAGGGGATGTAGAGATTTCCAGCATGTCGATAGATCTTAAAGTGGGAAATTTGGTTTGTGATCACTTGGTGGCAAACTTCTTCACTCTTGGAAAGTTCTCGAGCACACGGCCCATGCTTTGAAAGCGCTTATAACACCAATGAAGTAACTTCCATCTTTTTGAAGAATGGCCTTTAGCCATGGCATCCATTGGAAGAACCATCTCATTAGCGAGATCATCGGGGTTGTAGAGAATGGTCATGCGATCTATTTCCATGTTGTTCGATTCTTGACCAAGTCAAAGGAGGTCATTCTTACTATTTTGATCTGTTCACCTCCATGGTTTATCCATCCATCGGGGAGGAGTCTCGATGGTTCATTGGGAACTTCTACTACTATTCTCCCGATAAATCTTACGGGTGAGAGAACATGGTGGAATTCTAAGTTTTACGATTCTTGATCTTGAGTTGGAATCATTTCTACTTCTTCTTTCTCGTAACCGAACCATTTAGATCGGCTTCGAAGCAGAGGGATCATCTTCGTGTTGCATTTCATGTTCGGACTCTTCTTGATCATCTCCAACAAAGAATCCTTCTTCTTTGAATTTTATTATCGAACTTTCTTCATCAAGACTTTCCTTAGATACTTCTTCTTCATTCTTTGGCTTCTTCTTCAAAGATCTTCTCCGGGGATCTGATTCATCGTCACTTAATTCAATGATGGCATTTGATTGGCTACATATGTTCCTTTTAGAGGCAAAGCGGGCTTTGACTGTAGCTCTTCCTTCTTCGTAGAGGTTCAACTATGGAGAGACAGGACTCTTCTTTTTTGGGTCTCGACTCCATTTGCTCATCGGATAAACTTCTTTGAAGATCAAGACCTTTGGCGGCGGACTCTTCTTTCTTGGCCTCATCACTTTTCGAACCATCATGAGAGCTTTCTTGGATTGAGGGACATGTTCTTCTTCTTCTTCTAGAATAGTATTTTCGACCCATTCTCTCAGGCGGGGTTGGGGGCGATTACACTTGGGGATGCACTTTGATCATTACGAATTCCTTTTTTCTTCGTGAGTTGCTTCTCCGAGAATTGGCCATAGGGGCTTGAGCACTTTTCTTCCATCACATCGACTTCACTTTCATTTTCGAATCTTGGTGTGAGGACTTAGCTTTCTTCTCGTTGGCCCTTGAAGCAACTCTTTGCTTCTTCTTTTTGTGGTCTCAGTGATTTGGGCTTCTTCTTCATTATCTTTGTTTAAGGAGGAGATTCTCCTTGGTGGGGCTGGGCTTTCTTCACTTCACCTGACTCTTTTCACCACTTTTGATTTCTTCACTGGTGGTGTGATTTCATTTGGCTGGTGAGTCTTTGGACTCAGAGCTCTCGCCTTTATGTCTTCCTCTTCTTTGCAGAGGCTCTCATTGCCACTCTCAAATTGTCGACCTTTTATTCTCCTTGGGGTTCTTCTTCCAGTTTTCAAATAACTGTGGAGACATTACTTTGTGCATATTCAGGGCTTCTCCCTCATCAACCTTGATCTTTTCACCTAGCTTTTTCTTCAGTATGATACTCAGCAGCCTTCCATGAAACACTTTGGTCAGTAGTTTCTTCTCAAACCTTCTACCCACTTAGAGATATGATCAAACAAAATTGCTCCAAAGTCGATTTGTTTCTTCAAAGACTATAATGACATAATCTTGATTGTTGATCAATCACCGTAACATATGCGGTGTTTTTTACTGAATGCACTTTCCTACAATTTGCCTAGGAACTCGTACTCTTCAGGGAACTCCTTCTTCTTCATATCTTTGAAGCTAGAGTTTCTTTGATATCCCATCAACTCCTTCGCTTACTCAACGTTCACATCTTCAAGGTTCTTCAGCCCTTGGCTAGGGAACCCTAGGCATTGATTAAAGTCAAAAGATTTCAGCTTCAGAATCTGACCTTTAACCTTGGTAGATAGAGTTCCAGAGTTTATGGAGATGTTTGAGTAGAACTCCTTAACCAGGTTAATGTATACACGTAGTACTCGCCTCGAGACATTAAAACCCGACTTCTTTACGAGTCTAAGGGCGTCCACGAACTTCTTTCTCAAAATTTGCAAACGATTTGGTTCCAAGTGAATCTTGGGTGATAACTTGCCGTTCTTCATTTGAATCGTTCAAGATTGTGGGTGTTTGATTAGAGAGATTATGCGAGATGGTGATTAAGATTTGGTTAGACTACGGAAGGTTAAGCGATTTTGCTCTTGAAAAGCTTTCTAGGTTTTGAAAATGGGAGGAGAAAGGTTTGATATCTTTCGTAATCGTCTGCATATTTGAACTTGTCTTTATGGCGTTCCTTCTAACTCTGATACTTAGTGATGTGTCAATTGTCCATTGGTTGCACGTTGCCCGAGAATGAGTTTGTAACTCCCACAACTTTTCGGTTATTAGAGAGTGGACGTTTAATTGGCGTGGCTTTATTTGTTGACCTTTTGATTCAGTAGAGTAACATGATGAGATAGCTATAAACTCTACGATTTCATTTGTTTACTCAACGATCAATTTAGAGATCTTTGCGGTGGATGGCTTCGTCTTTCCTCCTACTTTGATGCAAAGATAGCTTCAATCAACGATGTATTGAACTTATCTCCTCAACTTGAATGGCTTAGCAGATGTCTCATTCTTCATGCTCCTTGAATCGTAATACCCTTTGGTAGGACTACGATCGTTGAGTTGTCTTCTTCGTCATTTGAGGTTGCTACTCACGATCATTTAGAGCGATATTACGATCGTTGAGTTTGTACTACAATCGTTAAGTCCTCTTCAAGTTCAACTCTACGATCGTTGACTGACTTGGTTCTTTTGAGATGAACTAAATCAAGAATTCCTTCTGGGATAAGGTAGCTCAGGAAGGGCCAACCTCTTAGAGTTAGCTAAGGGTCAGGTTTGTCCCTAAGGCGCTTTCCAGATGAAATACTAAGACAGTGATTTTCAATGACATCTCATTAGACCTTTTCTGATGGGGAGGTCTTTCTACCAGCTCTGGATATCTGCATTGCTGAAATAATCGTGTCCTTCTGCTCTTACACTACGATTATGTGTTTGATCGTAGGAACTTCACGATTATGGATTGGGTGGCTGAAGGGTTATCAGTAGTACGTTTTGAGACGTTCTTACTGACTATGGATCTTCATATGGTTCATCAGCCACAAAGTTTTGGGACTCTGTAGCTGGTACATCTCTTCCAGGTTTAATAGTGCTGTTATTCCTTAACAGATCACTTGTGAGACCCCAGATTTTATCAATAAAGATTTAAATTTTGTCGAAATAATTTTGAATATTATGGTGTGAATTTGAGATAATATTATAGTTGTGGGTAGTATTTATAAATTTTGCAAAGTATGCAAGTGGTTATATTATATTCGATTGGTCGGGGAATATTCGGTTTAGCAGGAATATTAAATAACTACTCAATCATTGGTGGGACCCATAATGTAATTATTGTCGGATTGAGAAAACGACAAAAATATTTTATTGAAATAACGGCGGAAGTTTTACTGGTTGATCTTTGTTGAACTATTCGATTAGTAGTAAAATACAAAGATATACGTGTGGTTGCATAATAAGCACGGTATTGATTATTATCTTATGTGAGAAGTCACTTAGTTTGATTCCATTATTATCGATTAATAATATGAATTATTATAAGCGATAATGACGTTTTGTTTTATTCGTATTATTAACGTAATAAAAGCGAAACATCTTTTTATATAAAATGTAATACTTTATTAAAGTTATTTTATAAATAGAATATATTATATTTTATTACGCATAGTGTTGCATAGTGTTTTGCATAGTGTTGCATCGTGTTTGCATAGTAAAATGTTTTTATATAAATAGAATATATGATATTTTATTTAAAAGATTTTGCTTTAAATATGGACCGTCGATTAAAGTAAATCAATCTGGACCGTTTCATGGATTAATTACTATGCATTCTATTTTCCTATAAATAGAAGCTCATTCCTTCATTATTTTCTTACGAATTCTTTGAAACTCTAGAGAGAGAAATTATAGAGAGAAGCTATAGAGAAAATCTATAGAGAAAGAAGAAGAGTATACGGTACTTCACTACTTTGATATCCGATTGTCTTTTACGGTAAGGTATTATTATTTGTTGTACCCGTAGTGGGTGTTATTCTTTCTTATTCATGAAGAGAACTTACATTATTCCATTCATTATTATTTCGTTGGAATAACTTTTGTAAAAGTGGCATACCCTATACATAACTTTGTATATGCGGCGATACCCTATACTTGGTGAAATCCTTATATTATTCCATTCTTATTTATTACATTGGAATAACTTTGTATCTGCTGAATCCCCCTATACTTGGTGATCTTCTTCTCGTTATTCCATTCTTTATTATTCATTTGGAATATCCTCATCGTATGTTTTACAGGACTGGTTCCATTGTTTATTATTCCGCATTTATTATTCCGTTGGAATATCACATGCATGTGTTTTTACACGGACGGGTTCTATTGTTTATTATTATTCAAAGCATTTATTATTACGTTGGATCATCCCGCTAAATGTGAATTTCACCGACTGGTTCCGTTATTATTATTACATTAGAATAACACATACATCAAGCACCGCATACATGGTGATTTCCTTTGTTATTCCATTCTTTATTATACCGGTTGGTTAAAACTTTAACTTCTATACTCTATGAAATTAGTAGAATATTCTTGATATTTCGTTTCATCCAAAGATCTTTTCATGGAAACATTCTTCCGATCATTCTTGAATTTTACTCTACAAAACAAAGATATCTTGTTGACAATTTGGACGTTATTAATTCTCGGATAAAATAATTCTTGAACTTGTTTTATTGAATTATTATGTCATTGTCATCATCTTCATGTTATATTATGTTATCTTTGGCTTACGTGCATAGATGAACTTTAGTATGATTATGACCGGGGATCATTCGGTATAATCATGGCTTGTTATAAATGATGTGATAAAAGTCCTCGTTGGCACTCAGAATGCGTTGATGGATAGTTTTTGGTATGATTATGACCAAGGGTGATTTGGTATAGTCGTGACCATTGATAATTTGATGAAAATCCTTGGCCAAAGTGGTACGTGGATGATTTGATATTGTGGTTTATTTATTAAAGCGAGTCTTAGTGATAAAAATTTATGAAAAACTTTTAAAACCTAAAAGGCAAGAGACTTTATTTTCTACTTGACTCTTTTAATGGATTGCATATTTCATTGCAGATTAATCCTGGTTGTCTATTGTATTTTATCGGTTTAACATCGTTGAAGGCTAATGATAATTTATTCGCATTATCTTAGTCATAATATTTCTTCTTGGGCTAGTTGAGCTCACCTTTTTTTTTCTTTTTTTCTTGAAATGAGAACATATTTGGACTTAGTCGGGGAATGGAGTAAGTGGTCTAGAGGATAGCATTAGTAGTCCTCACTATTCGTGAAATAGTGTGATAATAGTTGTAATGAGGACTCCTTTTGAGTTTGTATAATATCTAGTAGACAATATTTGTATTCAAACTCACGATTTATGTCGCATTGTACCTGCAGTTATATTAGTAAGTTGTATTTGAATTTATGTACCATGTAAGTGGCGACCCAAGATGGGTGACGTATACCTAATTTTGGGGGCGCCACAACAGTATCGAGCTTAGGATATGATCCCGGGTGAGATGTGAGATAAGAACTAGGAGGGGAGAGACGGGGAATTCCTTCGCTAGTATGACCTACCTAAGTTTATTTGTTGTTTAATTGGTCGGTCAGAGTATAGGGATAATATTTGATATATTAATTAACCCTTGTTTTGTGACAGTGTTTGAGAATGGCATCTGAAAATGTTGAGATAAGTAATGAAACACATGAGAGTGTTGATTCAGCTCAAACAAAAGGTAACGACCAACAACACGATAATAATCATACTGGTGGCAACGGCTATCAGAATAATGATAACCATCGTGGGGGAAATTATCATGCCAAGAATGGTAACCACTTCGGTGGTAATCATGACAAAGATAATAGAAGTGGAAATTACAAGAAGAGAAGGTCATTTAGCTCAATTTTGTTGTGCACCAAAGTCAAGTCTAGCTGGGACGGTGGCACCAAAGGTGGATATGGACAAAACAAAGTCGTTGGTTTTAGGAAGTGCATTTTTCATGACTTCTCAAAAAGCGAGTAAACCGAAACGGTTTACGCGGGTTAGTTAATTATAAATCTTGAAGTCTATACCTTATAAGATACCTGGGTTCTACCCATTATTTTATCTCTCTTTCTTGCGTTCAATGTTTAAATTTGACTCCGGAGAAGTTAGACTTTGACTTATTGGTTTAAACTTCGTTAGTAGGAGCCTTCGTTACCGCTACTATTTTTAAATCTTGTTTGATTCAAATAAACACTTTCACGTTGCTACCGTCGATCTTATCTTTTTGAAAATACTTGCCTTTGATGTGATTTTAAGAATCAATTGGTTAACTACTCATCATGCTTTTCGTAAGGTTGTTAGCTTTTATATTCATAACCAACCTGTTATGCGAATTCAAAGTAACCAAACCACTAAAGTCAATCATTGTCATATCAGGCCATAAGTAAAGAGCCCCGATCCTTTCGTTGTTGACTTCCTTCTGTGGAATGCACCAAAGCCAGACTTTTTGTAGGCGACGTCGTGACTGAAGATGGCAAGTTGATAGGTATCATTGTGAGGTCTTATCTGAGGTTAAGGGATAGAAGTCACAGTTGGTATTAATGTGACGTCTTATCCAAGTCTTCGACGAGAGTATGTGATTTTGAATGATATTTCTATCATTAATAAATTTCTTGGCGTATTCTTGAAGACTTCCTAGCCTACCCTAGAACGTGAAATCGAATTTTGTATTGACCCCAATACAAAAACCCATTTCTTAAACCCTCAAATAATTCTTCAACTAAAAGAATCTGTTTACGTGGATTATGATGAAAGTCATAATAAAAGTATAGAACTGATGAAAATCATGGGTATATGAAGTATTAGTAAGTTTTATGATGAGTTATGTTGGTTAGTATGTGAAAACATGAAAGTTTCTTAGAAATCACAAAGAGTTGAAAATCGATTTTGGTGAAAACGTAACATGAAATTCAATTGACCATATCTCCTATTATATTTTGAATTTTTGAGTGTGGTCAAGTCCTAGAGTTAGATCTATGAGTTACCTAACTAATCCAAGTGGAATTACTGAAAAGGTGTTGTAAATTTTTGTGTGGACTGATTTTAGCAAAGGAGTGCAAAGCTGCAAAAAGCAAAAAAGCTCACGCCATGATTTTAGAGGGGCTGTTTCGACCACTTAAATTATGAGAACAATTCTGGCCTTTTGGGACATGAAGGTATATGGTATAAAGTACCTCCTGTCCAAAAATGAGCTCATTCGACTTAAAATGAGCAAGTTATGACTATTTCAATATTTAGGTTTTTCCGATTTAAAAACGCTTATAACCTGAGTTCTATAACTCCGATGACCATGAAATTTAAATCTGGAAGCTCACATTAACATGTGTAAGGTACTGCCAAGATTTGGGAATTTTGGAGTTAAACTTGGGGTAGCAAATTTTTAAGGAATTAATTAGAAATTGATTTTTGAAAAATAGTAAATGAATTTTAAAATTCGAGAAAAATATATTTTCATTATGGGACTATATTATGCTAAATCCCAGAAAAGAAATATTTTTGGGACTGATTTAGTATTTTATGAAAATAGTTTAATTACTGAACATATGAGTTAAATATGTTATGTGAAGTAACAAAAAGTTGAAAATAGGATTTTATGGCTAGAGAATCCTATATAGAGTATATGCATATTTTTTGAGGATTTGATAATTGGTGATGATATCTTATGAGTATGGCATTTTGAATGATTAAATGCATTATATGGTAAAAGCGTAAACAATTGAGATAAATTGTTTATAAATTTAAGAAGTGATTAAAATATTGTTATAATATTAATGATATTAGATTATGAGATTATTAAGTGATTGATAACATGGGATATTCTTGAATCTCGGATAAATTATATTATAAATGTTTAATATTTATCCCCGATCTCATTTGATTGATTCTTTATATCATTATCCTCACATGCTTATATTATATTTGAAAGTCATCCGTGGGCTTCAGAAGTGCATAGATGGACTTGGTATGATTATGACCAAGGATTTTTCGGTATAATCATAACCGTAATTGAATACACAATTATCTTTGGCCGTAGCGCATGGATAATTTGTGGTCGTGATACTAATGAATACACGATTATCTTTGGCCGTAGTGCATGGATAATTTGTGGTCGTGATACTAATGAATACACGATTATCTTTGGCCGTAGTGCATGGATAATTTGTGCTCGTGATACTAATGAATACACGATTATCTTTGGCCGTAGTGCATGGATAATTTGTGGTCGTGATACTAATGAATACACAATTATCTTTGGTAGTAGTGTATGGATAATTTGTGGTCGTGATACTAATGAATACACGATTATCTTTGGTCAGTAGTGCATGGATAATTTGTGGTCGTGGATCTTAATGAATACACAATTATCTTTGGTCAGTAGTGCATGGATAATTTGTGGTCGTGATACTAATGAATACACAATTATCTTTGGTAGTAGTGTATGGATAATTTGTGTTCGTGATCTTAATGAATACACGATTATCTTTGGTCGTAGTGCATGGATAATTCGTGGTCGTGATACTAATAAATATCCTTGAATTCGTAGTGCGTGGATGATTCGATGATATGGATTAATTATTGAGTGAGTTTATTGAATGAAATATTAATTCATGGATGTGGTAAAAGTAATCTTTGGTAGTAGTGCATTGAGAGACTTGGTATGATTATGACCAAGGATTATTTAAGATAATCACGATCAGATTGAAAACACGAATATCCTTGGCCGATTGGTGCATGGATAATTCGTGGTCGTGATACTATTAAGTCTGCGTCTCAAAGATTATTGGTTTTGAGTTGTATATTTTTGGCTGTAGTAGTAAAAAGATGAATTGTTAATGAATATCTTCGGTAGGATGCGAAGATGAATTTTATATTTTTAACGATAAAGGTATTCAAGGTATCCTCACCTCTTTATCATACCGTGTGCGCATTCTAATTTCGAGGGCAAAATTCCATAAGGAGGGATATTGTGAGACCCAGATTTTATCAATAAAGATTTAAATTTTGTTTAAATAATTTTAATATTATGGTGTGAATTTGAGATAATATTATAGTTGTGGGTAGTATTTATAAATTTTGCAAAGTATGCAAGTGGTTATATTATATTCTATTGGTGGGGAATATTCGGTTTAGCGAGAGAATATTCGTGCATAACTACTCAATCATTGGTGGACCCTTGGCAATGTAATTATTATTTCGGATCGAGAAAACGACAAAAAATATTTTATTGAAATAACGGCGGAAGTTTTACCGTTGATCTCGTTGAACTACTCGGTAGTAAAAGTATAGTAATACGTGTGGGCATAAGATAAGAAGCATACCAGTATTGATTATTCGATGCTAATGTGAGAAGTCACTTAGTTTGATTCCATTATTGTCGATTAATAATATGAATTATTATAGTGATAATGACGTTTTGTTTTATTCAGTATTATTAACGTAATAAAAGCGTAAACATCTTTTTATATAAAATGAATACTTTATTAAAGTTATTTTATAAATAGAATATATTATATTTTATTATATAGTGTTCGATAAGTGTTTTGCATATAGTGTTGCATAGTGTTTGCATAGTAAAATGTTTTTATATAAATAGAATATATGATATTTTATTTAAAAGATTTTGCTTTAAATATGGACCGTCGATTAAAGTAAATCAATCTGGACCGATTCATGGATTAATTACTATGCATTCTATTTTCCTATAAATGAAGCTCATTCCTTCATTATTTTCTTTAATTCCTTTGAAACTCTAGAGAAAGAAATTATAGAGAGAGGTTTATATAGAGAAAATCTATAGAGAGAAAGAAGAAGAGTATTCTCGTACTTCACTACTTTGATATCCAAAGTGTCTTTTACGGTAAGGGTATTATTTGTTGTATCCGTAAGGGGTGTTATTCTTTCTTATTCATGAAGAGAACTTACTGTTATTCCATTCATTATTATTCATTTGAATAACTTGTAAAAGTGGCATACCCTATACATAACTCAGATATCTGTAGATACCCTATACTTGGTGAAATCCTTATATTATTCCATTCTTATTTATTACATTGGAATAACTCAGATGTCTGTGAATCCCCTATACTTGGTGATCTTCTTACATTATTCCATTCTTTATTATTCTCGTTGGAATATCCGTCATGCGTGTGTTTTACAACGGACCGGGTTCCATTGTTTATTATTCCGCATTTATTATTACGTTGGAATATCACATGCATGTGTTTTACACCGGACCTGGGTTCTATTGTTTATTATTATTCAAACATTTATTATTCGTTGGATCATCCTCGCTTGTGAATTTCAATTCGACTCGTTCCGTTATTATTATTCGTTAGAATAACTCGTCATACGCCAAGCATCGCATACATGGTGATTTCCTTTGTTATTCCATTCTTTATTATACCCAGTTGGTTAAAACTTTAACTTCTATACTCTATGAAATTAGTAGAATATTCTTGATATTTGCGTTTCATCCAAAGATCTTTCATGGAAACATTCTTCCGATCATTCTTGAATTTTACTCTACAAAACAAAGATCTTGTTGACAATTTGACGTTCTTAATTCTCGGATAAAATAATTCTTGAACTTGTTTTATTGAATTATTATGTCATTGTCATCATCTTCATGTTATATTATGTTATCTTTGGCTTACGTGCATAGATGAACTTAGTATGATTATGACGAGGATCATTCAAGATAATCATGGCTTGTTATAAATGATGTGATAAAAGTCCTCGTGGCTCGTGTAATGCGATGATGGATAGTTTTTGGTATGATTATGACCAGGGGTGATTCGGTATAGTCATTGACCATTGATAATTTGATGAAAATCCTTGACCGCAGGGTACGAGGATGATTAGATATTGTGGTTTATTCATTAAATCTGAGTCTTAGTGATAAAAATTTATGAAAACCTTTTAAAACCTAAAAGACAAGTAGACTTTATTTTCTACTTGACTCTCTTTTAATGGATTGCATATTCACCGCATTAAACCGGTTGTCTATTGTATTTTATCAATTTAACACCGTGTTGAAGGCTAATGATAATTTATTGTGCATTATCTTAGTCATAATATTTCATCGGGCTAGTTGAGCTCACCTTTTCTTTCACCGTTCTCTTCTGTGAAATGAGAACATACCGGGACGAGTCTGAGGGAGCAGAGTAATGGTCCGAGAGGATAGCATTAGTAGTCCTCACTATTCGTGAAATAGTGTGATAATAGTTGTAATGAGGACTCCTTTTGAGTTTGTATAATATCTAGTAGACAATATTTGTATTCAAACTCACGCTTTATATCGTATTATACATTGCAGCAGTTATATTAGTAAGTTGTATTTGAATTTATGTACCATGTAAGTGGCGACCCAAGATGGGTGACGATATACCTAATTTTGGGGGCGCACATCATCGTCTTCCCCCATTGTTGATCTTTGTCTTCACGGATAGATGTGATTCCTTCTTCATGTTTATTTGAAGGTCGCTTGACATTTCTCCTTCCGATCGAATCATCATCGTTGCTTAGTTTTCCTTGTATCGTAGAGATGAGTATTTTCAGGATTGATCACTCTACGATCATTTGACAGCACTACGAACGTAGTCTTCTTTGTCAGTCCTTTGTTTTGAGAAGTTTTGCTTCATAAAGAACTCCTTTTGTCTTAAGCTCAATGATCTTCTGTTGTGAGCTTTCCTTGAGGAAACTTTCCATAAAGCATGTCTTTCTTGATATGGGCACATAGAATCCTCTTTATCTTCTGTTTCATGGCATTCTCTCATATACAGATGTGCGTACCATGTGAGCTCCATTCAGAGTTAGCTCGAGAGGGTCTTGAGGACATCTTGAACATATAGGAACTTTATCGAGACTCATTTCGAGCATATCCTTAGCCTTCTATTTGTTAGATCTTCTCGATCAAGTCTTACGCTTCATCATTCCTTAGTGTGGTCAGACTGTCCAAATACCTGCAGGTTTAAATATATTTCTATTTTTGGTACCCATAGTTAAATGGGTCCTGCTAGGTTAGTTTTCTAAACCCCTGTTCCTCTTATTTGGATAATCATCATATTTATCATCAACAGACATATCCATACATGCAACTATCTTATGATAATATATTTTGAGATGCATGATGGTGAGTGTGTGTGATTTGACATTTAATAACACACTCTCTATCTATGATGGTTTCATCATTCACTAGGTTATGTTCACAATGTTTAAGTGTTCACGAGAGTGAGAATCACTCCACGATTTTAGGAGTATCCGGTTGATTCATTGAGGTGATCGGTTTTACAAATCGTGAAGATCCTCTCTTGCAGGCGATCATGCTCTGTGTGTTGTCAAACACTTAGAACATAGCTTGTACATACATACTAACCCATCAAAGAAAGATTACTTCACATAACGCTCCGTGATGCTCTTATGACCCATTTCAGACTTCCTTCAAGATATCATCTTCAACCTAAAACTTGGATGGAGAGAAAATTTGTAGTCATTTGAGTTTCCATCCTCATGTTACTTTCTCTCTTCACCTTTTTAGGTAGATTATGACTCCTTGACCGAATCTTTTGTTATAGTTATAAGAAGATGCAATAATGATATACATTTATAATAGTGAGAATCAGTACCTTTTTCTTTATTCATTACTTAAAGCAGGTCATTTATCAAGATATACTAAGTTTGGGTATTGATGTGTACATGGCTTTACTTTTGCTCCGATGACTTAATGCTCTTGTTGGTCAGTAAGACCCAAACTTTTATAAATAAAGATGAATTTTCTATAAATATTATTTTGAATATTATGGAATAAATTTGATATAATGTTATAGTTGTGGGTAATATTTATAAATTTTGCAAAGTATGCAAGTTGTTATAAAATATTCGTTTTGGTCTGGGAATATTCTTTTTGTTAGGAATATTCGTGACAACGGCTCAATCATTGGTGGACCCCATAATGTAATTATTATCGGATTGAGAAAACGACAAAAATATTTTATAAAAATAACTACAGAAAGGTGTTACCGTTAAAACTGTTGAACTACCCGGTGGTAAAAATACAAGAATCTGGCGTGAGTTGCATAAGAAAGACACCGGTATTGATTATTGATGCTTTACGTGAGAAGTCACTCATTTATGCTTCAATTATCTACTACGAGAATTCTTTGATCATATCTCTTATATTATTGATTCAATTATTGTCACAAGTATCATCCGTATAATATGTTATAGTATTAAATCAATAATTGAGACGACAAGTTATAAATGATTAATAATTGTTGAAAGATTAAATATGTGTTGATGAAAAAAAAAAAATGATTTGTGGTAAGTTTGATTATTTTATGGGGGCTATATGTCATTATCTAAGAGTCTCTTCGTCAATAGTATTTACCTTCGTCAATAGTAATTACATTAAACAATAGTAATTACCCTTGTGAATAGTATTTACCTTCGCAATAATAATTACCTTCTGGCTAATCGATAGTAATTACCCTTGTGAATAGTATTTACCTTCGTCAATAGTATTTACCTTCGTTAATAGTAATTACCTTTACTGCAGACGTCGAACCACTTGTCGTTTCACATTACAGTGCGCCGAACCACTTGTCGTTTCACATTACAAAGCGTCAAACCGATTAAAAAGCCACTTCGCTTTTCACACTAAGAGTGCTAAGCTAGAAATCTTCTATAAATAGAGGCCTAGGCTTCATTATTTTCACTTAATTCATTCAAGCTATAGAGAGAGAAAAGTATAGAGAATAAAGAGAAAGAAGAAGAGTATTTTGTTACTTCACCGCTGCAGATTCAATCTTCTACCAAATGTAAGGGTGTTATTCTTTCTTATTCACGAAGAGAATCTGTTGTTATTCCATTGCTTATTATTCTCGTTGGAATAACTCCGTATAAGTGGTTTACCCTATACTTGGTGACATTCTTCTATTATTCTGCATTGGAACATCCTGCTGCGTGTGTTTTACACGGGACCGGGTTAAAATCTTTATTATTATTACATTGGAACATCCTGCTCATGTGTTTTACACAGGACCGGTTAAAATCTTTATTATTCATTGGAACATCACTGCTCGTGTGTTTTACAGGACTGGTTCCGTCTTTTATTATTCATTGGAATATCCTATTCGCATGTTTTACACCGGATCCGGTTCCATCTTTATTATTCTCATTGGAACATCCTGTCGCTTGTGAATTTCAATCGACCGGTTCCGTTATTTATTATTCATTGGAATAACTCGTCTGTGCGCTTCTATCGCATGCATGGTGATTTCTTTTGTTATTCCATTCTTTATTATACCCGGTTGGTTAAAACTTTGACTTCTATACTCCATGAAATTAGTAGAATATCCTTGATATTTGCGTTTCATCCAAAGATCTTTTCATGGAAATATTCTTCCGATCATTCTTGAATTTTACTCTACAAAACAAAGATCGTGTTGATAATTTGGACGTTAATAATTCTTGAACTTGTTTTATTGAATTCTTATATCATTGTCATCATCCTCATGTTTATATTTTTTTGAAAGTCATCTCGGCTGTAGTGCATAGATGGACTTGGTATGATTATGACCAGAGACTATCTTGTAATCATG
This sequence comes from Panax quinquefolius, assembly GCA_020205615.1. NCBI lineage: Eukaryota > Viridiplantae > Streptophyta > Magnoliopsida > Apiales > Araliaceae > Panax > Panax quinquefolius. The sequence continues at coordinate 165,196,924 of CM035152.1, forward strand.
ACCGTAATGTTACAAATGATGTGATAAAATCCTCAAGTAGTAGTGCATTGATGGATGATTGTTGGCATGATCATGACCATTAATGAATACACAAATATTCTCGCCCAGAAGTGCATGAATAATTGTGGTCGTGATCTTAAAGAATATCCTGGCCAGTAGTGCGGGGGTGATTCGATGATGTGAAATATTTATTAAAGTCGAGTCTCATTTATAAACGATGATGAAAAACCTTTTAAAACCTAAAAGATAGTAGACTTTATTTTCTACTTGACTCTTTTAAATGGATTGATATTCCATCCGCAGCTTAAACCTGGTTGTCATTGTATTTTATCGGTTTAACATTATCAAGACTATTGATAATTTATTCGCATTATCTTAGTCATAATATTTCTTCTTGGGCTAGTTGAGCTCACCCTTTCTTTCACCGTTTTCTTCTTGAAATGATAATATAGCCGGGACGAGTCTGGGAAAGCAGTGATGGTCCTCAAGATAAGATTAGTAGTCCTCACTATTCGTAAAATAGTGTGATAATAACTGTAATGAGGACTTTTTGTTTGAGTTTGTATAATATCTAGTGTAACGATATTTGTATTTAAACTCACGGTTTATGTCGATTGCATACTACGCTTATGTTAATAAGTTGTTTTAAATTACATACCATGTAAGTGTCGACCCAAGATGGGTGATGTATACCTAATTTTGGGGCGCCACGGTTGGTATCGAGCTTAGGATATGATCCTCGGCTAAGATGTGAGAATAGTACTAGGAGGGAGGCAGGGAATACCTTCGCTAGTATGACCTACCTAAGTTTATGTGATATTTTATTGGTTGGTCGGAAGATAGGGATAATTTGTTATACGTCAATTAACCTTTTGTTTTGTGGCGATGTCGAAAATGACATCCGAGAATGTTGAGAATAAGCAATGGAGCGCAGCGATTGTTGATTCACCACATATCAATAATCGAGGATAATGTGCATCGAAGGCGATAATCCTCACGCAAACAACAACACCTTGACCAAATGACGAATGATCAAATGTTCGAGGCTTTATGCAATTTATGCAACAACAAAAGTAGAGGCGACTCTCATCCCAAAACGTAGGTGGAAAACACGGAAAACTCTCTGCGGTCACCGCTAAACAATTTAAGGATTTGGGACCACCGGAGTTTAAAGGAGAGCCAAAACCACTTCTCGGCGGAAGCATGGATAAATGATTACCAAGATATTTGATGTCTTGGGATGCTCCGAGGAGGAAAAGGTTCCTTCACGCCTTTTACGTCATGTGAGAAGCGGATTCTTGGTGGAATCGGTAAAAACGTACTCAACCAAATTGTCATCAAGATATCTTGGGAGAAGTTCAGGAGTACATTCAACGACAAATACTTTCCCGAAAGTATTCGCCATACATGAAGGAGGTGGAGTTTATCAAGTTGGAACAAAACAATATGACCGTGTCGCAATACGAGGCAAAATTTGCGGAGTTATCACGGTCATCGTCCCCACTTGGTGGATAATGAGAGAGAATGGCGCGAATGTTTTAAGAGGTTTGAAGTCGGGAGATACGTCAACATCTTATTTCTCATAAACCGTGTTTGTATTCGAGATGTTGTAAATAGGGCTCGATTAGTGGAGTAGCGATAATGAGTCAACGAACTAAAAGAGAAGCGGTAAGCGCAAGAAAATTATAATACCGGCGAGAATAGTCGTCGGCGGTGACAACAAGCGTGGAGGGAATCAACAAAGCCGAGATATGGTAACCACTTCGGTGGTAATCGTACAAAACAATAAGAATGGACATTTCAAGAAAAGGAGATTCAACAATGATGGAAAGACGCCAAGACCAAAGACCCATTGT